>CM074290.1:18579186-18944186 GCA_037194245.1 Opsariichthys bidens | reverse complement strand
TTCAATTACAGTCAATGTGGCAAATTTCATCATTATAAATTCAATTCAGTTCAATTACAGTCAATGTGGCAAATTTCATCATTATAAATTCAATTCAGTTCAATAACAGCGTCAATGTTGCAAAATTCATCAATTATAAATTAATTCACTTCAGTGTTGATTCAATTCAGTTCTGTTTTCATTCACTTCAGTTCAATCACAGCGTCAATGTTGCAAATTTCTTCAATTATGGGACGAATTCAATTCAGTTCAATGTTGATTCAATTTAGTTCAGTTTTCATTCACTTCAGTTCAATCACGGCATCAATATTGCAAATTTCATCAATTATAACACAAATTCAATTCAGTTCAATAACTGAGTAATCAATAACTTTAAAAATTCATCGATTATGAAACAATTTAAATTCATTTCAGTGTCGATTAAAATAAGTTCAACAACAGCATCAATGCTACAAATTTCATCAATTATGCATTGAATCAAACTATAAAGCAGTTCTAAACAGAAAATAATAATGATTCAACTAAATTCACTTCATTGATGATTTAATAAATTTCAATAACAGCGTCTATGTTGCAAAGTTCGTCAATTATGAATCGATTTCAATTCAGTTCAGGGTTGGTTTAATTCAGTTCAAGAACAGCATCAATGTTGCAAAGTTCATCAATTATGAAATAAATTCAGTTCAGTTCAATAACCGCATCAGTGTTGCAAAATTCATCAAATATGAGACCGATTCAATTCAGTTCAGTTTGATTCATTTTGTTTAAAAAAAAAAGTATGTTGCAAAGTTTGTCAATTAGGAAGATTTGATTCTGCTCAACAGAAGACAGTTCAGGTTTTGTTCTCACTGATGGTGTCAGTGCAGTCGAATCTATAATATTTCTGAATGTGACGCATGAATCACTTCACGGAGATCGTTGTGTGTCTCTCCAGGATTTTGCTCATCACTTCCATGTGCTGTTACCCGCTGGATTCCACGCCACTCAAGCGGCCATCAGACAGTTCCTGCAGAACTCAGACCTCGAGTCCAGCGGGTATCAAGTGGGCAGAAACATGGTAAAAGACGCTTCCGTATCCTCTCTGATGGTTACGATCGATTGGATCATGGCGCTGACAGCGTTTTGTGTTCCTGCAGGTGTTTTTGCGGGAGCAGCTGCGTCAGAGGCTGCAGGACGAGCTTCATCAGGAGGTGTTGAGGAGAATCGTGTGTTTGCAGAGGCGCTTCAGGACGCAGCAGGAGAGAAAACACTTCTGCCGTCAGAGACGAGCCGCCCGCGTCATTCAGGTACATGTTCGAAATAAATGCAATCATCCATTAGAGAAAAATGCCTCGGTGTGATTTTACCTCAGTTAAAAACAAAACATGGTAAAGTCACTGTAAACGAACAACCTTAAATGGTCTGTTGGTTTATAAAATGGAGGCAGGATCAAATACACCAATGTTCAATAAATAATTACATTGATAAAATAACATATTTTAAATAAACTATAAAATATATATTTTTTACAATAATTATTTCAATTAATTATATTCATTTTATATATATTTTTAAATGGGTTATTTAAAAATATGTACATTTTTAAAAATGTATAAATGATTTTAAAATGCAGCTTTATTTTTATATACAGTCATTTAAATTATATTAATTTTAAAATATAATTAAAATTTTTAAAAATATGATTAATTATATTAATAAATGAAACATACATTTTAAAAATATATAAATGTCCTTTTGAAATGTGTACAATAATTATAATTATATACATTTTAAAAATACATAATTTATGAAGTATATACATTTAATATAAAAATATACATTTTACAAAATAAAATTTAAAAGTATAAAATAACTATTAAAATGTATATAGTAATTATATTTAATAATAAAATTATCACAATAAACAATTCCACCACATAACCGTTCTATAACCAAATTATTGGTGCATTTAATATACATTTTGAACTATTATGGATGCAAATATAAACTATTTTACAGTGGCTTCCAAAAACTGGAATTGAAATACATTTCAATTCCAATTTAGAATTTGTGCTAGACGTTAAAGCGGTGGTTCACGGCTCTTGTTTTTGAGCAGAGCAGATCAGGAAACCTTCATCAGACCAAACGAATCTCAGCAAAAGAAACTGAGATCAGGAATCATCAAGGCTGTCACCGTTCGAGAGCGTTTCCGTCTTTGACCCGTTGTACTCTTGAAGTTTGTTCTTCCTGTTCCTGATCAAATAAACCATCCTGAGAGTTTGTGTAAACCGGAGATACACATTATGGACGACGGGTTTCTGGCCTCAGCCCGCCAGATTCATCTCGCACACGCTTTTGAGGAATAACTGGATTCATTCGTGAAACTTAATCATGTTTCTTATGTTTTCTCGGATCATAAGATGTTATGAAGTGTTTTAAGGCAGAGACACTGTTGTTTGTTTGATTTAGTCGAGCACAAAGAGAAGATCTTGAAGGTTTTTCTCAAGTCATCTGTTTTATTGTGCTGCCAAATCTAGTTTTCAGCATGTGCAGAAGGTTTAGCAGCGACTGTCCTTCAAAACAAAGAGCCGCTTTCATGTCAGAGACACTTTCAAGATTTATTTTCACAAACATGTGGCGCTTGACAAACAAGACGTTACGCAAAAGCGGAGGTTTGATAAGATGCATGTGTGCAGCGTTTCATGTTGTCAGATTGTATCATATAATATTGAAAACAAAGTATTGGATTTTTCTACACAGAATAACAAGCGCTCAGAGAGCAAACCTGTTCACCACAAGATAAAATACTGCAATATTATTAATATTAATAAATTATATTAATAATATTATTGCCTCGATTTAGAAAACAAAAACAAAAATGACATGTAATAAAATAAAATACTAGTCTTAATAAAACCATAATAAAATAATACATAATAAAAATAATAAAATAATTATTAATTACATGCATAGACTAATTAAATATCTCTTTAAAAAATATACAATAATTGTTTTGATTATATACATTTTAAAAATATATAAAGTATTTTGAAAATATTTTTATAAATGTATGCAATAATTATTTTTTAAAAAGTAACAATTTTTTTAAAATAAAATGTATACATTTTTCAAAAATATGTAAACTATTTAAAAATATAAACATCCTTTCAAATGTATACTCTATATATATATTTATATATATATACACACACACACACACACACACAATAAAGCAGTAAAATAAAATAAAATTACAACAATATAAAACGTAACACAAAAATCTATGTATAAAGTAACGTAACATAACTCACATGCTATTTTTAATAAGCAGTGTCCACGGTGAGCTAGTGTTCTCATAACATTCTCTCATGTCTCTTTTTCACTGCAGCGTTGGTGGCGTGACTTTTTGACTCACGCAGACGAGGGTGTGTGTGACTCAGAGGTCCAGCAGGGGGCGGCAGTGTGTCTTCAGGCGGCCTGGAGAGGCTACAGAGAGAGACATCAGTACCTGCGGCAGAAGAGAGCGGCGCAGCTCATCCAGAGACGCTGGAGGAGATTCCTACAGACGCGCGAGAGAGCGGCAGGCCTCATACAGGCCGTCTGGAGGACGCACAGACAGAGACGCCGATTCCTGCAGCAGCGCAGGGCCATCGTCACGCTACAGGCCGCCTGCAGGGGGCACCAGGCTCGCCAGCGGTAAATTGCTGCCGAAGTTGCATAGTTCGAATAGTTGACATATTGTGCCCAAAATATCAAGTCAGCTTTATTTCTTTCGCTCTATATACAATACAATTTGTTGGTGCAGTCGAATCAATACAATGCAATATTACTCATTATAGTACAGGGTTGTTGAATCCTCGAATATGATTGGTTGGCGAACGTTCTAAGGTTAATTAGTCCTACATACAAGAGCATTTTAAGGACAAAAACCTGACAAATGTCTTGAAAAACATCATCTGAAGAATGTATAGCCATAGTATAAGCGGAATAATTGACTCCGGGTTATTGAAATATTCAGATCGGGGCTACATTACCAATTGGGGTGTGCATTGTTTTTTTTTTTAATAATTCAATGGTCGTTAATTATTCCTTACATGTTAAATGTCTTTTTAAGACTTATGGTTTAAGATGATGTTTTGTTCCCAAGGTGCTGCATTCTGAGAGAGCAGCGACATGGAGAGAAAACCCTCAATGATGAAGAGCATCCAAACACTGTGACCAAAAGTTTGCACGGACCCTCAAAACACAAGTGGAGAGTTGTCAGAGAAGTTCGAGGAGGTATGGGAAAAGCAATCCGCCGAACTGCCTAGAACCGTTGACGACGGCACACTGAAGAGCCGATCCAAACGAGAAAGCAGGAGGCAACGGGAACTCGAGCAGGCTACGTTCAGTTTGAAGCTGCTCAAAGTCCGATCCGGTTCATTGTCAAACTCGGAGCCGTCTCAAATAACAGACTCCGCACTTCCCGCTCAAATCCCTCTCTCCAAACATCTTCCTTCCTCTCCTCAGGCCTCCACAGATAGCCAGGAAAGCTTCGAACTCCTCCACACTGAGGAGTTTGCCACATCCGAACGTCAGGTTTCCGTACCCGAGCCAATGGAGGAGAACCAAACCAGTCCGGCGTCCTTCAAACCCCACTTCTACATCGCCGATGATGATGGCAGTCCGCTCAAAAGTGCTCCGCAGACGCCGACCCGCGCCGAGAAGAAGGAGTCTGTGGTGGTCATCATCAGCATGCAGAAGGAAAACCCTGTAGACCAGAGCAGCCTAGAAGCTCTGCAAAGACTCGAGATGGAAGCTGAGGAGATCGAGCAGGAATCTCTCTCAAATGGAGCATCTGCTCTGGATCATCCAGACCTCCATTTGACCCCAGAACCTCAAACGAATCATGGCTTGGTCACTTCAACCACCTCCAAACCCCTCCAGCTGGACTTGAGGGGAGCAGCGGCGGTGACTTCAGAGCCCATGAAGGACGTCCAGAAGAAGTTTGTTTCTCAAAGCATCAGCATAAGTATGAAAGAGAAAGCAAATCTGGCCTTCTCTCCCAAACGCAGTCGTCTCACCTTCTCCAAGTAAGTCTACGTCCACTCAGACTTTATTTATGCAGCTTTTAACTCTTTCCCTACTAGCGTTTTGGAAAAAAGTTGCCAGCCAGTGTAACGGTCATAGGCCTGTAAGAGTTGTGCATGTAAACCTCACTCCCCTAATCTCAAGAGAAACTCTAGACACTGCGGTTTTTAGCCAACTTGTTAGAGCGCCTGACTTCATGCCAGCAGACCCAGGTTTCAGTTCCACTTCCAGCGGTCAGTTTGAACAAGAGGGGTTACATTGGTGGCGTCACCCGGATGGGAGTGAGGTTTAGGGGGTGAGAGCCTCCTTGTTAGCGCACCCGCCTCCCATGCCGGCGGACCTGGGTTCGAGTCCCACTTAGAGCGGGTGATTTGAACAGGACGGGTTCCAAACCACCCATGACTCGGATGGGAGCGAGGTTTAGGGGGGTGAGTGTGTAACTGTCGTAGTAAGAGCTATGTGTGTAAAAGCTCACTCCCCTGATCACAAGAGGTGTATATATATTTATAAATAGACATAAAACCTGTTTTATTGTAGCTTCTTACATTCCTTTTTTATTATTTTTGTTATTGGATGTTGATTATTGATGTTGGGATTCAGAACAATGATCAAAACATAGATGGAGTAGATCCAGTCCATCAACACTCCCAAAGCTTTACAGCCCTATAGCTCGTCCGGGGTTGACATTTCATTCAGTAACGTGAGGCAGTTTTGATTTATATGCCGTTTAATTTTGATGATCGTGTTATTTTATTTATTTATGCATCTCCTTATATATGTTATCGTTTGTTTCTGCTTCTTCTTTTCCTGTGTTTTGATCCGGAGATTCTGTACTCTTTCAGAAGAACTCTTTAATAGCGCCCCCTAACAGTGAAAATACTGAAAATTCTGTCAATGGTGGGGAAAGAGTTAAAAAGATATTCTTGCTTTTGACATTTAAACATTTTTAGGTGTTCGCAAATGGGACAGATTGAGATCGGTGTGTATTTTTCAGGTCGGACAAAGACCTGGTGAACCAGGAACGGTCACTGGCGATCCAAAGAGAAGCGGGATTCAGATCACTAAAAAACAGAGAGGTGAGTGCAAACAAAACACTGAAAAACTTTATTTGTTCAGGTACCAAGTAGTGGTGAGATGTCTCTCTTAGGTCCAGGCTTATGAGTTCTGACTCTTTCCTGAGATCAGTTGATTTGACATCATCAATGTGAACGATCAGGTGACCGGAGCCGGTCGTAAAAAGAAAGCGCGCATGGCCGGGACGCGCTCTGATTTCCTGACCCGTGCCTGTAGCACGGAGGTCGATTCTGACGATGAAGAGGATGACGAATACGAGTACACGCCCGTGCTCTCTGGCACCCTGCCTCTACCAGAATCCCCCAGTTCACCTGATACCGACCCGGCCTGCCACAGCGACTCCGAGATGGTAAAGCTGAGCGTGGAAGCATTTGTGGAGCTTTGCACACTGATCCAACCACAGATGATACGTTCTCTAGCGGAACCCTGTAGAGACGATGTGTTCTAGAACAACAGGGATCATCTTTTAAAAGAATAGTTTAACTAAAGTTTTCAATTCTGGCATTAAATTGCCTTCATGTCATTCCAAACCCATATGACTTCCATCTGAAAGGTTCCTAATTCAATTTCACAGTTCTCCTACAATATGTTTACATGCATCCAAGGTCAAAAACACTTTAATTTTCTCATAATATTCACTGCAGCATCAGCTCTTTCCTCACAGCGTCTGAAACGGTTCGATCAAAAAGTCGATCTCTCTAAACCCCGCCTACTCTGCTTTGATTGGTCAGATGACCCAATTCAGATTGGTCGACCATTTAACAGTGCGTGTAGGAAACCAAATGCAATGACAGTGTTTGCATGCAGACAATGAAAACCATAGACTGGCATTATGCAAATTAGTAACTTCCTTTGAGCAGGAAGTGAGACTGGAATTGCAGAGGACTCGATTCAGGTAGTTTAGAATCGCTTCTTTCTTTTAGGAGACGATCTTTGAAGCGTAAAAAAACTAATTCAAAATAAAATAAAATAAGTAGTTTCAGAATGCCATGATGGTGAGTAAATGATGACAGAATTTGTGCAAAACTCTTTAATGTTTGGTCAGTGTGCAAACCCGCTAGCGCCTCTTGACTGACCACAACCGTTGATCTCCCTTATAACCAAATCTCAGTCGCTTTTCTAGATAGGACTAATCAAATAGAAGACTAATAAACCTGACTGGATGAGGCTGCCATGTCTAGATTAACCAGTACTATATGAAGCCTTTCTTTTCGAGAATTTCAGGTCTTGAACTCGAGGCTTTCTCTACTGGATCTCACGTGTCCTTTTCTGTTTACTTCTGACAACTTTTTATTAATGAATATCGAGTTTGCAAGTTAAGATGCATGCGACTATCATTAACATGGAAAGGATGGGATTTCTCCATTACTCACTCACTTATTCTCATCTCTCAAACGCTTTCTTTCTCTCACACTTTCCCTCGTGTGAGTTGGGTTTGAACCTTGTTCCTGGAGATCTGATAACCATCAGTCTGGTCCGATGTTCGCAAAGCACTTATGTACGATCTGATTCTGATTCTGCATTTGCTTTCCGTCTCAAGTCATCTCAGAAAGAGCAGAAGAGGATCCAGAAGACCATGTCCTCAGGGGACCTTGGGAAAATGGATTCGCTCAGGAAGTCCATGTCGCAGACAGATAGCAGGTCAGAGGAGCGTCATTCTAGTGTTTGTTTCCTTAATGAAAACTGTGACCAAAAACGTTTAGTTTTAACGTTTAACCATTAGTTCATTGACTAAAACTAGATTAAAAGAGGACTAAGACTAAATAAAAAAAAATAGCTGACAAAGTTCACTAGTCGACATGAAATCGAAATGTGATCTTTCGTCCAAACAACGTTCTCCGCAGGGTCAGAGGCAAAATGCGCTTCTGGAGTAAGAGCAAACATGGAGATAAGAAGATGTCCAGCAGGGGGTGCTCAGCTGACTCAGAGCTCGGCGACAGGAGGAACGGTGTGTGCCATTTTTCACGAATAATGAACCTAATTTGTTCCACGTTCCTTTTTCTAATATTGTTTCTCTCTCCCAGACTCTCCTCCTGGAAGCCCTGAGCATGCTGGTCTATCTGAGCGTGGACGGGACAGCAAGGAGAACCGCGAGCCGATGATGGGAATGATGTCGATGAAGAGGAGACGTAGTTTGAAGATCAGTAGTGTGTCACTAGAACCTTCTGCCTGGCAGAACGACGCCCTGCACATCCTCTCCAGCACCGCAGACTATCGCAGCATGAACGACTTCCTCATGAAGAAGGTGCGCGCTTGGCTTCTGTGCTACTTATGTGAAAATTTATATATCGGTTTATGCTAGAATGTTTTTGTGCACCTGGAGAATTGTCACTTTAATTTCTAACAGTTTTACTAATGAATTTGTGTATAAATTGTTTGTAAAACCATTATTGCATAAATTCTCAAATTCTTTAGTTTTACTTTTTACATATGGTTTTACGAATGTTTTGTGCAACTGTAGAATTGTCTATAGTTTACTTAATCATAGTTTTACGAATGATTTTATGTGTATATTCTTATGTAATCTGCCATATCCAATTTTCATAAGATTTTATGCAACAATTTATGTAAGAACAGTTTTACGCAACAATTTTTTATGTTAAATTGGTTTTGTGTGACTACTATTGTTGCTGTAATTTATAAAATAATATCTTTACAGGCAAATATCTCTGCAAATTGAATGTAACAATTTGGGATGCACCATAATAAAACTTCTTGGCCGAAAACAAAAATTCAGGATGCACTTGGCCGAAAATAAATCGATTATTTAAACGTATTTAATAATAAACACTCAAATAGCTAAGACTGAGTTGCACAAACATTTAAATTGCGCATGAGGCAGTTTTTATATAAACTTTTTAATAACAATATTGTTTCTGCTCCAGTTTGTTGCTGAAATATAAAGATTTAAACAACAAAAAACTGTAATAACATGTTTTTATGACCGATTTACTCAAACATACATTAAATTATGAAGGTTAAGTAAAAATATAATTAATGTCTAAGGGCACATATATAGCAAAATTATGTTCTTCTCTAAAGTATTTTTTCTAGCTTACTAATGAGCTTATGGACATTGAATAGCTTTCTTGAGATAAATGTAACTTCTAACTGATATTGTATAGCCTACAAGCTGATTTATTGACGTCTTTCCGCCACTGAAACACTGATTGAGCGATTGTATGTGATATGATTCATTTCTGTAAGTTGTTCTGCATCTTTCAACATACCTTCTGATGTTCATTCATGTTTATTTGGTGCTTGTAATAGTATTAAATAGGAAGAGATCCGTGCTGCCACTTGAACTGAGGCAATACAGCGATATTAAAGAGCGCCAAAACAACATTTATTGTTTGAATTTAGTAATAAAATCAACAGAATTTTAAAGTTGAGACTTTGCTTCATATTAAAAGTAAAGTACAAAGCTTTTTGAGATACAATTTTTGGTAAAGTTTTGTACAAAAAACACCACAGACTAAAAGATTTTAGTTTTTAGAAACCATATCATTACCAATTAAAATCAAGACATTAATATTGTTAAAAAACAGTTTACATTTTTAACTGTTGAAGCTTATGCAGGTTGAAATAGAAATGTAGCCGCAGTCAAAACATGCCATTGGAGAAGCGCTAATTAAACGTCTGTTTCGGTCACTGATTTTGGCCCTCCAAAACCATTGCAGCCTGAAATTGAAAATTGCTGTTTTGCCCGAAAATTTTTGGTAGCCGAAATTTTGATGCATCCCTATTAGGCTTGAATATTTTAAAAATAATTATATAAATACTGTTTTATATCTGTGTAAATTATTCGTAAAACAAATACTGTATAATTTGTCCCGTTCAGTTTGCACAAGAATGGTTTCATGCAACAATTCAGTTGTTAGAAAACCATTACATAAGTTACATTTTACAACGATTTACATAGAAATTAGTTCTGCCCCCGTGTTTAATGAAAGCAGAATTCTGGATCACAAGCTAAAATGTGATTAAAAAGCTTAAAGCATCATCTTATTAGCCAAAATATTAAATATCTGATCTTTCATAGATCGGCGATCTAGAAGCTGAAGACGGTCAGAAGGACACACCTGTGGACGTGGTGTTCAAGAAGGCCCTGAAAGAGTTTCGCCTCAACATCTTCAACTCGTACTCTACTGCGCTGGCTGTGAGTTTCTGAAATCCTGAAAACTTCTTCTCATCCCTCAAATCCCGGCCTAAATGTGTCTCTTCCTCAGATGGATGATGGCAGGAGCATTCGTTATAAAGATCTGTACGCCCTGTTCGAGCACATTTTGGAGAAGAGCATGCGTCTAGAGCAGAGAGACTGGAGCGAGTCGCCTGTTAAAGTCTGGGTCAACACGTTCAAAGTCTTCCTCGATGAGTTCATGACCGAATACAAGCCAATGGATGGAACCATTAGTAAGGTAAACCGTGTGTCTGGATCCACGAGCGATCGTTGTCCTCTAACACTCTTCTGACGTTCTGTGTATGTTTTTTAGGCTCCTAAACCTGAGAGAAAGAAGAGGAGGAAAAAGGAATCAGACACTGTCAGTCCTAATTTTAGATCATTAATCTTGTATATTATGGATTATGCATCATTGGTAACAGTCTCTACTGCCCTCTGCAGGTGGAAGAGCACATGGGTCACATCTTTAAATCCACTCAGTACAGCATCCCGACCTACTGCGAGTTCTGTTCTTCTCTCATCTGGATGATGGACAAAGCGTGTGTCTGCAAACGTGAGTTCAACTCAGTCCTTTTTAATAATTCGTATATTTCAGTCTGGGAAAGTTTTCGCTGGTAACAATGGAATAGCTAGAGCAAGAGTGTTTTCATGCCTTAATTTTGATGTGTTTCAGTCTTCATAGTCTGGAGAGTCTCTCTCTTTTCTTGTATTTTGATCTCAGTCACTAAGTGTCTGTCTGCTTGTCTGAGAGCAGCATAATAAGATTTTTTTCCAGTAAATTCATCCATTTCTTCTGGACCTGATCAATAACGGCCTCTTATGTCTCTGTCTCATATTCCTGTTGATCTGAAAAGGAAATGCTGCTCAGATAACTCGGGTTGGCCGTTTAACGTGTGCTTCTTTCTTTGTCTTCTTCAGTCTGTCGCTATGCGTGCCACAAGAAGTGTTGTCTGAAGATGACCACCAAATGCAGTAAGAAGGTAAGACTGCGCTAAAATAGTGGTTGACTGACCGATAAGCGGGCTCTACGCTACTCTACACTCTAGATTGACCATTACAAAAACCCTTATCAGTCAGCCACTGATCTTAAATACGTATACTCATTTTCTCTTTTATATGATAAATGATCTTTCTGTGCCATCTTCAGTTGTATGTCACTCATCTACGTGAATCTTCAACCTCAAACTTCATTCCAGTCATAATTTTTCATGTAATTCATTTCTGTATGTCTGTCTGTGTGTGTTTGTGCACGCCCAGTTTGACCCCGAGCTGTCTTCACGGCAGTTTGGCGTCGAGTTGTCTCGTTTAACGAGCGACGAGAGAGCCGTTCCGCTGGTGGTGGAGAAACTGATCAACTACATCGAGATGCACGGCCTCTACACCGAGGGCATCTACCGGAAGTCTGGATCCACCAATAAAATCAAAGAACTCAAGCAGGGACTGGATACCGGTGAGCTACACGTGAACGCCATCTTATGAGAATATTTCGTTCAGTGGAAACTTTCATTGACAGTGTCGTACGTTGGCCTTCATCGCAGATGCGAACAGCGTGAGTTTAGACGAATACAACATCCATGTGATCGCAAGTGTCCTGAAACAGTGGC
Source organism: Opsariichthys bidens (assembly GCA_037194245.1). NCBI lineage: Eukaryota > Metazoa > Chordata > Actinopteri > Cypriniformes > Xenocyprididae > Opsariichthys > Opsariichthys bidens. The sequence goes on along the minus strand of CM074290.1, from coordinate 18,932,279 downwards.
TGCGTGACCTTCCTAACCCCCTCATGACCTTTGAACTTTACGAGGAGTTCCTCAGGGCTATGGGTATGTGTGCCTTGCTGTTCTCTACTTATATTCTTACTTAGTCATCATGAAATCAAAATGGACATTTCTTGGTTTTTTAATGGAATATTGCAGTTTTTTATTAAACGATTTATATTTTCAAATTTATGTTTCTCGTAATCTTGAATCAGAATATCTTCCTCTTGCTACATCTCTTCTCTTCTCTGATGACGAGGGGCGGGGCAACCTGTCACTCACATGAGATCCACCAATAGCAAACCACAACCATCCAATCAAAATCCCAACAGACAAAATCAAGCCCCGCCCTACATTTGTTCTCATTTAAGAAGCCATTTTACTCGGATGTATGTCACAATTGGGAAGAACTATCGTATTTCTTGCCGACTTTACTATAAAGTATTTTTCAAGAGTTGAACTTAGGAGCATTCTAACAAACTTCTTGGAAAATATCTAAATAAATTCCTTAAAAAGATTTTGGTGAATCCGACCCCTGATGATGTTCTCTCACCATTTTGAGGAAATCTACTCATCATTTGGGCTGATTTGCAGGGATATAATGGAGTGTGTTTTGTGATGTTGATGGTGTAGGTCTGCAGGATAAACGTGAGGTGGTTCAGGGGGTTTATTCGGTCATCGATCAACTCAGCAGAACTCACCTGAACACACTGGAGAGACTCGTATTCCACCTGGTCCGGTGAGACATTTCAACCTCACGATAGCCTGGATGCTTTAACCCGATGCCTGTAGCTACAGCAGGTTTACCATGGTCGAATTACTGTATGTTTCATTACTTATATTGGTTTGCTTCAGGATCTCATTCCAGGAGGACACGAACCGCATGTCTGCAAATGCGCTGGCCATCGTATTTGCACCCTGCATACTGCGCTGTCCCGACACCACTGACCCGTTACAGAGTGTCCGCGACATCGGCAAGACCACTGCGTAAGATGCTATACACTACGTTCACCAGCATACAATTTTATATCTCCGCAAAAGAGTTAAATACCGTCCAGTCGAGTTATAGCTGAAATGGTTATTAAGCATGTTCAATTTTGTCTGAAATGTCTAAACTCTCATTTTTGTTTGATATTTATCTTCTCAGGTGTGTGGAGCTGATCATCTGCGAGCAGATGAGGAAATATAAAGCACGTCTAAAGGACATCAACACGCTGGAGTTTGCAGAGAGCAAAGCCAAGAGTCGCCTGACGCACATCCGCCGCTCGATGGTGAGTGATTCGACACCTCAGAGCTCCAGACTTACCCAGGATCTGCACCCGATGCTGCCACACCCATGACCTTCCACAGTTTTATCCCCATGCTTATTTTGTGACACGCCACTTTCCATGCATATGGTACATACTTCAGCCATGAATTTTAGAGGCACCCCTAATATCTATCTATCTATCTATCTATCTATCTATCTATCTATCTATCTATCTATCTATATTCTAATTATTTTTATGTTTGTTTAATGTAAAATTAAATCATACAAATCAATGTTTTAAACTGTATTTAGTCATGTCCCAAATTCTGGGATACAAAAATGATAAAATCTTATAATATTATAATATAATATTAAGTTTAACCGCCTCAGGTGCACTATCAGCATTTTCTGAAGCTTAAGCAGCTCCTTTCACTGATCATTTGCAGAAATATATTTAAAAAATAGCCTTATTTTGTACTACATTCATGGAAAGTGCCATACATCTGCACTTCCCCATTCTGTTTCCAGACAGACATTCCACTAATCCTGTTTTCTTCCCTTCACTCCTTCCCTATCCCCTTCTCCCCATCCTCCTCTTCCAGAAACCAGTACTAATTGCGGTTAGGTTTATTGGCATTACAAGAACTGCCACCCTGGTATGTATCCACGCCGAAACATCTGTGACGTCACACGGCTAGTACATGTCAGTCCGAGTGTCAGTGTAGCATCGTTAGTTGCCATACCAGCCATCCGTGGTTTGATGACATGTCTATTTGGGCCTGTTGAAGACAGGCTGTGAAATGCTGTCGTGTGACTGGTTGTGAGAGGTGATCGGAGGAGTCCAAATGATGTGCTCTAATGTCACGTTCTGTTTTATTTTTTTGGTTTGTCTTGTTTTAACCACACATGCGACATGCTGTCATATTACTAACATTTCCTCTTTTATTTCTCCTGCATTTGCTTCTCGCTGCGTTATTACACAGCCAAACGCAGTTAAAAAGGTAAAGCTCAGTGACTGTGTGTTAGTGTGTGTCTGTCTTTAGGGAGTCTCACTGCAGTGTTGTCTGTCTCCCTTCTGTAAGGTGTGGTCATGCTAGACTTTTTGTGTTATTCAATACAAATCACATGCAAATACAAGTAATGCAGTCACATATTATATATAGTGTATATAAACATAATATGTGTATGTGTGATTTTTTTTTTTTTTTTTTTTTTTTTAGAATTCGTGTCGATATATGGTTGCAAAAAATTTAGGCTGCAATTATACATAAATTTTATTGTTACTTTTTTTTATAATTTTATAATATTTTGATGCCTACTAGAGTACAACTTTGAATTGAAATTAGCTATTTAATTAAAACATTTAACTAATCATTTTATTTTAAATTTATTTTAAAAATATTTAACCGATAATAGTAATTCCGACTTGTCAACTATCCTTTTGGCTTTTATAATAAAGCTTCAGTTTCTAAGAATTCATACTTTTTGACTTTTAAAAACTAATATTTCATCAATTTTTATTTATTGTTATTAGTTTTTAAAAATTGACACTTCATATCCTACTTATTGTTTATGTTGCGGTAATTTCACAAAATCTAGCGTGACTCCATCTTTACTCATCGGCTACTTGCTTCATTTGCTCCGGTCTGTTCTTCTCTTCAGGGTAAGAGCCGTTTACGCAAGAGCGGTTGCCACACGCCCTCACCGCCCTTGAGCCCTCGAATGGCAGAAAGGGAGGAGCCGGGTGAGGAGGGGGCGGAGTCTGGGCTGAGTGAGCAGCAGCAAGCGGCCATGCAGCAAGAAGAGAAAGTTTTGACTATGCAGATCGAAAACCTGCAGAAAGAGAAGTTAGTAAACACCTTTTGTGTCATGGTCATTGTTTATTTTTTCCTGTCCAGATTTCTTATTTTCAATATCACTTTATTTTAGGGAAGAACTAACCTATGAGATGCTGGCTTTGGATCCCAGAGCGTCTGATGATGAGATGCTTGAGTCGGAAGCGTCTATCGGAACAGCCGACAGCTCGGAAAACCTCATGGAGTCAGAAGGTGCCGTGTCCGATCAATGGGGTAACGGCGCTATTTTTTTGCAAGAGCTTAAAAGCGAGTGGTAGTTCTGTCATCATTTACTCGTGCTCATTTCGATCCAAACCCATAGGATTTTGGTTGACACAAATTAAAGTAAAGAAACCTGAGAGGTTTCTGTCCGAAACCAAAACTTAGAAGATCCAAAAAGGTCATAAAGTCATCATAAAACTAATCCATATGAATCAAGCTGTTTCATCAAAGTATTGTGAACAGATAGAATCACTCGATCTATCTATATTTATCGGTTGTCGACTTTCAAATCTAAAAAATTATCGGTTATCAGCATCGATCAAAATTTTTCTTATCACTGCATCCCTACTTGGATCCAAAAATGTCATGAATCAACACATTTAATCCAAGTCTTGTTAAGAAATAGAATTGCTTTATATGATGAACAGATTTATTTTTGGCTTTTATTCACATCTAACCAATGTGATGTGCTTTATATGTGAATAAATTAAATCTGTTCATCATATGAAGCAAATCTATTTCTTCATAAGACTTGGATTAAATGTCTTGATTCATGACACGTTTATGACATCATATCTTCTAAGATATGAAAATTTCGACTTTATTTAAATTAATTCTTTATATTTGAAAGTTGATAACCGATATATTGGCCGATAAATCAATAGCATTAAAAATGAACATATATAGCCGATATATAGCGCATCTCTACTTCTTTGCATTGGTCAACTGGACTTTAAATGGATGGACAGAAACCACTCAGATTTTAAGCATACCTTCATTTGCGGGTGAGTGAATGATCACAGAATTGTATTTTTTGCATGAACTAATCCTTTAGGTTTTGCACATGATTTGTAGTGTCAAACGTCTCCTTTTTAGAAAAAACTTCCGGCGCAGTGTCTGCTACACGCTGGAGGAAGACAGAGTCCAAAAGCAGACGTGGTTTACGGCGTCAGCCCGAATCTCTGGACTCGGTGGACTCTGCCGTAGCCTCGCTTTCCTCCGTGTCGTCCACGCCTCACTATCGGTTCCGTTCATCCTCTTCCGGGCCTCTGTTTTCCTCCTCTCCTGGCGGGGACTTGCACATTCTCCCTGACCAGGAGGGCTCAGAACAGGCTTCCCTGACCACCCGATGTGCCTCCAGCTCCGAGAAAACCCGTCCGCGGCCCAGAGGGAACCGAAGCTGCCCACCAAAGTCCCGCGAGCCGGGGGAAGGTGGCGGCCACAGGAGAGAGCATGAATTTGGTTCTTCTCAACCTTTAGTGCTGTACGGGAGTAATGAATTTATGGTGTGAACATGATGGTGTCCAAAATTAGCTGGAGCTGGTAATGCAGAAAGACCAATAAATGTCTGAATAACATTTGAAGTGAAAGAGAAAAGCTTGGAAATCAACCACCACAGCCTTTCACTGCACAGTCATCCATCCTTCCAGTGAACAAAACGTAAGGAAGGAAGAATCTAAAGGACTGAACGGTGCAAAAATGAACGCACCCATAATCTACGACCTACTGACTGTAAAGTGGACCTGCTGGACCGGTCCGTTTTTCACAACAGATTCTAAGAAGAGTTGAACAGGGAAAGAGCGATTTTTAATCAACCTGTGATGTCCATTTTCATGTTTACAGAACTGAGCCAATGAGAGGTCACATGACTTCAACTGACTGCATGCCGTATTGCTACCATTTTGTTTTCACTCTATGATTAAAACCTTTGATAAAGTGCTAAAAATGTAAAATAACATTATATTATTGATGAGGGTCGAATGAATCGTGTAAATAGCTGAAATCCCTGTGCTGCTGGTTGACCTGTGCGAAAATAACGTCTTTTTGTGTTGCAGATCGAAAACATGTGTGAATCTGGTGTCCGTCTCTGTATGTTGAGTTTCTTATGGGTGAGTCTGACAAAAACGCACATGGTCCAGGTCGTATTTCTTTCCTATTTTTTTGCATAAAGCAAACAATCATGATTTTCTTTACGCAAAATCGTTTTGATTCTGGGGTGAAATATGACCCGGACATGTGCATTGGTGAGATTCATCTACGTTTTTCTTTTTTTTCTTTTTTGGGTTCCAGAAACACGTTTTCCCTTCAGATGAAAAATCAAAAGGATGAATAGGGATGAAAAGTCAGATGTGCGTAACCTCAAATGTGTTTGTCCCATGATTCTTTGCTGTAGTTTCAATCGCCGTTGTTTGTTTCGTCCTTTTTTTTTTCATCAGTGTTACGTGCAACAAAATCAGGTCTTGAACATATTTTTCTTTTTTTTGTAAATTGCTTTTTTAAAGTATATTGTGTTTTATACATGCTTATATTTTATTGTGAAATTCGAGTATATTATATTTTTCGGTGTAATGTTCCACTGTGCCATCCGGAGTCACATATTTAGTTCTCTTGGCCACGACGTCCTTTTAATTTTAATTTAGGGCTAATTTATCACAAACATTCATAACAGGGTCCTCTGCTGTGTTCTTTTTTTCACCCTTTAATCTGACAATAACATGGCTATTTATCGCAGTAAAGTTAAAAATGACACATAACAGCAAAAGGCTCAAAGCTTTAATATAAACTATAGTAAGTTTACACAGTGAACGTTGCTGTTTATGTGCAGGGAATGTGTCTCCAGAAGCTGTTTACCTTTTTTTTTGATGTGCTGTTACAGATATCTATGTCTATATTTATGTCATATCATAGCCGATAGCAAGAAACCATCACCATGGTGCAATGTCACAAAAGACTTAAGCTATGTTTTAATGTTTTGATAAGTATACTTAGGTACTATCTTAACCTTAACTCCACTAATACTCAAAAAACTGGCGGGAAGAAGGAAACGGTTGTTTGTTGCGTCCTGCAGAAGTGAATGTAATCACTGTAGCATGCCACACTATTGTCAGAGTTTCTCTTTTACAGCCACCATGTTTAAGGCCAGAAACATGCTCTATGCAAATACGCAAACCCGAATGCAGTTCCGTACATATTTAACATGTTACTGTGGCTTTAGTACTTACCTTCAGATGTCTGTCGTGAAACCGGATTTAGGTAGCTAACTATAAACATGTTGACAGTCTAACGTTAACTTATTAATTATCTTCAAACTGTCCCTCCTATTAATAAGTCAATAGTTTACCTGACAGAAGAAAACTGACCGTTATGCTCTACGCGCGCTTTACAGAACGCAAAGGCACGTGACCCTGCGTAGCCTGAAGCGTTTGCGCGCTCACGCACTTGAGTGTCGGGCTGTGTGTTTAAAAACAAGGGATGTAATATCTTGCGTATGACGATTATTTTATGTTGAATGATCCTGTGTTTCTGACTTACTGAGACAGTCTACAAAACGAATTTGTGCTTTCTAATTTTGTGTTTGTGCTCTCGTGAGCGCAGTTGTAAGCGGTGCAATTTGTGTAAGATTTCTTTAATGTGTAAACCAATGTGTAAGGATGTAAAAAGAAAAAATGAACATAATCATTGTCTTATTAAAAAAAAAAAAGAAAGAAAATAAACCTGGCATATGTTTACTTTTTTCCAAATAGAAAATGTTTAATAATTAGATAAGATGTGACTATTTTTCTGCCAGTATTTACAAAATTGTCGAAACTAAGGACACGCCTGTAGGTAATCTGTAAATGAGCGGAAGATTTCATCATGTCAATTATTTTAATTCCTTTGAATGTTTTGGTATTTTAAGTCATAGCGGCTTAACACACCCTGCATTTCTGTAACGTTCATGCCATGTGACAGTTCCTAATAAAATCGAATTAAAATGTTAAAAAAAAAAACACCATGAAGTAAATGCTGTAATGTTTACAGATGTTTTTCAAACGTTTCACTAAAAGTCACGTGTTCTGAACAAAGTGGGCGTGTCTGTTGCTGGGCAGAACAAGTATTTGATTAAATTATAGGAATCCTAAGTTTTGCTTTTAATATATAAAACAGACTTCTCCTTGATTGAAATTGTGACTCAAAACATGAAACTCTGATTTTAAACCTACGTTTTAGGTTCATTATAAAATAATAAAGGTTGTTTAATGAGTCATCTCGTTTTATGACAACGCCATTTTTATTTAAGGAACAACTGTTGTGTAGTAACATACCATGTTGCCATGGTGCTCGTGAGCGCGCAGCCTCGTTCGTCATGACTTCATCATCAGTTCATGTACTAAAAGCGAATGATCGCTGAGGAGAAACGAAACCGACCAGAGACGCCGAAATGAAAGGGTCCAAACGCGAAAAATCTGTGGGAAATCAACCCGAACAGTCACTGATGGATCGAATCGTGTCTGTGATCAGCTCGATCTCCAGAATCCTGGTGGCGCTGTTCGGCTGGGTCGCGAGCGGTGAGTTCCCGTGATTTCTCTTCACCTTTGTTCAAACGTGAAAGGCTGTTGTTTGTGTAGTTTCGCTCCTATGCTAACCGTTTAGTGCAAGGGATAACAGAACTGATTGTTTCGTGAGGTGGTTGTTCTCGTTCTTTACAGATAAAGCCATGATTCTTGACGAGGAGACACCGGTGTTCTTCGACCTGGAGACCACTGGACTGGGTATAAACACTTCTAGAAGTTTAACATTTAATGTGGGTTTGTTTGGCATTTTTTGACTACACGAGTAGCCTATCACTTTCATATGACAACATTAATTATCTGTTTAGTTTTATACATGCAGATGTGTTGGGCATTAAGCCTATCCAATAAATCTGCTATTAATTATTATAATTTACATATAATTAATTCCTGTTTTATAAATCGATATATTACTGATTAAATATTAATGAGTTATTATGAAAGTAAAAACGTGTTATGATAGATTTATATATGTATTATAAATATATATATACGTATGTTTTATATTTATTGATTAATCGCATCTAACAAAAGTTTACAAAAATATAATATATGTATATGTGTGTATATATATCTGCACAAAAGATATTTTGAAGAATATGGGTGATGAAGAATATATATATATATATATATATATATATATATATATATATAGATGCAATTAATCGATTTTGACTAATATATACTATATATATATATATATATATATATATATATATATATATATATAATCTTTAAATAATTAGAGACAACTATACATATATATATATGATATAATAATTGCATTATAGATGCAATTAATCGATTTAGTCCATAACAGCACTAATATGGAATGTCCTATTTAAAAACACAATTCATGTAATTCTACAGTAAAATACAATATTTTACTTTTTACTGTATATTTTCCACTTATATTTAAACAACTAATTAGTTTTCTTAAGTCATTATGGGATGGCATTTTGATATATTTTATACTTCATTTTTTTTTTTATCAAAATTGCATCCCATAATGCCTAAAGAAGCGTAATTGGTTAGCTATAAGTGGAAAAAAAAAACGCATGTAATTCTACAATAAAATACTGTAAAAATAATTTTTATATTTATATTAAGTATAAAATATATCGAAATTCCATCCCATAATGCTTAAAGTTTTTTTAAAATATTAAAACATACTTTCCCCTCTTCTCAGACACGTCTGCATGTGATATCGTGCAGCTGTCGGCCATCAGCGGGGACCAGACTTTCAACGCGTACCTCCTGCCCCGCTGCAGCATGACGGACGGCGCGTCTCGAGTCACAGGTCTGACGGTCGAAGGGGGAACTCTGCTCTTCAACCGCCGTCCCGTGCCCACCGTCCCACACAAACGGGCACTAAGCGACTTCATCTCCTTCCTCAAGACCTTCAACAGACCCTTTCTGGTGGGACACAACAGCAAACGCTTCGACTGGCCCATCCTGACACGCGTCCTGGTGGATTTCCGCCTGCTGCAGGAGTTTGAAAGCGCGGTGTCGGGATGTGTGGACACGCTGGGACTGAGCAGAGAGATGTTTCAGCTGCAGAAATACTCCCAGCCCTTCCTCGTCCAGCACTTCCTGCAAGAGTCGTACTGTGCTCACGACGCCTCCGAGGACGTGAGGACGCTGCAGGAGCTCTATCGTGTCTGGAAACCCTGCGAAGATCTTGTGAGGAAGCACAAAATATCCCTGTGATGCCACAGTTCCTCAGGGAAACACGGCATGAGCGTTTTATCAAGTTGCACTGCCTTTTTTATAACGAAAAAGCGCAAATGTTTTGGCTGATCATCTGATGCCAAGCAGCCATCCATAAATTACGGTTCATATCATTTTCATCATCTCTCATTTTTCAAAATGTAATTTTGTAACCTGTGTATTACTGATTTTGCAACAATAACTTCACTGAAAGTATATTACAATATTGTAATGTTTACAGTGCATTGACTAAATCTGTAAATCATGGCACAATATTTAAAAAAAAATTGTATTTGTTGTCTTAAGCTTTTATTTATATATATATTTCAGTTTTAAAATTGCAAGTTTTTTGTTTCGGTTTTATTTATTTTTTGTATTTCGGTTCTAATATCAGCTTCTGGGTTTTGGAATCCGGTTTCGCTTCCCTTTCTTTATCTCAGGTGTCAGAACGAATATAACTTAATTTCTGCATTTTCTCATATTGACGTTTATTTAGTAACTGGAACCATTAAGTATGAACCATTTTATGAAGCTGCTAATTTTGCTTTTACCTTTGTTTCGGTCTGGGTCTCACTGTTAAACTGTAAAATTATACTGAAACATAAAATGATGTTGCTGTTGGTCTAACTTCATTAAACTTCAAATATATATATGATGACTTTCATGTTTTTCCTCCATGTCTAATTTTTCTGTCAGCGGTTATTCATATACACAATTTACGAGATTTGAATCCAATAATAACATCATAGTTTATAATTCAATATACTTTATTTTTGTCAAAACATTCCATGTTTTGGTCGTAATTGCACATTTTCGGTAACGACGATTTCATATACTTTTTGTAGTTTTGTAGTGACGATTTCATATATTTTTTGTAATTTTGTAGTGACGATTTCATATACTTTTTGTAGTGACGATTTCATATACTTTTTGTAGTTTTGTAGTGACGATTTCATATACTTTTTGTAGTGACGATTTCATATACTTTTTGTAATTTTGTAGTGACGATTTCATATACTTTTTGTAGTGACGATTTCATATACTTTTTGTAGTTTTGTAGTGACGATTTCATATATTTTTTGTAATTTTGTAGTGACGATTTCATATACTTTTTGTAGTTTTGTAGTGACGATTTCATATACTTTTTGTAGTGACGATTTCATATACTTTTTGTAGTTTTGTAGTGACGATTTCATATATTTTTTGTAATTTTGTAGTGACGATTTCATATACTTTTTGTAATTTTGTAGTGACGATTTCATATACTTTTTGTAATTTTGTAGTGACGATTTCATATACTTTTTGTAATTTTGTAGTGACGATTTCATATACTTTTTGTAATTTTGTAGTGACGATTTCATATACTTTTTGTAATTTTGTAGTGACGATTTCATATACTTTTTGTAATTTTGTAGTGACGATTTCATATACTTTTTGTAGTGACGATTTCATATACTTTTTGTAGTGACGATTTCATATACTTTTTGTAATTTTGTAGTGACGATTTCATATACTTGTTGTAATTTTGTAGTGACGATTTCATATACTTTTTGTAGTTTTGTAGTGACAATTTCATATACTTTTTGTAATTTTGTAGTGACGATTTCATATACTTTTTGTAGTTTTGTAGTGACGATTTCATATACTTTTTGTAGTTTTGTAGTGACGATTTCATATATTTTTTGTAATTTTGTAGTGACGATTTCATATACTTTTTGTAATTTTGTAGTGACGATTTCATATACTTTTTGTAATTTTGTAGTGACGATTTCATATACTTTTTGTAGTTTTGTAGTGACGATTTCATATATTTTTTGTAATTTTGTAGTGACGATTTCATATACTTTTTGTAATTTTGTAGTGACGATTTCATATACTTTTTGTAATTTTGTAGTGACGATTTCATATACTTTTTGTAGTGACGATTTCATATACTTTTTGTAGTGACGATTTCATATACTTTTTGTAATTTTGTAGTGACGATTTCATATACTTGTTGTAATTTTGTAGTGACGATTTCATATACTTTTTGTAGTTTTGTAGTGACAATTTCATATACTTTTTGTAATTTTGTAGTGACGATTTCATATACTTTTTGTAGTTTTGTAGTGACGATTTCATATATTTTTTGTAATTTTGTAGTGACGATTTCATATACTTTTTGTAGTGACGATTTCATATACTTTTTGTAATTTTGTAGTGACGATTTCATATACTTTTTGTAATTTTGTAGTGACGATTTCATATACTTTTTGTAGTGACGATTTCATATACTTTTTGTAATTTTGTAGTGACGATTTCATATACTTTTTGTAATTTTGTAGTGACGATTTCATATACTTTTTGTAATTTTGTAGTGACGATTTCATATACTTTTTGTAATTTTGTAGTGACGATTTCATATACTTTTTGTAATTTTGTAGTGACGATTTCATATACTTTTTGTAATTTTGTAGTGACGATTTCATATACTTTTTGTAGTGACGATTTCATATACTTTTTGTAATTTTGTAGTGACGATTTCATATACTTTTTGTAGTGACGATTTCATATACTTTTTGTAATTTTGTAGTGACGATTTCATATACTTTTTGTAATTTTGTAGTGACGATTTCATATACTTTTTGTAGTGACGATTTCATATACTTTTTGTAATTTTGTAGTGACGATTTCATATACTTTTTGTAATTTTGTAGTGACGATTTCATATACTTTTTGTAATTTTGTAGTGACGATTTCATATACTTTTTGTAATTTTGTAGTGACGATTTCATATACTTTTTGTAATTTTGTAGTGACGATTTCATATACTTTTTGTAGTGACGATTTCATATACTTTTTGTAATTTTGTAGTGACAATTTCATATACTTTTTGTAATTTTGTAGTGACGATTTCATATACTTTTTGTAGTGACGATTTCATATACTTTTTGTAATTTTGTAGTGACGATTTCATATACTTTTTGTAGTGACGATTTCATATACTTTTTGTAGTGACGATTTCATATACTTTTTGTAATTTTGTAGTGACGATTTCATATACTTTTTGTAATTTTGTAGTGACGATTTCATATACTTTTTGTAATTTTGTAGTGACGATTTCATATACTTTTTGTAATTTTGTAGTGACGATTTCATATACTTTTTGTAGTGACGATTTCATATACTTTTTGTAATTTTGTAGTGACGATTTCATATACTTTTTGTAGTGACGATTTCATATACTTTTTGTAATTTTGTAGTGACGATTTCATATACTTTTTGTAATTTTGTAGTGACGATTTCATATACTTTTTGTAGTGACGATTTCATATACTTTTTGTAATTTTGTAGTGACGATTTCATATACTTTTTGTAATTTTGTAGTGACGATTTCATATACTTTTTGTAATTTTGTAGTGACGATTTCATATACTTTTTGTAATTTTGTAGTGACGATTTCATATACTTTTTGTAATTTTGTAGTGACGATTTCATATACTTTTTGTAGTGACGATTTCATATACTTTTTGTAATTTTGTAGTGACAATTTCATATACTTTTTGTAATTTTGTAGTGACGATTTCATATACTTTTTGTAGTGACGATTTCATATACTTTTTGTAATTTTGTAGTGACGATTTCATATACTTTTTGTAGTGACGATTTCATATACTTTTTGTAATTTTGTAGTGACGATTTCATATACTTTTTGTAGTGACGATTTCATATACTTTTTGTAGTGACGATTTCATATACTTTTTGTAATTTTGTAGTGACGATTTCATATACTTTTTGTAGTGACGATTTCATATACTTTTTGTAATTTTGTAGTGACGATTTCATATACTTTTTGTAGTGACGATTTCATATACTTTTTGTAATTTTGTAGTGACGATTTCATATACTTTTTGTAGTGACGATTTCATATACTTTTTGTAGTGACGATTTCATATACTTTTTGTAATTTTGTAGTGACGATTTCATATACTTTTTGTAGTGACGATTTCATATACTTTTTGTAGTGACGATTTCATATACTTTTTGTAGTTTTGTAGTGACGATTTCATATACTATTTGTAGTGACGATTTCATATACTTTTTGTAGTGACGATTTCATATACTTTTTGTAGTTTTGTAGTGACGATTTCATTTACTTTTTGTAGTGACGATTTCATATACTTTTTGTAGTTTTGTAGTGACGATTTCATACTTTTTGTAGTTTTGTAGAGACGATTTCATATACTTTTTGTAGTTTTGTAGTGACAATTTCATATACTTTTTGTAATTTTGTAGTGACGATTTCATATACTTTTTGTAGTTTTGTAGTGACGATTTCATATACTTTTTGTAATTTTGTAGTGACGATTTCATATACTTTTTGTAATTTTGTAGTGACGATTTCATATACTTTTTGTAATTTTGTAGTGACGATTTCATATACTTTTTGTAGTTTTGTAGTGACAATTTCATATACTTTTTGTAATTTTGTAGTGACGATTTCATATACTTTTTGTAATTTTGTAGTGACGATTTCATATACTTTTTGTAGTGACGATTTCATATACTTTTTGTAATTTTGTAGTGACGATTTCATATACTTTTTGTAGTGACGATTTCATATACTTTTTGTAGTGACGATTTCATATACTTTTTGTAGTGACGATTTCATATACTTTTTGTAATTTTGTAGTGACGATTTCATATACTTTTTGTAGTTTTGTAGTGACGATTCATACTTTTTGTAGTTTTGTAGTGACGATTTCATATACTTTTTGTAGTGACGATTTCATATACTTTTTGTAGTTTTGTAGTGACGATTTCATACTTTTTGTAGTTTTGTAGTGACGATTTCATATACTTTTTGTAGTGACGATTTCATATACTTTTTGTAGTTTTGTAGTGACGATTTCATATACTTTTTGTAGTGACGATTTCATATACTTTTTGTAGTGACGATTTCATATACTTTTTGTAGTTTTGTAGTGACGATTTCATATACTATTTGTAGTGACGATTTCATATACTTTTTGTAGTGACGATTTCATATACTTTTTGTAGTTTTGTAGTGACGATTTCATTTACTTTTTGTAGTGACGATTTCATATACTTTTTGTAGTTTTGTAGTGACGATTTCATACTTTTTGTAGTTTTGTAGAGACGATTTCATATACTTTTTGTAGTGACGATTTCATATACTTTTTGTAGTTTTGTAGTGACGATTTCATATACTTTTTGTAGTGACGATTTCATATACTTTTTGTAATTTTGTAGTGACGATTTCATATACTTTTTGTAATTTTGTAGTGACGATTTCATATACTTTTTGTAGTTTTGTAGTGACGATTTCATATACTTTTTGTAGTTTTGTAGTGACGATTTCATATACTTTTTGTAATTTTGTAGTGACGATTTCATATACTTTTTGTAGTTTTGTAGTGACGATTTCATATACTTTTTGTAATTTTGTAGTGACGATTTCATATACTTTTTGTAGTTTTGTAGTGACGATTTCATATACTTTTTGTAGTGACGATTTCATATACTTTTTGTAATTTTGTAGTGACGATTTCATATACTTTTTGTAATTTTGTAGTGACGATTTCATATACTTTGACGATTTCATATACTTTTTGTAATTTTGTAGTGACGATTTCATATACTTTTTGTAATTTTGTAGTGACGATTTCATATACTTTTTGTAATTTTGTAGTGACGATTTCATATACTTTTTGAAGTTTTGGTAGTGACAGTTTTATATATTTTTGAGCCTAGCTCAAAAATGATAATCAGCACGTTAGCTAACAGTTCTGAACAGCTGTACACAGAAAGCAAACTAAATTTGATCAAATAACACAAAAAAAAAAAAGTCAAACAGTGATGTTTCGGTAGTGACAATTTAGATACTTTTTTTTTTTGCAAATACTATTTCAATATCATTTTCTCAAAGTTGAAATTTAGCAGATAGGGATCATGACAGCCACCTCCCAATTGAAAGTACTCAATAAATAATTTTATATATATTAAGCTTACTGATTTAAAATATATAATAAAATGATCGTAGTGACCATCTCAAATTTGAATACTTAAAATGCTTTTTTAAATGTTTTAGCAGTGGGACAGCAGTTTGCACAAATGCTGTAGAATGGCCCATAAATATTATACATTTAGAGAGTGATTGGGTATCAGTGTACATAATTAACATTAATTATTTTAAGGAATCCAAACAATTAGATTATATATATATATATATACAGTACTGTGCAAAAGTTTTAGGCAGGTGTGAAAAAATGCTGTAAAGTAAGAATGCTTTCAAAAATAAACTTGGTAATAGATTATATTTATCAATTAACAAAATGCAAAGTGAGTGAACAGAAGAAAAATCTAAATCAAATCCATATTTGGTGTGACCACCCTTTGCCTTCAAAACAGCATCAATTCTTCAAGGTACACTTGCACAAAGTCAGGGATTTTGTAGGCATATAGTTAGGTGTATGATTAAACAATTATACCAAACAGGTGCTAATGATCATCAATTCAATATGTAGGTTGAAACACAATCATTAACTGAAACAGAAACAGCTGTGTAGGAGGAATAAAACTGGGTGAGGAACAGCCAAACTCAGCTAACAAGGTGAGGTTGCTGAAGACAGTTTACTGTCAAAAGTCATACACCATGGCAAGACTGAGCACAGCAACAAGACACAAGGTAGTTATACTGCATCAGCAAGGTCTCTCCCAGGCAGAAATTTCAAGGCAGACAGGGGTTTCCAGATGTGCTGTCCAAGCTCTTTTGAAGAAGCACAAAGAAACAGGCAACGTTGAGGACCGTAGACGCAGTGGTCGGCCAAGGAAACTTACTGCAGCAGATGAAAGACACATCATGCTTACTTCCCTTCGCAATCGGAAGATGTCGAGCAGTGCCATTAGCTCACAATTGGCAGAAAACAGTGGGACCCTGGTACACCCATCTACTGTCCGGAGAAGTCTGGTCAGAAGTGGCCTTCATGGAAGACTTGCGGCCAAAAAGCCATACCTCCGACGTGGAAACAAGGCCAAGCGACTCAACTATGCACGAAAACACAGGAACTGGGGTGCAGAAAAATGGCAGCAGGTGCTCTGGACTGATGAGTCAAAATTTGAAATATTTGGCTGTAGCAGAAGGCAGTTTGTTCGCCGAAGGGCTGGAGAGCGGTACACGAATGAGTGTCTGCAGGCAACAGTGAAGCATGGTGGAGGTTCCTTGCAAGTTTGGGGCTGCATTTCTGCAAATGGAGTTGGGGATTTGGTCAGAATTAATGGTATCCTCAATGCTGAGAAGTACAGGCAGATACTTATCCATCATGCAATACCATCAGGGAGGCATCTGATTGGCCCCAAATTTATTCTGCAGCATGACAACGACCCCAAACATACAGCGAAAGTCATTAAGAACTATCTTCAGTGTAAAGAAGAACAAGGAGTCCTGGAAGTGATGGTATGGCCCCCACAGAGCCCTGATCTCAACATCATCGAGTCTGTCTGGGATTACATGAAGAGAGAGAAGCAACTGAGGCTGCCTAAATCCACAGAGGAACTGTGGTTAGTTCTCCAAGATGTTTGGGCCAACCTACCTGCCGAGTTCCTTCAAAAACTGTGTGCAAGTGTACCTAGAAGAATTGATGCTGTTTTGAAGGCAAAGGGTGGTCACACCAAATATTGATTTGATGTAGATTTTTCTTCTGTTCACTCACTTTGCATTTTGTTAATTGATAAATATAAACTATTAACATGTCTATTTTTGAAAGCATTCTTACTTTACAGCATTTTTTCACACCTGCCTAAAACTTTTGCACAGTACTGTATATATATATATATATGAATAATGTATAAATAATGTAGTGAAAAAGGGCATTTTTAAGGTAATTTATAGTGAAGTATATTATTTTACATCACAGTAGGGAAATTATACTTTGAAGAAAGAAACCTTTGAGCTTTTAGATTAGATTATTGGATATACAGTATACCCATTTTTTGTTAGTTATTTTGTATTTATATACAATGTTTTAGGCCTAATTAACTTATAATAAAATTATGCATATTTTCAGCTGACAACAAGGTAAATACAAACATGAAAATTAAATGTTATACTTTCAAATGGATCAAAACTGTACGTGAAGTTTTTTATTGAAATTAAGATTTTGCACAAATTCCACCGAGTTCAAGTGTTGATGATCAGTTTTATGGGCAGTTTTAACATGACATGTCCAAAATTATCTATAAAGCCACTAAATTAATAGAAAGGATTTTTTCAGGGGGAACATGCAAACAAGTCCTGTCGACTCCACCTGGATTCCGTTGAATATTCATCTTTCTGTAGATCAGGAGTGCCGACATCACTAATTCTGAACATTTCAAAGTAGAAACATTCTGTAAGTCCAAATGTAAAGTGTTCTTCGCTTCACTCATCCATTTCCACGTCTTCGGCCAGTTTTTGGACCATCTTGTCCTCCAGCTGTTTGGCTTGACCTGAAAAGAGATGTCAGATGTGAGAACGGTGTTTTCCGGCACACATTTAACAGATGTTGAGCTGCATGATTAATTGGTAAAAGATGGCGATCTCAATTCAAACACCCATGCGAAAAAATGGCTCTGTGTATTTAACCTTTGACAAGTACGATCACAGCGAACATTAATATTTGCGTTCTGATCCAGAGAGAACCGTTGACATTTATGGATATGAAGCAACTTTTCAACCACACAATATCATTATTTCTGCATTACAATAATTAAAAATATCACAGAAACACTAGGATAAAAGTTTATATTTCATATGCAAACACTGATGCCTATGGTAGCGATCAAAATAGAGAAAAGCCAACAGATGGTGATTTACTCTACTGTAAATCTTGGCCAAAATTACAGTGTTAATTACATTGTTACACCAGTAGGTGGCGACAAGTGATTATTAAAAAAACGTGTCACTGAATCGTTCATTCAAAAGATTTGTTCAAAAGAACTGATTCATCCTGTAATGAAACAAGTGAAGTCTTAATGAGTGAGTCATTGAATCATTCAAACCGCTTTTTAAATAATTCATGCAACATTTTTAAATAGACAGCAGTGATTAACATTTTGTCAAAACTCTTTAGTAAATTGAATGTTATTCATGGCAATCATTGGAATTAAAAAATAAAAAAAAATAGTAAAAATATAATTGCGATTCTCCGTTGATCCAGAACCGTGAGCGTCTGTTACCTGCGTGTGGAGCTTTGATGAGGTGAATGTTTTTCTTGACTTCGCTGACAACTGCCGCGTCCTCCAGCGCCTTGCCTTTCTTCAACCTGCACAAATATGGAAATGTTCATGGAAATTTCAACCACATGGAGGAATCAAATTTCTCTTGATGTACTACTGAAAACTTTACAAACTCTGAACTAAAACGCAAGAACAATTCTGCTGTGAAGCAGCTCTAAAAACTCAACAGTAGCTGTGCTTCCATCCATAGTTTTACTTATGCACCACGTTGGAATGTGCGTGAAACATTTGTGGATAAAGCAGCGTTTCCATCCTTCCTGACAAATTGGAGCAAAATATCTGTAATAAAATGGAAGTTGCAGCAATCGGGCTCTTTCCTCCATCATAAATGAGTTCTGAAAGTCCAAATGTAGGGTTAGAGCGACAGACGAAACAACCTTCGGATGTTGGTGTTTGGGAACACATTCATGTGAGACGCTTCTGGAGGGAATTAAACCAAATCATTCTGATAACAGACTCGGACTGAGGCGTTTCATTTGAGACGCGATTGGTCTGCTGGTTAGTCCCGTCATCCAATCACAGCCTCTGATGAAGCAAAGTCACCGGAGGATTTTGAGGGATTTGTTTATTTTATATTATTTTATATTTCATAATTATTTTATTTATACATTTATTTTCCGTCATAATTTATGCAAGTCTTTTAAGCCTTAATTAAGCACATTTACGCACATTTCCATCCAGCGTATTTTTATACCAAAAATGTGATACCCAAAATGCACATGGCTATGTCATTATTTTGACCAAAACTACAGAAAGCAAAGGTAAATACAAATGTAAAAATATGTTCGACTCACCTGTTGATGATAAACCGGGCCTGACGTTTGTTTTTGATGGATTCGACCTTCTTCATCGCCACCACTGTTCAACACAAACACATGGTTCGGATTAAGACCGGATCTTTTCAACTTCATTAACGCCACATTACCGCAGTCAGACTCACCAGTCTTGCTCCAGAGCTCTCTGTTGTATTTGACGGGAACATTTCTGCGCTTCTCAAACTCCAGTGAGTTATCCTGTCAAACACAAGCACCATCATTGAATTGATTTCAAGAATTGAAATAGAATTGACAGGTAGGCAGGCAGGATTCGGGTCTCTCACCACCGTCAGCTCTTTGCCCGCAGACTTCCTGAACGCTTTGGTCCACCTGGTCTTTCTTGGGTTTCGCTTCTTCTTGAAGTTTCTGTGGCATTTGGACCTGCAGAACCTGAACATCTTCAAAACCACAAACGCACATCTGTCAGGATTCACACTGAGAATGTGTTAGAAGTACCATAGTATCACCAAAATAGCTCTTTTTTGGACATGCCAGGGTGCTAAAATATGATGCTATAATATTAAATGTATTAATATAAAATATATTAATACGGATATTTTAGTCCAATATAAAAATTAAATAAAAATTTAACATGTTAAAAGTAAAAATAAAAGTATTTTTTATATTAAATGTCTATTATGTAAAAGTATATTAAACATTATAAAAACACTTATTAAAATGTAATAATATAGTACCATGTAAAATTATGCATTAAATTAAATTACTTTACACATTATAGGAACATTTATAATAATCTAAAATTTAAAGCAAGTAAAAATAAATATTTAAATATTTACTTATATCAATTAAATGATCTATTATAAAGTTGTATTATGCATTATGAAAACATTTATAAAATTACAAAAATTAGATTTTACTATATTAAATTGTGTAAATTAAAGAATATTATGCATTCTAGATCCTCGTTTAAATGACCATCAGTGTCCGTCTGACATAAACATGATCATACACGACAGTAATAATCCTCACAATCTTTACCTTACAGTCGTTGCGCACAAACATCATTCCGTGTCCCGGATAAACCGGAGCCGAGCAGAAATAACACTTCTCAATCCGCATTTTGATCAATTATTATGATTTTACTCGCACATGTGTCGCAGAGCAGCGAACACTGGCGAAAAAGAGAACGCGTCTTTCCGCTTCCGCATGATGACGTCATCGCGCAGGTCACAGGATTTGCCGCCACCACGAGGCCTGGAGTGTCATTACCTCATATTCAAAGTCATTCCATTTACACCGTTTTGACCAGCAGGGGTCAGCAGCGTCACTAGAAACAGTGAATCATTTTGGTGAACCATAATTCAGTGCAAACACAATAATACTGTGTGTATTTAACAAACCAATGAATAAAATGATATAAAATCACGTGACAACTATATAATATATACAAAAAATAAAATACAGCTCCAATTATTGCAAACGCAGTTGAGTTTGTTTCCATTCAACAAGCAGAGAGTGAAAAACTTCACGTGTCTCTGATGTCAGAACATGAGGATGTGATTCCAACAAAGATCTGATCTCACACTATGTAGAAAACGCTCATGCACCCTCCAGTCTACCAGATCATCAGATTACTTGTTTTGATGTAGCGAGATAATGTAATGCATTACAAGGACATTATGTAATTGGATTACTTTTCTTATGTAACAAGTAATGTATTACAAGTAACATTCATTACATAATCAGATAACTTTTTTGATGTAACGAGTAAAGTATTGCATTACAAGCGCATTATTTAATGAGATTACTTTTCTTATGTAAAAAGTAATGTATTACAAGCAACATGCATTACACAATAAGATTACTTTTTTGATGTAACGAGTAAAGTAATGCAATACAAGTACATTACGTAATCTGATTACTTTTCTGATGTAACAAGTAATGCATTACAAGTAACATGCATTACATAATCAGATGACTTTTCTGATGTAATGGATAAAACATTACAAGTAGATTACGTAATGATAGTATTTATTTATTTGTTTATTTAACAGGCAAACTTTTCTGATGTTACAAGTAATGCATTTCACAATCAGATTACTTTTTTGATGTAACGAGTAAAGTAATGCAATACAAGTACATTATGTAATCAGATTACTTTTCTGATGTAACGAGCAAAGTAATGCATAACAAGTAGCATGGATTACAATCAGATTACTTTTCTGATGTAACAAGCAAAGTAATGCATAATAAGTAGCATGGATTACAATCAGATTACTTTTCTGATGTAACAAGTAATGCATTACAAGTAACATGCATTACATAATCAGATTACTATAACGAGTAAAGTAGTGCAATACAAGTACATTATGTAATCAGATTACTTTTCTGATGTAACGAGCAAAGTAATGCATTACAAGTAGCATGGATTACAATCAGATTACTTTTCTGATGTAACAAGTAATATATTACAAGTAACATACATTACACAATCAGATTACTTTTTGATGTAACCAGTAACATATTACAAGAAGCAACTTGGAATTCCATAGCGACTTGGCATTTCTGACTGTCGGCCATTTTGGTTTGGAGAAACAAAATCCACATACAACGACTTGCCACTAGGTGGCAGTGTTTAGGATGATGCAATAGTTTTTACTGTAGTGAGTGATGTACAACTACATGCCATCAAAACCCATGAAAGAAAAAGAAAGAAAATAGCTGTTCACTGTAATGACCTCTATGCATTAATTTACTATTGGAAATCAAATATTTTAATGTAGTTAAATAATAGTTTCTATACAAACTAAACATCACCGGCATTAAACTCATTTATAAATAGTGCGACATTAAAAAGGGGGATGATTACTAACTAACTATAAAGAAAATTCACAATCCAAACAGTTCTTTTTGAGAAATATTTTATTATAATGTGCATTGTTCTGACCACTTTTTGGCATGTAACGAAATCAAACTGGTA
Organism: Opsariichthys bidens; assembly: GCA_037194245.1. Lineage (NCBI taxonomy): Eukaryota > Metazoa > Chordata > Actinopteri > Cypriniformes > Xenocyprididae > Opsariichthys > Opsariichthys bidens. The sequence continues at coordinate 18,909,903 of CM074290.1, read as the reverse complement.
CAACATGTCATGCGGGGCTTAAATAATAATACAAATTATAATAAACCAACAGGCAAATCATTATAAAATGAAACAGAAACTAAAAGTCCATTAAAGTTCCTGACAGATGTTTGAATTCAGAGTATAAAACATTTCTTTGGCTGTTCAATGAGCAAAACCATTCAAAGTGTTTGGATTTAGAAAACGAGCTAAACATAAAACACATATACACATACGACAAGTTCAATATCACTCATAAGAATAATTAAAAAACACCAAAGGAAAAATACAGAGCATAATTAAGCATGTACACCCCTAATTCATAGTTGTTGTGATATGTTTTTACATTCAGGAGTAAATTCACATTGTTTGAGACATGCTCAATATGTTAAAAAATGGTTTGAAACCGGTTTTCTGAAGGTTTATAGATGTGTGATCGTAGTCAAAACAGGATGCAACTTTACAAAAGCAAAAGTCTAGTCAATTCTACACAGGGGCGACCATATCAATCTTTGGTATAGATTTTATTTGCTTTCTGAAATGATGATTTTGTGTCACCTCGATCCCAAGGGTTGTTCCAAAACTCTATGATTATATTTTTCCCAAGTCACATGTCATAGAATATTGTTCACATAACAGTGATGTAGTTCAGCCACACTTCATACAAACACTCAAAATCACACAATCGCAATCATACTCGATGTTGAAATCGTAAGTTCAACCCAGTGAAAGAAGCAAACAACTCTTTGGATTCTAGCGTCCGTCACACCTGCGTCACTACCATCTAAAATGGAAGCCAAAGAAAAATACCGCGCTCACCCAAAATCCGCGCGCTAGAACTAGTATGAAAATGAACGTAAAGCTGAAATGCGTTTCTTTTGGCACTTTCAAATATACTGAAATATATAGTATTTATCTTTGGAGGTAACAGCATCATTTCACACCTCTGTATAATTAAATTCATTCTTTGGATCAGACATCTTTCATATATTGCAAACGGTCCTCTCGTCATATGACCGTCGACGTCTAATAAAGCTTTCAGTTTGGTGAAGCGACATCACCGGCGCACTGCTTTTTTTTTTTTTGTTTATTTTTGTTATAAACCAACAAAAACTGCATCTGATGATTTCAAACGCACCACAAAATGACTAATATAACGTGGTTGCTTAACGTAAATGAACAGATTGAATGTGTTTTCTGTTGTAATTAAAAACCGTTTCATTCGACTGAACTCAGAATATTCCATTAACTCTTTCCCCGCCATTGACAAAAATTTTCGTCATTTTCCCGCCCTATATAGAAGGGGGACGATATTATTTGAAAGTTTGTTTCCGCCACTAAAAAAACTAAAAAAGTTAATTGCGACTTTTAATCTCACAATTATGATTTTATATCTTCAAATTCTGACTTCCTTTTCGGAATTGTGAGTTATAAAGTCGCAATTGTGAGGAAAAAAAGTCAGAATTGTAAGATATAAAGTCCAATTCTGAGGTGAATAAAAAAGGACTTTTTAAACATTTTTAAGACTTTATAACTCGCAATTCTGTCTTTATATCTCACAATTCTGACTTTATATCTCGTAATTCTGACTTTATAATTTGCAACTCTGACTTTATAACTCAATTCTGACTTCATACCTCAATTCTGACTTTATAACTCGCAATTCTGACTTTATAATTTGCAATTCTGACTTTATAATTTGCAACTCTGACTTTATAACTCAATTCTGACTTTATAACTCGCAATTCTGACTTTATAATTTGCAATTCTGACTTTATAATTTGCAACTCTGACTTTATAACTCAATTCTGACTTTATAACTCGCAATTCTGACTTTAGAACTCACAATTGTGACATAATTGTGAATAATTTTTTTTTTTATTCAGTGGTGGAAACAAGCTTCCATACTATTACGCATTTTCTTAAAGTTGCGTATCAAATTAGAAACAGAAACAAGCAATTAAAAGCATTGCTTATGTAGGTTTTAGTCTTTGGGGAAAAAAAACGCGATTTTCTCAGCTTTTTTCAAAATGTTGTTGTTTTTATGAAACTTACCTTTTTTGTTTCTCTCTTAACTCGTTGTTTAAAAGCAGAGGTGCTGTTCTTTTCTTTAGATATATTGCATGTTCAGATATTCACAAAACAAAATATTGTGGTGGCTTGACAATTAAAAAAAAAAAAAAAAAAAAAAAACACTGGCGGGGAAAGAGTTAAGTAGCAAGGGCTAAATTACACAAGCAACCAAAATGAATCAAAACCGAATCCTCCACAACACAAACTGTGCGCAATATCACAGCTAACTCAACGAACAACATGCTTAAAACCTTAAAATAATGGATCAATAACCAGATCTCCTTCGGCAAACGTTCATACGCTACACGACTATAAACAGGAGGTAGTAAAACACAAGAACGATGAACTGAATTAAATAAACTCAGGTAAACAGTTCACTGATCCGGATCGATTCCCCATCTGGACTCGACGACTTATAAAGCAGCATTCATAACCTGAGGCACCTGAAATGGCGACTTTCATCTCATTTAGTATCTTCAAGTTAAAAATAAATATGTATGGTGAGGTTCAAAAGTCTGAGATAAATGAAATTAGCGACAAATGAAGTGTTGTTCATTGTTAGTTCATGTTAACTTAATGAACCTTAATGTAAAGTGTCCACCGTTTTCACTCGACTTTTGGACTCTTTGGATTAGATACGGAAAACAAGTTTATATCAAAACAACAGTATAAAATCGAGAAACTGCACAAACCCGTACGAGGGCGAATGAGGTAGAGAGACAGCAGAACAAACTCCGTCTCTGTCACAAAAAACACGCATCCGTTTGGGTAAAGCACATCAGGCGTTCTTCAACACATTCATCATCTTGAGCAGGTAAAGCTGATCGGAAACAGGTCCTTCATCTTTGGGAATCACTCCGAACAGGAAAGTTATAAGGAAGGGCTGTGCAAGTTTGTCAAAGCCAACAGAGCAATCTGCGACTTAGTAAAGCTATTTAAAGGGTTTTTGGCACAAACATCCAGATCACATGCGATCGGATCCTGAAGAAATGGTGCGACTGGTTTTTATTGGCCCTGGATTCACAGGCCACGCCCACTCACATCACAGACTGACAGGTGAGTAAAAGAGGAAGAGGAGGTAGATGTCATGAACGTTCAGGCACAGACGCATACGGGAAATTCTTCTCTATTTCGCTTGCTGTCGTCCGAAGTTCTGTCCGTCTCGTCGTGAGAGAAGTTTCCGGAGTCGCCCGAGCTGGTCTGTGAGCTCTCCGACTCCCCCAGAGGCCGATAGAGGATCTGCTCGTCCTCGTAATGCAGAACCGTCTTCCCCACCTCGTAAAGACAAGCAGGATCCTCGATCTGTCCAACACAAACATCAGAGCTCATGGTCAGCAAAACTATATCATGACTATGTTGACTTTAAACAAGGTAACATTCGCTAACAATGAACAAAACTTCAAACAGCATTTTGTTTATTTCAATATTTAAGATACATTTTGTTAATACAAGATACAAATTTGTTAATATTAGTCAAAGCAGTGTGAAGTAACATGAACGCACATTTTTATTAACTAAAATGAAACAAATGTTAATATGTGCTGTAAAAATATACAGCCCACTGTTAAGTTCATGTTAGTTAATGCATTAACTAATGATGTTAACAAATGACATTTGTATTTAATTAAGACACAATTATGAATAATGTGTTTAATTCAGAAATGCATCACAATTAGGGTTATTATTGTGAACTAAAACTATTTTTAAAAAGCTGAAATAAATTAAAAATAAATTAAAAACTTAAACTTATTGGAATCGCTGCCTTAACTGTAAAATAAATAAAAACTAAACCTGAACCAAAACTGAAATAAAAATTAATTAAAGCTAAAAAAAAAAAACTAAAATTGACTAAAAAACACATACATTTAATATTTTGTTTACTGAAAATACCAAAATAAAAGCTATTTTATTAATAAAAGTAATTTTTAAATATTAATAAAAGCTGTAAATAATACTGTTAATTCAGAAATTCATCACAATTGGGGTTATTATTGTTAACTAAAGATATTATTAAAATGTGTTAAAGATATATATATATATATATATATACTAACTGAAAATAAATAAAAACTAAACCTGCACTAAAAAAAATAAAAAATACAATGGACAAATGCACATAACAAAATTACAAAAAATGTAACTGAAAGTATGAAAAATACAGGCTAGCTCTCAAGATATTACTAAAGACTATAAATAATCCTAAAACAACACTGGGAAAATGCGTTTTCATGTACATTTAAGTCTGAAACACAGAATCTCAGTCACTCACCGTGCTTTTATTTCCATTCGAGTTACTGAAAACACTCAATTTGTTTAGATTGTTCTGAGTGTCACACGTAATCGGTCCTGCCTGATTTATTATTAGATTCGTTCCACCCTGAAAACAAACAACACATGCATTTAAACCTCATTAAATGTACCAAAACAGTGACAAAGTTTGAATTTAAAAAAAGAAGCTATATTTAACCCTCTGGTGCTGCTCGCGTGGCGGTCAAAAATGACAGATTTTCTTTTTTATTTCAATGAAATAAATTTATTATATTTTAAATTGATCATATTTTTTATATAATATTGATTTATATATTATTTTTAGGGGATTTTATTATATTTATGATTCATTTATTCACTTTGTGAGCACACTATAGACCTGAAAATGAAATTTCCAACTTAAACTGTCATAAATCTTGAATGTTTTAAGGCACAGACTGAAGTTTGGTCTCTTTTTAAATAAGACACTTGACAGATTATTGCTGAAGAGAAGAAAGCTTAAAAAAGTGAACATAAAAAAAGTTCTTAGAATTTTTCGTTTATTGTTATGAAAAATGCACAAAAACCCTATTTTCAATTTTTATATGAAACATATATTTTACAAAACACATTTTACTCTAAAACTGCCTGAAAATCAAACTCATAAATCTAAACAAGTTGTGTCCCAAAAAATGAGTGCTCAGTAAGATTTTGTTTGGGCGCAGTACCAAACGCTTCCACTAGATTAAATCAGATTCCCATTTCCAGAGACCATTACCAAGTTTCATACCATTCTGATGAAAAATTTCTAAAAAAAAACAAATGAAATAAAATCTTTCATTCAAAAATGACCACCAGAGCGTTAAACATTTTTTTTAAACCTAATTTATGTACACATTAATAAAATAAATCTTACTTTGGCATCAATGAAGTGTGTTCTCATCATCGGTATCAGAACCTCTGCGGTCTCCGCCTGCTGCTGATTGGCTGATGATGCACCACTATGCATGACCTCATTCCTCACCGGTCCAATCATCTTTGAGGAAGCTGATTTCCTGCTGAAAGAAAACAACACTGGCTGTCATTCCAGATTGTGGCACACCTAATTTATTTACAACGCAAACAGAGCGATCTAGTTTTGTAAAAGTGTGTTGGAGACTCACTGTGTTTCACTCTTGGTGAAGAGGATGAAGATGCAGAGGACGATGCAGGAGAGAGCGATGCACACGCCAACGATGATCCCAGTCATGGACTTCTCATCGATGTGGTACAGGCCGTCGATAAATGCTGCAGAAAGGTATGCGTGAGCAAGATTTTTGCTATAGTGCCGTATAAAACAGGTAATTAATGTGGACTAATTTATACTGAGATTGTTATATAAGAATAAACTGATCACATGTACCAGTTTTCTCCGCGTGGTTGTCAGCGTGTCGTGGGTTTTTTCCCTGGTGAATTTTAGCCCTGACCAGCAGCTCTACGGTGCTGGAGAACGGGCCGTCACCCGCCTGGTTGGAGGCCGAGATCTTCACCAGGTAAACGTGACCCGACTCCAGCTTCTCCAGAAGAGCCATTGTGTTTGTCCCTGGAACGAGATTTTTTATATACGTGTTCCACCGGTTTTGCCGTTATAAGTACATCTGAAGTTGTAGTTGGGACCTGCTCACCTTCCCTCTGGAGAACCTGCCATTCCCCGGCGATCCACGCGCTCTGAGAGGCGTACAGGATGGTGTAGTGCGTCACGGACAGATCCGGCTGATCCGGCTGCTTCCAGGAGACCAGCGCCGTGTCGTCCTCGATCAGAGTCGCTCTGACGGACAGCGGCGGAGACGACGGGGCTGCGGGAGCAAAGATTGATCAGATACACTCGCTTTAGCAAACTTAAAATATATAATCAAATAGTTTAGTGCTGGTTTTGGTCGATACCTTCCAGTAGAGTCCTCTGATAGACACTTGCGCTCCAGGGACTGGACATCTGATCCATATGAAGACGCACTGCAAACTCATAACGAGTGTTTGGCCGGAGACCTGCTATCGTTACGGTTTGCTCAGTGCTGAAGAGAGAGAAAACACGTCTGACATCTGAATCCTGAAGCTACTGATGTCAAGACTTTGTTGAGGTTGGTACTCACGTTTGGACGTAGCGTACGGCGGAGGCGTCGGACGGACTCACGGACCCGTAGCGGACGGAATAGCTGACGGCTTTCCCAGAACTGAATGCAGGACGGCCCCAACTCAGACTCACGGCCGAGGAGCTGTTGGCTTTGGCGTGGATGTGGTCGGGCGGCGGCAGGGCGGCCAAACGCCGGTTCGGTGCAGCTGACACACACACACACACACACACACACAGAGACTCTCCTTAAATACTGAAGCTTTAGATTACAAGACAAAATGCTTCAAATAAAAAAATTAATAAAAGGATTTAAACTGATCCCCCTTGTGAAACAGCAAAAAAAATGTACTAAATGTACTGTAACTTTACAGTTGAACTTTTTATCTTACATAACTGTAACAGTACTGAAGTTTTAGACAAATGCTTGAAACAGTATAAAATAAAAGGATTTTAGCTTACCATTGTGAAAAATTTGTAGATTATAGCATACTTTTAAAAAATAGTACTTATTATGGAAAAAATAGGCTAAAAAAAGAATACTGTAACGTAATGTTTTTGGACTCCTAACTGCAAGTTATTTACAATTACATGAAAATGTTGTAGTTTAAATTTATATCACGCACAATCAGCTGAACTTAAGTGTGCTTTTTGACACACTAAAGTACATATTTATAGGTAATTTCATAATTATTTCTATTTTCTTTGAAATACGTTGAAGTGCACTGCCGAATGACAAGCATTTATGTTAAACTAAAATATAAAGTTCTATTGAAATCTTTATGTCATGTATACATTTGTAATGATGACATTGCAATTAAGTAAATTTAAAATATATTAACTTTAAACACACTACAGTTAAATTGTACGTTAAATTAAATTTTTTTTTTTAAAACAATTAAAAAATGTAAAAAAATTAAAAGTGTATGACAGAAGATTATTAAAACAGTGCTTTTAAATGATCTTTTAACATTTTTACAAAGGGCACGTTTTAGTGTACTTAAGAAACAGTCATGAAAGTATACTCTTTTTAAATACAGTTAAGTGGCCTTTTATTTCATTCTTATTATATTATCTGCACGTTCATGGCATTCATCTTAAATATACTTTTAAGATTTGAATTACACTACAAGTGCACTTCTATTTCACAAGGGTAAATATTCCTTTAGCACTATCTATGTTAGCTTTTCTGTTTTTCATGCTAACAATGAAAGATTGACTTAACAAACATTGCTTTTCTAGTTAAATAGTGATTGAATAAAAATCCTACATGCACTTACAAGGACAACCTGGAGTGTTGACCGTTTGATGGGCCTGATAGCCATCTCCATTAGCACTGAACGCCAACAGTTTCACATGGTACTTCACTCTGGGGTCTGAAGAACAACAAAGCATAACCAAATAAATAAAGTACCTCATGTAACATCTAAAATTACACAAAGGGTCTTAAAGAGTTAAAAAGTAGACTAATATTAGGTGGGAAATAAATCTTTATTGACTAAACTTAAAAAAATGAGTAATTTTATTAGCATTATATTCTATATAAACAGAAATGTTTTACCTTTCAAATGTTTCACTGATGTAAAACCATTGAAAATATCATTTGGAATGACAATATTTTTCTTCTCTTTTATATAGTTTTCTCAGAATTTAAAGATCCAAACAGCCTGTTTCTTCCTGACTAGTTCAGCTAAAGTTTTATCCCGGTCCGGCCCCCAACCTTAGGTCATAAAGCACTCGTCCCAGGAGACGGCCCGTTTCGGCAGCTGAACGCCGCCTGTGAAGGTGCCCTCCGATCTCTGACCTCTCGACCCTTAAAGGCTTAAAAGCTCACCCCCCCCAAAGACTGCAAACACTCATCAGCTCTCTGTTTACTGATGTAAAACCTAGATAAGTGTCTAAATCTGACATGAAAGTCTTGGGAGTGTTTTAGCCAAACATTGCAGATGCATAAACTCTTTCTAATACAACTTACAGATGAAAATGCGCAGGGATAAACGTTTGCATACGTTCACGCGATTGTGCAACATAAACAGTTGATGTATTTTAATTGTTTTGTTTTATGATTGCTTTCTACTTCTTGTAAAGCAACACTGAGGTCATGAAAGGCGCTGTAGAAATAAAAAGTATTATTATTATTATTATTGATTAGTTAAGCAGAAGACTAACTAATTCAAACAGAATTCACTCCATCGGGACAGTGAACTTAAATTTTGCATTGACTCTAAAAACCCCACAAGTTCTTTGCTCTTGGGTCACTTCTGCCCATTTCTGAACAATCCCAGCATCCTTTGTTGGAGCTTGAGTGTCCAGCTGTAGAGGTGATGGGGGAGGGTCAGTCTCACGGGCCTGTGGCCGACCTTAAACCCAGGCACAATAGACGGGCATGGAGAAGCAGAGGAGAACGATGGGAAAACTAGAAGGAGACATCTGGGGTGTGACCTTTGACACTGAGCGGATATTACGTGACACGTACAAAGCCCTGGATGTGGCGGACAGGACAACCATGTATAAGTCCAAACAGAAAGGGTAATTATTGATCAGCGAGGAAACTAGGATTCTCCGTCTGTCCGAGGACAATCAGATGCACACGAAGACAAACGCAAAGATGGGAAAGATGCAGGGGAATGTTTCCTTCAGAACATCCTTGACTTAAAATATGAGTGCATTTCCAGGGATGATACTTTACATTTTCATATGTGTGTTCAATAATAAAAATATGTAGGTAGATTCCTCATTTTAGATTAATTAAATGTACATTACCGGTTGCTAATTTAGATTAGAATGAACTAGTTACCTGCCTAAATGTTTAGACAAGATTTATTTTTAATTTTTAAAAAATTAGAAATTTCCATAGAAAATTAGAAAATGTATTCATTTTCCCAGTCTATCAATAGGGAAATCAAAATCATTACTCATGTATTTTCCTAAAAAGTTTGGTTTTAAGTGAATTTAAATTAGCATTTTTTGTAATGTTCTAATACTAATAACTTATTTTCCAGCTAAAAACATGAATGTGTGTGACTCACTGAGGTCTGTGATGGTGTACTGGTGGTCTTGAGGGGGCAGCTGGATAATGGAGTCCTCCGATTGGCCGTCTGGATGAAAACAGAGCTTGTATCCCTGGACGACAGCGTTGCTGGGAGCCGGATGCCAGCGGATCATCACGGATGTGCAGTTGAGAGGTTCAAGCTCAAGGTTTGGGGCGGGAGGCACTGAAACACATTAAATCAACTTCTGTACAAGCTGAGAGAAACTCAAACTATGTCAACTTAACACTCATATACCATCCTAAAACTTTCTCTGTCTTCGGCATGAGTTTGTTCAAAAATGAGTTACAAAAAAAACAGAACAGAAAGATCCGGTTGAGCAAATATCCACCAGAAAAGAGGCTGAGGGGAAAAATAAAGGGGGCCCCGTCACCTTCCCTACACACGGGTCTCTCTGAAGCAGGTCTATTCTTTAGGCTGCCTGAAGCGTTCCCTTTATGACCTGAAACTCAGCTCCTAACTGACAGCCGGGGTCAAGGGTCATCGAGTAACAAACGGATTGCCGGAACAAAGCCAGTGTGAAAGCCAAAGGCATCTGTCACGGTCTGAGCTGACCACTTCAGCAGCTTTACAGAGTTCGTTTCTGAAAGCAGCAGTAAACAAAACTCAATTTCTGCTGAGGAAAATTAGAGTGGTGCAAAAGTTGACCGTGTGAAACTCACTGCCAGCCTGCAAAAGTGTTGCTAGGGTTTTCTGGATGGTTACACAGTAACAGCTGGATATAGGCCAAAGTAAGGAGGTTTCTGCTCTCACCTGTGGCGCTGGATGTTTTGGGCGTGCGATGGGAGTTCCAGGCGGACGGTTGGCTCCAGCCCACTCGAGTTGACACGGACATGCGGATCAGATAGATGGTGTCGGGCTGCAGACCCTGCAGAAGGTACTGGGTGCAGTTCTCACCCGGGACGGGCAGCTCGACGGAGGTCACCTGCTCGTCGGTAGCCGTGCGGTAGGACAGACGGTATGCAGACACACGTCCGCGGCTGAGTTTGGGAGGAAGCGGCTGCCAGGACACCAGGATATCGGTCGGACTGCGACTTGTCAGGCTCAGCTCAGGGGTACGGAGGGGCACTAGGGACAAATCGAGAAATTAGAAACATGATTTTAGGTTAAGCTTTATTTCAATAGTCAAACTCTAAGTAACTTTGCAGCCACGTGTCAACTAACTCTCATTAGAGATATTAACGGGCAACTTTCTCAACCAGCTCTGTACTGTTAAAATGTCATGTAACCCACAGAAAGATTTATTTTATTTGTCAGCAACAGTCTGCTGGATACAGCAAAATGCCTAATTTTTCTCTTTCTCTGTGTTCAATTGAAGTTTGTTTCCGCCATGAAATAAAAAACGTATTTTTGTCTCACAATTACGACTTTTTTTCCACTGAAAAATCTCAAAAGTTTTAACATTTTCTCTCAGAATTCTGAATTTACAAAAACTGAATTCTGAGTAGTTTTTATCTCACTTGTCTTTTTTCCTCAGAATTCTAAAATTATTATTAAAAGCATTGCCAGTGGCGAATCTCCTCTCACTCATTTATGAGCCTTCTTTTCCTCCAAGCAATGAATCTCAGCTTATATTTTTTTGTACAGTGGCAGATGTGCTATAGTGCATTGTGGGAAATTAGTACACGGACTCACCGTCCTCCAGCGTGTGCTGTGTGACCTGCTCCGACATGCGACTGGCGCCCATCGGCATGTACGCCACGATATAAAATGTGTAGTTTCTCGCTGGCTCCAGATCGTCCACAATGTGGCTGGTCGTGTCGTTCCCGATCACGGCCTGATACTCCTCGTTGTTTAAACCTGAGTGCACAAAAATACATTCTCAAGTAAATGTATCTTGATTTAAGAGTGTTTAGATATTTTACTGAAAAACAAGACAAATATAATGAGGAAGAACACATGCATGCAGATTAGATTTGATCTTTCTCCAGAGAGCAAACTCTACAGAATCAATTGAACCATCTTGGAACTTCAAGCCGGTTTCAAGCGCTCACCCTCAGACTTCATGTAGTGTATGGAGTAGGCGATGACTTTATTTGCGTTGTACTGCGGTCTCTCCCACGCCAGTAAGATGGCTGAGCTGGAGATGGTTTCCGCATGGACGTTACGGGGAGCGCTGGGACGGTCCTCTGACAGCACCACGATGAGACGGGACGTGGACACGACTGAGCCTTGAGAGTTCTCCGCCTGGCACTGGTAAAAGGCGTCATCTTCCGGAATGATTTGGGTTATCACCAGTTTACTGAAACACAACAAAGAGAAAAATGTCAGTATCAGTACAGAAAACAAAGTTTACTAGATGTGTTCGTCTGTACGTGCCTGTTGTACATCTTGGTGCGTCCGTTGGAGTGGATCACCTGACCGTTCTTAAACCAGGTGATGTGGGGTGCAGGTGTGCCTTCAGCCTGGCAACTGAAACGGGCCGTACCAGCTCTGGGTCGGGTCTGGCTCTCTGGTTTCTCCACCAGAGAGGGAGGAACTGCAAAAATTTATGAAAACTGTGAGAATGGAGATTTGAGGAACTCTCATGCCAAGAACAATAACGATAATTAGAAAATTTGGTTACACTTTATTTTACAAACTACATTGGTTAAGGTTCGATTTACGGATAGGTCCAGGGTTCAAACCCAGTTATCGAATTCTAATATAGTAATTATTAAAGTTATCGTTCTAGGAGTGAACGCTAAAATATTATTGTTCTTGGTGTCAATGCTAATATAATTATCGTTATAATTATCATTCTTATTGTAAACGGTAATATAGTTATCCCTATAATTATTATTCTTGATGTGAACGCTACTATAGATATCGTTAAAGTTATCGTTCTTGATGTGAACGCTAATATGGTTATTGTTAAAATTATCGCTGTGGATGTGAAAGCTAATGTAGTTATTGCTATAATTATTATTCTAGGTGTGAACGTTAATATTGTTTTTGTTATAGTTGTCATTGTTGATGTGAAGGGGCCTTTAGAAACGTTTATAATGAAACTGTCTCTTACCGAGTACGGTGAGGTTGCCGGCCGCTATGGTGTAGTTGCGTGTTCCTGGTGTCGTTGCCCGGCACAGGTACGTGCCACTGTGTTGGGCTTTAACGGCTGAGATAATCAGGTTCCCGTTTCCCAGCACTCTGGCTCCAAACACATCTATGGGTTTAGAGTCGGCCCGGCTCCAGGACACCAGCGGCCGAGGATTGCCCTCTGCCAAACACTCCAGAACCACAGACTGATGCAGACCAGCGCTGATGTTCTGAGGTCCAGCTATGATGTGTGGTTTCATGAGAGGCCTGGGTCCTAATGCTGGACAGAGAACATTATAATGTTTCTTTTATTACTCTGAAATTATTCTGATAATGATAACTCACACAAACACAGACCTGGGATGATGGACAGCTCGGCCTCTCGGCTCTTGACTCGGCTGGCCATGTTTGTTGCCAAGCAGCGATAATTCCCAGCATCCCTCATTGTCAAGTCGCGGATATGCAGCACTCCATTTGGCAAAACAGTGATTCTGAAACAAACAAAAACACGTTTAATGAGTAACTCAACCCGAGGGCTTGAATGCTATTTACAAAAAGTTTCTGTTTACTGTAAAACAAATGTGCTGAACTAAATATTTACTATTTTATATAAAATTTGTATGTTACAAAATAATATGGACTCTAAAATTGGTGGAATCAAAGCCATTAGTCCAACCAAGTTGTGTTCCAAATTTGAAGTTGATATCACAAAAATTGAGCTGGTAAAAGGTTTTCATAGTAACCCAAGATGGATTTTGAGTGTTTATACTTTCAAATGATACTTAAAGTGTGCTGCTATTGGAATACTGACGGTTAACAAGCTCCTGTTAATATTAAATATGAATTGGTTTTTTGGTTAATTGTGCACCTGTCTGAATCCAGAGGTAGAGATCTTTGGTTGAATTCCCAGCTGATGACCACTGGAGATCCGCTAACAGCGCAGGAGAATCTGGCCACGGAGCCCAGCGTAACCTCCACTGGGACAGGGTGGGTCACAAACAACAAGACATCTGTGAAAGAGCACGGATGAGAGAGAGAATCCATTACCAAGTTTTATATGTTCAGCATCAAACCGCATTCCCATTAAAATAAATTTAACTGAAATAAAATAAAATACAAAAAACACAAGAAGTTTATTAAAGTTTTCCACATTATAGTTCAAACCATGATAAAATATTAACTGAAATAAAATTTAAAAAAAACACGCTTATTATATATATTTTTTATTATAGTAATTATAGTAAAAACCAATGAAAACTTTTTTTGTTTTCATTGTTTTGTTTTATTATAATTATTATAGTTGAAATCATAAAAAAACATTACTTGACATAACACTTTAACTGAAATAAAATAAAATATACAAACCTTAAACTTATTTTATTTCAGCTAGTTTCCAAGGCAACATTTCTAGTTTTAAATTAGTTTAACTTGATGTAATAAAAACTATTATAACTATATAAACATAAAAAAAAAACAGAATTACAGCAAAATTATCAAAACCTTAAACAAAGAAGAAATTAAATTTCATTCAAAACATTAATATAACTATAATAGTATCTTAATGATATTGAGTCACAAACATGTACAAAGAAAATAGGGCCAATGTAGCTTTTAATGTTGCTCTAAATTTCTATTATGTTTATCATTTATAAAGTGTTTTTGGACCTACATCAATAGCAAATGGTGAAAGTTCTTGGCTTTCTTTCCAAAATCAATATAATTCTTTTGAAAATGAATCAAGTTAACAGCACAGACACAATCAATAATGAGGTCTGAAACTGAAGATAAGGATAAACGCTAACTAATAACAAGTCGAGCTAGAACTAGAACACATCTAACCTCCCTCAGTTTTTGTACGGCCATTTAACACTTAAATGTGTTTTCAGCAGGATGCCGTCGCCAATAAACTCCATTGATAATTTTGTCAATGGACTCAAAACAGCAACTAAATGTCAACACAAGCCGTTTCAGAGGGTTTAGGGCATGAAATCAGATCAAACAGCTTCAGCTGGTGTATTTATATGAAGCATAAAGCACTCAAATGGAGCCTGTTTCAATATGTCTGATCTTAACAGTGATTGCTTGTCTGTCGAGGGCCAGAGTGCACAGCAGCCAATAATAAACAGCTGCTCTAATCAATGAATCAATTGGCCAATGACAGTGAATAATGACTCGGCGTGAATCAATGATGCTCCCATTAGAAATGAGTGTCAATATATGCTTGTTACTGCTGGCAATGAACAGGCTTATAATGCAGCAAATTATGTTTTATACACTGTAAAAGAAATAACTAGTGTTTGTAATTTCAGAAGTGTATTATTAAGTCTATCGCACCTGAATGAATGAAATGAGCCGGTGATATAACAATAACAATCACATGTCTGTTTGTTCCCCATCTTTACAAACGACACCAGGAGAGGAGCAGGACATTTCTGCATTTTTAAAACAATAACATAAAGACCAGCTCCTAATCTTACCCATAAGCCACAGGGTTTTGTTCCCTCCCCTCTTGTTCCTGCTGAGTCCAGCTAAAATCCTCAAAAGGGAATCAATGACGTTTCATCTCCCGATACAATCACCGTCACTCGCGCTCGATGCCGACAACGGGAATTAAAAAGCACCTTTATTTACTTATGAGGCTTAATTACTGGTTTAAAATGACCCACACTAACAAAACTATGTTCTAACAATGCTTTGCTAACGTTCCCATTGAGTTATGAAAATGTTATTTCAAAATGTCCAGTTTTTTAAATGTTTTAAACGTGTTTTTCATTGGTTATACGAACATTAAGGGAACATTCCATTTTGCATCATTACCCAAATGTTATAAGCTAAAAAAAAAACATTGGGTTAAAAACAACCCAATTTAGGTTGAAAATGGACAAACCCAGCGATTGGGCAGTTTTAACCCAGCGATTGGTGTTGTTTTGACCCAGCGATTGGGTTGTTTTGACCCAGCGGTTGGGTTGTTTTGACCCAGCGATTGGTGTTGTTTTGACCCAGCGATTGGTGTTGTTTTGACCCAGCGATTGGGTTGTTTTGACCCAGCGGTTGGGTTGTTTTGACCCAGCGATTGGTGTTGTTTTGACCCAGCGATTGGTGTTGTTTTGACCCAGCGATTGGGTTGTTTTGACCCAGCGATTGGTGTTGTTTTGACCCAGCGATTGGGTTGTTTTGACCCAGCGATTGGTATTGTTTTGACCAGTGATTGGTGTTGTTTTGACCCAGCGATTGGTGTTGTTTTGACCCAGCGATTGGTATTGTTTTGACCCAGCGATTGGTGTTGTTTTGACCCAGCGATTGGGTTGTTTTGACCCAGCGATTGGGTTGTTTTGACCCAGCGATTGGTATTGTTTTGACCCAGTGATTGGTGTTGTTTTGACCCAGCAATTGGGGTTGTTTTGACCCAGCGATTGGGTTGTTTTGACCCAGCGATTGGTATTGTTTTGACCCAGCGATTGGTGTTGTTTTGACCCAGCGATTGGTATTGTTTTGACCCAGCGATTGGTATTGTTTTGACCCAGCGGTTGGGTTGTTTTGAGCCAGTGATTGGGGTTGTTTTGACCCAGCGATTGGGTTGTTTTGACCCAGCGATTGGGCTGTTTTAACCCACCGATTGGTGTTGTTTTGAGTAACATTTAACTAAAATATTTCAGAAAAAAACACCATTAAAGACCAGATAACTTTGAACAAACGTTCTATTGGAAGAATGTTTGTTCATAACTTTGAGAGGATGGTCCCTGTTAGCTGGGCATGTATTTACTCATAAATAAGTTAAACATTTATTTTATACAGAAAGATTAAAAAAAAAAAGGAAAAATAAATAAATAAATAAAACCCCTGTAACCATATAGGTTTCAGTTACTATTATTTTGGTTCATTTAAGCACACAAACGATCATATAGACTAACGCTGGTTCGTTGTTGAAAAAAAAACACTCAATAATGCTTTTAAGATCTTATCTATCTTTTCTGGTTACACAGCTGTTGATGTTCAGAGGAAGAACGTGCAGATATCTGATCAAAATCTTCAAAGAGTTGACGTTATTTCAGGAAAGAGTGTAAGGGCGTTTCACACCTATAGATGTTTGCTTCAATAAGGTGTCATTACCCATTATATATTGCCTGGTTCCTATTCAATATTACACACACATACACACACACACACATATATATATATATATATATATGTATGTGTGTGTGTGTGATATAGATATATATAAATAGTAAAGGTGCACATATATAGTTATAAATAGTACATACGAATGAAATTAACACACAATACCACTAAAAAGTCGACCCTCAGTATTAAATCAGGCCTTTTTAGTGTGTGTGTGTGTGTGTGTGTGTGTCTGGTCAGCCAGGCTGTAAAGGCCTGATCAATGCCTAGGTCAAAACGGACAAAGGTTTCCTACCAAAGGTCAGAGGTCAGTCAATTCCGTCTGTCCACCCAATTTCAGTCAGATACTCTGATTAAACGTGTTTAGGATGGAAACGATCGGTGATTTTATGTAATTTATACAAGGATTCTAATAATGAACCTTGCTGTAAAAATACTAACAAAACTAATCATTTACACCCCTAGAGAGACGAATAAAGCATTGGACTTTGAGATGAAACCATGTAAACAGAGATAATATCTGGAACTATACAGATGAATAAACCTGCCAATAACATCACTGAGTCGTAATTTATCCCAAAATCACAAGAAAGAGATAAGGAATTACATGTATATGTAAGCATGTTTGTGTTTTTCCAGGCAAATTGTTATTTCCACAAATCAAATCTGTGGGTTCTGACTTGAACTTTATCTTAAATTAGAGGGTTATTTCATCCAAGATGGACAAAGCACAGAAGAAACATGCAGCAACCATAAAACAAACAATTATACAGCTGTTCCTTGAAAAGATCCAATGTGAAACCTCCTCCAGCGTCTGAAGGCTCTAACAAAACAACCCACTGACCCAACTCAAAAGACCTGCATTTGTAAATGAATCCAATGCATCAGTCAGGCTGAATTGTGGACAGCAGGCGGACCAGGCCATGGGGCGGCCCGCTGCCGAATAAAGCCTGTCCCACAACCCCTGTGACCTCTGACCTCCCCCACTGGCCTCTGGACAGACGGGTGGTGAGGCAAACCAACCCACCCCCTCGCTTCTGCTCGAGGTCCCTGAACCCTTCAGATACTGACTTATGAAGATATCTAAAGGTTATTTTTTTATTTTTATATTTTAATAATTACTGGTTTATACTGGTAATAGTAACAATCATTTCAAAATAATAATGCCTGATTAATCTCATTGATCAATCCATTAGCCCATCTAATAATTTAACAATATCTAATAATAACTAATCAACTAATTGCAATAGCAATATCTTATTTTACTTTATTATGAAAGCTTCTGGTTTATGCTTTTAAAATAATAATGATAATTTCAAAATAATGATAATAATAATATTTCAACTTTATTTTATGTTATTATTTTTTTTTTTTTTTTTAGAAAAGTTGCCTGATGATGCTGATGAATATAATTACCATCACTACAAATGGTCTATTTGAGAGAGGGTCATGTCAATCCATCACCATCACGAGCAATATCTTCCACATCAGGAATTTCTCCCTAGCATCCCTGATCCCGTATAAGGCCGTACGGAACAGCATTGAGTTGTGCTTGAACTTCTCTCGGTCTCTTTGTGAAGGTCAGGGCTGAGCGAGTTCAATAGGCACAGCTGTTTCTCTGTCCACAGGTTCATGGCCGAACAAACGTCCCCACAACAGAGCTCTTTTCTCTCCGCTCAGAGGGCAGCCGGGGCCACACAGGACAAAAGAAGCCAGCGAATAGCCTTTAATAGATTCCTGCGAGTAGCTGACCAGGAAACAATTGCATTGGAGGCCGCAGGAATGACACAGCTGAAACTCTAGCATGAGCGAACATAAAAATCAGCTTGTGCGTGTGTCAGAGCGCAAACACTGAAGATTATTTAATATTAGCCCGTTATAACAGATTAAAACGTTCTATTATAAACGTCTAGTGATTGAAACATCGCATAACAATTGCTGAATCACTACCGGAACTCATTTCCAATTCTAATGCTTACATGTAAAAGATTTTTCAACAATGCGCATGTGTCAGAGCCCATCTTGAGCTGTTTTGCGGAGCCTTTATGAAGATTATTTAACATTATTCCCAAATATAACATATTAAAACTTTTTATTATAGCCACGTCATTACATAGCAATCGTTGAATCACTACCGCAACTCATTTCCAGAAGGAGCGTGTGGCATCTTTTCAACATTTTCTACATTGATTTGGAGATGAAAATATTTAAATAGCAGATTTTTTTTTTGAATTATGTTTAATTTCAATACAATTTTGTGTCAGAGCACAATATTTTTTAACATTTTGTCCAACGAAAACGTTTTATCATAACCGCCTAATTACATAACAATTGTTGAATCACTGCCGCAACTCAATACAAATATTAACATGTATAATGCCCAGATGCATGTGGCATTTTTTTAGCATTTTTTATATTTATTTTGAGAGAAAAATATCTAAAGAGCACATTTATTTTAATTTATGTAATTAAATGATATAGAATCATTGCAATACAATTTTTCAACATTGCGCATGTGTCAAACCACATCTTGAGCTCTTTTGCCTTTATGAAGATTATTCAACAATTTGCTCAACTATAACGTATTAAAACTTTACCTCACCACATAACAATCGTTGAATCACTACCGCAACTCATTTGGCATATCAGATAGAGCGTGTGGCATTTTTCAGCATTTTCTAAATTGATTTTGGGAGAAAAAATATATATTTTATTGAATTGTATGTGAATTACGTAGAATCATTTCAACAATGTGCATGTCTTGAGATCTAAACGAAGATTGTTTAACATTTTGCTCAACTGTAACATATTAAAACTTTTTATTACAGCCGCCTCACTACATACCAATCGTTGAATCACTACCGCGACTCATTTTGAATTCAAATGCTTACATATAGAGCGAGTAGTAGCTGATTTTGGGTCAAAAATAGAAGAATTTGGGGTAAATGAAGCTATTCTATTTGCGACAAATGTTCTTTCACAAACCCCCCAAAAACACACATAGCATGTGGTCAATCACGGCCCAACCGTTCTTCAACATTTGCAATTGCAACCCATTTCCCCCCTTCATACATACTTGAGATTGTAAGGCTGGATCTTTGGCTCAGGATGGCTCCGTATTTGTTTTGGACGAGGCACTGATAGAAGCCCTCATCTGATTGCTCTGTTGAACTCCTCACGTTGGAGATGTACAGCGATCCGTTGGACAGGACGCGCAGGCGGCTGCTCTCCTGGAGCTGGACGCCATTCTTCCTCCATCGCACGGCGATGGGCGACTCGCCTTGAGCCTGGCAGTCCAAAATAACATCCTCGCCCCCAGATGCAGTCACGTCCTTGGGCTGGATGGTGAAAGACAACTCACTAAAGCCAAAAACCCCTGGAGATGAGATGGCATATAAACAATGGCATTAAGGCAACACAATTATGGTCTATCAAACAATGCAACACATTCTGGACGAGCTTCCACAATTAAAATGAGCGAAACCAAGACTTGAATATGAAAGAACGAGCCTAATCCATTTAGTCGCAGTCAACTGAGCGAGAAGAATCAGCCTGTCATTGAAGCATTTTCATTCTAATCTTCGCGACTTTGGCTTTTTCTCACAATAAAAAGTGAAATTGAGCCATGTGTTGGTGTGTTCAGAAGCCTGATCCGACCCTTGCAATTCATTTTGTTCCTGCATCTCAGTCATAAGTGAGTTAAATATTTTTACTTGCTTAAAACTGGTTTGATTTATGACATGTCAGATCTTTAAAAGCCATTTCAGTCTTTCAAGGTTATTATTTTATACAAATAATATAAATTAAACATAGCTGATAAAAAGACACATTAGTGTTGAAAATAAAAATTGCACCCAAGAATAATTAATAACAACAATAATTAAAGACCCAAGAAGGAAAATACTAATATAAGCATGGTTAAACTATGGTTGGTGTTTACCGTGGTTTTGGGGTTTTATTTGTAGTAAAACTGTAGTCTGATTAGATATTCCCTCAAAAGTTTATTTCCCAACTAAATAACCTAAATATGATGTAATCCGGATCGAGTTCGGTCTCCTCAGATGATCTCAGCATCTCATTCTGAACTTGGAGAGCTTTACGCACGAGATTCCTGTCAAAATATGAGGCAATAAAACATCTCTTACCTGAAAACGATAAAACCCAGAGTAAAATCAGCCGTTGCTGATGTATTTTCCATTTCACGGACCCCATTTATCGACAATTCACAATCATTCCCGCCCGTCAAACCCGCGCGCGGCCGGACCGCGTCATGACTCTCCAGAGATCCGATCACTGACTGAAGCTTGCGCTTCTGCGCGCGCTGCTCGCGTCCCCCGTGAACACGTGACACACGCCCAGGATACATCATTAAATATTCCTGTTATGGAGCATGATTTCCTCTTGTTTCCAGTAATATAATCTCTGATTTCATGTATAATATAATATAATATAATTAATAAACGCACACACACACACATATATAAACAATAATAATTAATATTTAGTACAATATCTATATTAACACATATTTAACACAAAAAATAGTTAAATATTTATATACAAAAAAAAAATAAAAAAAATATATATATATATATATATATATATATATATGAATATTTAAATAATATATATAAATATAAACACACACACAAACACACATATAAATATATAAAAAATAATTATTATTTATTACAGTATTTATATATTGTTAAATATGTATATATATATATATATATTGTTTAAATACTTATATATATATATAAACAGTAATATTTATTAACATTTATATTTGTATATTTCTGTTTCTCCAAGAAAACACGTTATTCTTTAATACAATATTTGTGCAAAAACTCATGAAATATAATTTTCTCTCTATACATTAAACAAGCTAAAAATATTTTTGTTACTTGAAATAGAATATACGTTCACTGAAATATATTTAAAAACGCATTTTAGCGTAGAAATACCATCGCGACAGTCGTCATTCACACTTATATAAAATAAAACAAATAAAATAACAAAAAATAGACATTAAAAAAATGACAAAAACATTCAAACTAAAACCTGAACAAATATGAAAACGATTAGATACACTGAGACGCTATTTTAGTTACTAAAACAACATTGTGCTGCGAATTACATGCCAAAGTTGAATAACGGTGACTTATCAAACCGGACTGATAATAAATGCTCTTCTGCATATTCTATCATATCTGCTTTTGCAGGGAATAGAGGTCATACTGGCCAAGCCAGAGGTCAAAGGTCAGAGGTTTCGGTTGATGGAGGTTCACCCTGGACGTGGCTCTGACCAATAGGAGCAAAGCGGCCGAGTGTTGTGTCCGTTTCCCATGATCCAACGCATATTCACACAATGCTAATGACTTCGGCCCTATTGATCCACGTCCCTGCTGTCGCTCACGTCACCACATCACGTCTGTTGCACAAAACCCCTCGTGCAAATATAATATTTTAGCATTACTATGCCGAGAAAGATCAAACCCTCGACTGCGAGAGACGACGTGATCAATCAGTGGTCCTCTCTAATCAATAACTGATTAAATTGAGCACACAAACATCTGCCGAGGTTCGCTTTTCTCCTCAGACTCTTGATGCGATTGATAAGGGACGTACTAAAACCATGTAAATGTATATACAGTACAGTGATTTAAATATGTTTGTAGTGAAAAACAAAACATTTTTCGCAGGGTATTTTTTTTTAAGTGAAGCATCACTTAGATTCGCAAAGCCCCGCCCCTTTAGTTACTGTTGCTATGCCGCTCACGCCACACATCATGTTCTCACGCCGTGAAGAATACACCGTGGAGCAAAGAGGACACAATGTCATATTTAAAATATTGTAATTTTTTAAAGAAGTTCAATTAACAAATAGCATATAGTGTGTCTTTAATGTGTCGTGACAGATCGCTGTAGCTCCTTCAAGCGGCTCGAGAACCGATCATCTCTTCATATAGTTTATTTAGAGCATCAAATAAATATGAATGAATATCAGAAGGAATGTTGTTTCAAGCATGGAAAGACGTGAGAACACAAACTGACCTGTCCTGTCCCCTGGATGCACGTGAACAGAAAGCGAGTGTTTCAAACACTTGCTCTGATGTTTCTCTGATCTGTTTTCCTATTGTCCCGCAGGGTGAGGGGCGGATCGGCTCATACAGCTGCTCTCTGGATCAATAACCCCCTCGACTGCGCACGCGCCCCGTCATAATTAATCTGCGTTCGGTGTTGTGAATTATGGCCATTTATTTATATACGGGATATAATTATACATATTAAAATTACTTATTTTGTCAGTTAATTTTTAAACAATATGTACACTTGCAGTAAGTGCATCAGATCAGAAAAAAATCACTAATGTGAAAAATATTGCTTTAAAATACCTGCAAAAAATATTGTCATCTTTCATAATTTCATAGAAATATTTCTTTTTCTTAAATTAGTTAGTTTGGTAACTTAATACCTCTGTTAAAAATGGGATGAACATTATTATATATTACATAAGCCTATGTTCAAATGTTTTGTCAAAGAAAATGATTTACACTTGATATAAAAGATCACAAAATATTGCACTTTTAGTAAATATTTCTTAAAAATATAACAAACATGATATAAAATAATAGCACATTTTATACATGTTCGAACCTATTTTCACTAATTATTCATTACATTTCATATTTAGGCCAACTAAATTTAATTTATTTCAATCCAAAAATGTAGCCTACTTTCAGACAACAGTTAATTAACTGTGTGTATATATATATATATATATATATATATATATACATACAGGGAGTGCAGAATTATTAGGAAAATGAGTATTTTGACCACATCATCCTCGTTATGCATGTTGTCTTACTCCAAGCTGTATAGGCTGGAAAGCCTACTACCAATTAAGCATATTAGGTGATGTGCATCTCTGTAATGAGAAGGGGTGTGGTCTAATGACATCAACACCCTATATGAGGTCTGCATAATTATTAGGCAACTTCCTTTCCTTTGGCAAAAATGGGTCAAAAGAAGGACTTGACAGGCTCAGAAAAGTCAAAAATAGTGAGATATATTGCAGAGGGATGCAGAAGTCTTAAAATAGCCAAGCTTCTGAAGCGTGATCATCGAACAATCAAGTGTTTCATTCAAAATAGTCAACAGGGTTGCAAGAAGCGTGTGGAAAAAACCAAGGCGCAAAATAACTGCCCGTGAACTGAGAAAAGTCAAGCGTGCAGCTGCCAAGATGCCACTTGCCACCAGTTTGGCCATATTTCAGAGCTGCAACATCACTGGAGTGCCCAAAAGCACAAGGTGTGCAATACTCAGAGACATGGCCAAGGTAAGAAAGGCAGAAAGTCGACCACCACTGAACAAGACACACAAGCTGAAACGTCAAGACTGGGCCAAGAAATATCTCAAGACTGATTTTTCTAAGGTTTTATGGACTGATGAAATGAGAGTGAGTCTTGATGGGCCAGATGGATGGGCCCGTGGCTGGATTGGTAAATGGCAGAGAGCTCCAGTCCGACTAAGACGCCAGCAAGGTGGAGGTGGAGTACTGGTTTGGGCTGGTATCATCAAAGATGAGCTTGTGGGGCCTTTTCGGGTTGAGGATGGAGTCAAGCTCAACTCCCAGTCCTACTGCCAGATTCTGGAAGACACCTTCTTCAAGCAGTAGTACAGGAAGAAGTCTACATCCTTCAAGAAAAACATGATTTTCATGCAGGACAATGCTCCATCACACACGTCCAAGTACTCCACAGCGTGGCTGGCAAGAAAGGGTATAAAAGAAGACAATATAATGATATGGCCTCCTTGTTCACCTGATCTGAACCCCATTGAGAACCTGTGGTCCATCATCAAATGTGTGATTTACAAGAAGGGAAAACAGTACACCTCTCTGAACAGATCAAAACACTGACAGAATCCATGGATGGCAGGCTTTTGAGTGTCCTTGCAAAGAAAGGTGGCTATATTGGTCACTTATTTGTTTTTGTTTGGTTTTTGAATGTCAGAAATGTATATTTGTGAATGTTGAGATGTTATATTGGTTTCACTGGTAAAAATAAATAATTGAAATGGGTATAAATTTGTTTTTTGTTAAGGTGCCTAATAATTATGCACAGTAATAGTCACCTGCACACAGAGATATCCCCCTAAAATAGCTCAAACTAAAAACTAAAAACTAAAACTTCCAAAAATATTCAGCTTTGATATTAATGAGTTTTTTGTGTTCATTGAGAACATGGTTGTTGTTCAATAATAAAATTAATCCTCAAAAATACAACTTGCCTAATAATTCTGCACTCCCTGTACATGCATAAATATATATATATACACATACACACACATTTTACGTTACGCTCAACCAACAAATATTGTATAAACACAGATCAGGACAACAGTGTTGTTTAAAAAATGTTTATTGGCTTTTAAAACCACTTAAAAAATCTCACCTGTGAGTACTTTCCATTGGAAAAAGAAAAAAGAAAAAAGGAACAAAACATCGCTGAAACGCTTTTGCAATATTAACAAGCTACTGTCCACATAGAGCAGATAAACAAGCACATTAGAGGGCTCAAATCTACAGATCCAAACGGACAGACAGAATGAACATGTTTTCCTACCAGACATCGGACCAACTGCGGCATCAATCCCTGCGTATCAAAAGAGAACTGGAGTCGTACTTGTAAAATAAAAAACAAAAACGATATTAATCAGTGCATTAATGAATGCCAGAACATAAAAAATATTTACAGCTTTCTTCACATAGGCGGTTTATTTATATATATATATATATATATATATATATATTATATATATATATATATATATATATATATATTATAAAGGATATATTCAAAATGAAAAAAGAAACGGTAACAATAAAACAACATTCATGAACAGAAACTGACTTCTTTTAACTTAGTAAACATCATAAAATGCATATAGAACTACTTTTGCCCCCTCTCGACCTGGTCAACGATACCAGAGCTCTGATTGGCTAAAGGAGTGGTCACAACAATTACTACCATAGATATTTTAACATACATGCGCACATACAGTCATTTTATAACATGGTGAAGCATGTTGGATTTTTTTTTTGTTAAACACACTGCTTAGTCATTTTTAAATCTTGTATTTTCATATTTTCTTCTCGGGTATGAGAAGTTGTACAACGCGGATCTCATTGAGATTAGAGCTCATTGCTACACGAGGCAATTATTCACCGTCATATTTTAGCATGAGTAATTCCCCTTTAGCTTTTTATTGTCATTAGAAGAAAAACAGCGTGGGCACCAATTGTTCCTAAAAACGACAGAGAAATAAACAAACCAAAAGAAAGCTTTTAGTGCAATAAGATGAATTTCAAACCATTTCCAGTGTCTGCTCCTTTGATTCGTCTCTGCACACAACATTGTCACGATAAAATTAACACCTTTATATTTAAATCCAATTTCTTATTTTTTTTTCCTCGATAAATCCATGCTATAACATCCTCTCTCCATTTACACATCACATCTGCGTATGCAGGAACCAATAAACTCCTAAGAAAAATGGTACATTAGCAAGCTACAGATCCAACAGACAGCATTTACTAGCACATCACAGGAAGCCAGAAACGTAACAAGCGAGATATCGTGCTGGCTATGGACTCGTTATGATTCCTCAAAGTTTTCTTTAGGGCACTCTCATCTACCTACAAATCATCACCATTAGCATCTTGATAAAATGGAAATTTCGTAATGACCACTTACTTTTTTTTTTTTTTACAAATGTCGTACTACCTAGAAATTTAGCCTTTGTGAACTTGCACAACATGCTCCCCCATTCATAGTTATCTGTACATCCGCCATATACATAATTTACATCCCGCAATCTGATAAAAACAAAAACATTGTCGCGTCCTACAAGACCCCTTTTGGATGACCCAATTAAAGATGGAAACCGCGACATCTCTTGCTCTTCAACAGCTTCTCTTTGGTATGGAGTTAAGGCTGGAGAAACGACAGGTTTGCCTGTTGATCTCGAGTTGGAAAGAATATCTAGCCATCACCATACCATCGTCACTACCAGTTGGAAATGATGTGCAAAAAAACCTACAAAATGGCTAGCGACCATCGAAAGAGATGATCCATAAAGTTCACCGCTAATTCATAATACCGTTTTTTTTTTTTTTTTTTTAAGTGCACCAAGTTCGTTCTTGAATTCAGAACATCAAAGCCTTTTATGAGATGGAATAAGGCCTTAGACTCTGGAAATAAGGCAGACGAGTCTCTTCTCTTTCCATTTTTCTCAAAAAAAACAAATGCGCATAGCAGAAATCTCATCCCTCCCCGACAGTTTGGATTTAACAGTACAAGTTTTATGGCCTTAAATAACTTTTCCCCCCAAAATGTGTAAAATCACTTGGACAAAACAAATGACGGCTGATGAAAGATTCAGTAAATGCGATTTTTTTTTTTAAGTCAGCACCAAGTAGCACCTAAGATCTTCGCAGTTCATTGAACTGACTGATTTACGATATGTAGATGATATTTCACTTCTGCTGTACTTACGATATTTGAACACACACTTTTGGTCTCAAACCAATCTCGCAAAGCCCCAATAAAAGATACTTATATGACCATCTAGAAAGGGCGTTTCCCCAAAGTCAACTTGGAATATTGCATTTCGTTGAAATACAAGAGCAAATTATGCATGCAGGTCCTCAATATCCACTGCTTTATGGATGGAAATATATAAAACAGTGAATTAAATCAAGGATATGCTTGTGCACCAGGTGATGTTACGTTATTCTGAACGAACTTTACTACCAATTGGAACCAGATGAAACATCTGATCATACTTCTGAATGGGGAGAAATGACTGGAATGATCTGTGAAATCAACAGGAATACAAACGAAACGACTGTAAAAATTCAGATAAAGCACATGCCTGTAAGAGTTTTACCTCAGGCTGGCACTTTACACTGGACCGTCCAAAGCATCCAGATTTTTGCTGCACAGACACGTCATTCAATATTTTTGGATACACAAAACGTCGCAATACAAAAAACCAAAACAGAAACCATAAATATAAACAACGACGACAACAGCGACATCAACAGTAAAGGAAACATTATTATCCCAACATTTCCACGGTTGGCTGGTCTTTATTCTCCAGCCAATCAAAGCCAGCAGAGTTCACAGTATCGCTGCAAATCTGCTGAAAAAGAGGATCATTCTTCAGTTCTTCCAGTGTGGCATCTTCATATTGGTCCTGCTGCTGACTAGGGTCAAACAGCAAGTTGGGGTCCAAAGTGTTCAGGTCATTAATGCTACTAGAAAGGTCAGAAGTCAATCGGATATCACTGGAAAAGTCAGAGGCGACAGCGCTGAGTTCTGACGCCACCTGTCCGACGAGTTGTGAACTGGGGTTGAGGCTGTCCTCCCCCAAAAGATCCTTGACGGTAGTATTGAAGTCCAGTTGCTCTTGCTGCTCGTGATCCACGACCTGCTGCGAGGATTGGGGCAACAAGTGCTGCTGGGTGAGATCTGGATCATCTCGTAACTGTTGTTGGTCCGACAACTGCAACTGCTGGTCCTGGAGTTGCAACTGTTGGTCTTGGAGTTGTAATTGCTGATCTGGAAGTTGCAGCTGTTGATTCTGGAGTTGTAGATGTTGATCTTGCAGCTCCAATGGCGATTCTTGCAGAGAATCAGGGCCTGATTGTGCTTGACTATCACCACTCGTGAAGGTGACTTGTTCCTCCCCCGTGCTTATGAGGTAACCCGTCTTCTGGAAGTCAAATGGTGAAGGGCTTGAGTCCAGAGACAGCTGCTGGTTCTGAGGGTTGGGGGCTCCAGGGAAGCCCTGTGTCGTCTCCAATATTTGGGTTAAGTTCATCCGTGCAGTGTAATTGGAGGGCAGGTTATTTACACCAAGCCCTCGCACTGCATCGTCTCCGTCCGTGTCCATCTTGCTGAGGAGCACAGTGGTGATCTTGGCGCTATTGCTTTGCTGCACCTGATGACTGACGGGCAGCAGCTCAGACTGCATCATGATGTTTAGTGGCACTGATTGGCTCCTCTGGGCCAAACTGCTGGCATTGACCACAGACTGGTTGTTGGACAGAATGTTCAGGACCTCAGATGTCAGGGGGCAATTGAAGGGAGAAACAACAGACCGTGGGGTGGTGACTGTTTGTGCAGTGGTGCCACTGAGGTTACGCTGGCGAACTGCTGGGCTAACGCTGCGACACCGGAAAGTTCCACCTCCAGATGCAGATGTGCTTCCTACCCCTTTGTTGTCCAAAGGAGCGGGGACAGCAAAACTTTCTTGCTTGCTACTAAGGGTGGTTTGCTGTCCTTGTTGCACTGGAGAAATGGTCATTAACCTTCCCAAGTTTCCATCCTGATGCCTTGACTGAGACTGAACAGATTGGCCTGGGATGGCAAAGGCATGTGGCTTACGGAAGTGGTCCTCGACCAGATCCTGGTAACTGGGCAGGATGCCAATGGTGGAGTTGGTGGAGATGACCGGAGACCCTGCGGTGCTGTTGTACCTGTTGGTGATCCATTCCAACTTTGCTTTATCTGGGTGGGTGGCCATGGGCCTTTGCATGGGTTTCACTGGACTGCTGGACACAACACTACCATCGTGATAACCAGTTATACTAGAGTTGATGGGAGTAAATGCAAAGGGATTGCGGCATTCAATGGGACTCGGAGGAACACTACTGCTGCAGTTTGACAGTGGAGTGCTGATGGGTGTGTGGCGCCCACCTAAGATGCTATCCACCGGGGTAACAGGTGCCATTCGGGAACAAGGGCTTTCTCTGGTCATGCTATGCCCCCCTGGTAGCATCTCGGAGGTAGGAGTTGGAGTAGGCGTTGGTGTCGGTGTAGGAGTCGGAGTTGGCGTATGGACTGGTGTGGCACTACTGTGAGAGGAATGATAGAACTGTGTACTTGTCTGATGGGGTGACATGATCGTTCCTTGGCCAACTGTGCCTTGACCTTGTAGGGATATATCCACACAACTTAAATATGATTGCAAGCTGCTATTCAGCTTCATTTGCTCCTCCATTTGTACAAGCTCTTCTACAATACTATCCTGGGTCATATCGTCATCATTGAAAGGGAAATAGTCAATGCTAGCTTGGGCTCCAGCAAAATCAATGTCCTGCTGAAGAGAGAGCTGACTGGAGGTCTCAGTTGCCTGGGCCATCAACGGTAGCGGATTAGCTGCATTCTGCTTGTGTTCTGCTTGCATCTGTCGCGAGTAGTCTTGCAGCGAGCTCTTGAGCTCACTTACAGCAGACACCTCCTGAGAAACACCACTGCTGATTTGTTGCTGACTTTGCTGCAATAGAACTGTGCTAGTACCAGATGATGTTTCATTTGTGCTGATATCAGCGACATCATTCTCGACTTGAGGATGATTAACAGTCTGAGAGATCCCAATTGGAGTGTCCGAAAGAGCCAATATTTGAGTTGGAAGGGAGCTGTTCTGTTTTAGCGTAACTTTGCATGGAGCACTCTCTGGTCTTGCTGGGGTGCCAGGTCTCTGGATCTTTTTCGCTGCTATCACAAGACCAGGCCTGGAACTGCTGCTAACATCCAAAGGTTGCTGGGAAATGAATACTCTTTTAACTGGGATGGTATGGGTCTCTAAAACAGATGCAGAGCGTTTTCGAGGGCTTTTTAGACAGAGACCAGCATCTTTAGAAGTGCTTGCAGTTGCCACTGCACATATGGATGACAATTCGGCGTCTACATTCTGGCTAGTAACAGTTAAATACAAAGTACTTTCTGGTTGATCATTGTTGTTATTGCTGCTTGGGGCAAGAGCCTCTATGATTGTACTTGAAGGGGTTGTGGAGTCACTCTTGACCCTTAACACTCTCTCAGGCACAGGGGACGCCTTAATAAGCAGAGAGGGTTCACTGGAAGCCCTGAATTTAGTGGCTCTTTCGTTCTTTTGTCCCATACTTGCCCCTGATGCAGTGCTTTGTTTATCAACAGCAGTAGCTGAGTTAGTGTCATTCACAGCTTCGAATGTCACCTTCACCTCATTGGTAATGGTGGACGCTAGTGGGGTTTGGGTCGTGGAAGAACATCCAGCTTTGCCAAACCCAGATGACTGAAGAGGGGTGGCAGACGTCCCGTTCTGAGCTTGCTGGGTTTGGATAGATTCTTCCTGGGAAGCTGTGCTACTGATGCCTGCCGACGCAGGTCGCAATGGGGTAGGAGTACTACTATTACTGCTACTGTTGGGTGCAAGCGATATTGCAGTCATCTTGACCACATTTACAGAGCTAACATGGGACGTAGGCATCACTGTCTTGATGGGGCTGTTGGTGATGAGGAGCGTTGGGGGTGAGCGAAGTGCAATGGCGCTTGTGGCAGAAGGTTTAGGTAAAATCTGGGCATATCTGTGTCTAGCCAACCTGTCACCAACTGGGCTGGCAGGGATATTCTGGGGTGTTTTTGGAGACTGCTTAACTTGTTGCGTCACGACCTGGAAGTTCACCGGCACAACTTTTCCCTCTGCTGCTCCAACAGGACTCGGAGAGGTCATTAGTTGCCTGTTTCTCTGAACCTGCAAACAAAACAATAGATGAAGCAATTGTCCATCCAAAAATGTCAAATCATCCATACCCTGTTGGCAACCAAAAAAATCTCCTTACTGTGATAGGACTTGGAACAGCAGCGACGACAATGCCTATGGTTGGTTGAGGGGACAGCAATGCAGGACTTCCAGAGGTCAGGCTGGATCCAGGGACAGGTGTGCCCGCCTCTGCCCTTCTAGCCTGGGCATCGGTGGGCAAAGGAGAGGTGAGCTTCTGCTCCTGCTGTTTCTTCTGGATCTTGCGCTGCAGCTGCTGTTTGGCATCTACAGAAGGCGAAGGGAGGGTCTTCACTTGGGGCTGGAATGAATTGGCTTCACCAGTTGGCACAAACGCAGAGGCCGGCGTAGGGGTTTTCATACCTGCCATTTTTACGAAATAGGTTTAAGTTAAAAACAAGAAATGAATGTCACAAGTAAAACTAATGAACAAGTTGCTGCTACAATAGACAGTCTGAATATCTTTATACATCGACAGATTTCCTACAATTCCAAGCAGTTTAATCACGTGTCATCTAGGTTTGTATGTGAGGTGTCTTGCCTGTTGGGGTTCCAGTCATAACAGTAAGAGCTGCCATGGACTTAGTGCCTATGTAGTGACTGTTAAGAAGAAAGCGAGCCAGTTCCTCCACACTGTCAAACTGGCGACTCAAAACCTTCTGAGCCCATTCGCAGACCAGGCCACAGGCTGCAGAACGCATCTCGTCTTCGGCACTGGGAGACTGTCCGGCCGACTCCAACAACTCACACTAAAGAATCAGACCAATAAGAGGAGATTTGCTTAGCAGTGTATGGCAGTTCAAATTCAATTTATTCCTGATGCAAAGCAGTATTTTCAGCATCATTACTCCAGTCTTTGGTGTCACATGATCCTTCAGAAATCATTCTAATATGATTAGAGATCAGGACACTCACCCCATCTCCTGATTTGTGTAAGTCCAGGTTGGGAAGTGACGGCATGTGCACAAATGCTTTTTTCCTCAGACCACTGTAGCAGTACGTAATGCATTGTGTAAAGGTTCAAAACAATTCACATGACTTCTTACATAAGATCAATGCATACAAAAACAAAAAGTGTATCGCATATGTGGCATATCTACAGTATTTCAAATTTCCACAGAAAAGGATATTTTGATTTCCCCCTCATGCCCAAACGACGTGCCTTCATGTTCGGAAAAACGTTTTTCATAATTTTTCCGAAATCAGCTGCGCTTAAAGGATGGTAACCCAGATTGTCGCAATAACTCCTAACAAAACAGCACGAGAAACCGATGAGTACAAGCAAACACATTTTCTGTCCAATTACAGCAGCCTTAAAGCACACTCACTTGTATTCATCATACACCTCTTGTTTTGGCAGTGAGGTTTCCGGGTGCTCTTCCAAGTGATTTCGGATCCAGTTGAACGCGTACATCTGTTGAGTCCGGCTGGACGACATGGAATTCTGGTCGCTACAGGAAAAACAAGAGGAAAAGGAAGGCTTGGAACAGTGATGCTGTAGCAGCAGAAAGCTGAGAGTACATTTGTTGCTCTTGTATAATAAATCACGTTACAAGTTACTTCAAGAATTTTTTTTCCCTTTGATATAGTTAAAGTTGTAGTACCATAATGCAGGACTTGCAGAGCCCCTCTGATTTTCAGTTCTATTGGACATCATGTTGGGAAAGAGGGGTTGACATGATGGACAGATAAGGGGAAACAAATGATAAAACACAGGAAGCTTGGTATTGCAATGTTAAAATTTATACAAAATCTATTTAAATGGAGAAATGATTAGCTCATTTGACTCAATACAGCATGACGCAAAAGAACATATGCAAAATTAGGAAATATTACAAAGAAAAATGATACTTATACACTTCTTAATTTTGTTTCAATAATGCATCTCACTATATATGCATGTTTCACTGAATGCAAACATGAGTGGATAATAAACATCAGACATATATATGCTGTGAGTGTGTTTGATATTGCAAAGCACAGAAATCACAAATGGTTTTTGAGGTGTTCAAATCATAAAAGGAAGGGAGGGGGATATGGAAAGGAATGAATTGATTTAAAATAACATGTACCTTTTGTCATTGCCACTACTGGGGCCAGAAGGCAACTTAAGGTAGAGGTAGAGCTTTTCGATATCTGTAAACTTCTCAACATCTTGCTGCGTGAATGAAGGACAAATGGATTATTAGTCATTAAGTTTGACATTATTTGTACTCTACAAAACAAAACCCAGTCACGAAGAGGTAATAAATGCAATAAAAGTGACTAAACCAAGAAAAAATTACCTCAACAAACAAATTAATTTTCAGTTCTTTTGATTTTTGGGTGTGAAATTTGTACTTATTTTAAAGAACAGCTGATTATATATATATATACAGTACTGTGCAAAAGTTTTAGGCAGGTGTGAAAAAATGCTGTAAAGTAAGAATGCTTTCAAAAATAAACTTGGTAATAGATTATATTTATCAATTAACAAAATGCAAAGTGAGTGAACAGAAGAAAAATCTAAATCAAATCCATATTTGGTGTGACCACCCTTTACCTTCAAAACAGCATCAATTCTTCAAGGTACACTTGCACAAAGTCAGGGATTTTGTAGGCATATAGTTAGGTGTATGATTAAACAATTATACCAAACAGGTGCTAATGATCATCAATTCAATATGTAGGTTGAAACACAATCATTAACTGAAACAGAAACAGCTGTGTAGGAGGAATAAAACTGGGTGAGGAACAGCCAAACTCAGCTAACAAGGTGAGGTTGCTGAAGACAGTTTACTGTCAAAAGTCATACACCATGGCAAGACTGAGCACAGCAACAAGACACAAGGTAGTTATACTGCATCAGCAAGGTCTCTCCCAGGCAGAAATTTCAAGGCAGACAGGGGTTTCCAGATGTGCTGTCCAAGCTCTTTTGAAGAAGCACAAAGAAACAGGCAACGTTGAGGACCGTAGACGCAGTGGTCGGCCAAGGAAACTTACTGCAGCAGATGAAAGACACATCATGCTTACTTCCCTTCGCAATCGGAAGATGTCGAGCAGTGCCATTAGCTCACAATTGGCAGAAAACAGTGGGACCCTGGTACACCCATCTACTGTCCGGAGAAGTCTGGTCAGAAGTGGCCTTCATGGAAGACTTGCGGCCAAAAAGCCATACCTCCGACGTGGAAACAAGGCCAAGCGACTCAACTATGCACGAAAACACAGGAACTGGGGTGCAGAAAAATGGCAGCAGGTGCTCTGGACTGATGAGTCAAAATTTGAAATATTTGGCTGTAGCAGAAGGCAGTTTGTTCGCCGAAGGGCTGGAGAGCGGTACACGAATGAGTGTCTGCAGGCAACAGTGAAGCATGGTGGAGGTTCCTTGCAAGTTTGGGGCTGCATTTCTGCAAATGGAGTTGGGGATTTGGTCAGAATTAATGGTATCCTCAATGCTGAGAAGTACAGGCAGATACTTATCCATCATGCAATACCATCAGGGAGGCATCTGATTGGCCCCAAATTTATTCTGCAGCATGACAACGACCCCAAACATACAGCGAAAGTCATTAAGAACTATCTTCAGTGTAAAGAAGAACAAGGAGTCCTGGAAGTGATGGTATGGCCCCCACAGAGCCCTGATCTCAACATCATCGAGTCTGTCTGGGATTACATGAAGAGAGAGAAGCAACTGAGGCTGCCTAAATCCACAGAGGAACTGTGGTTAGTTCTCCAAGATGTTTGGGCCAACCTACCTGCCGAGTTCCTTCAAAAACTGTGTGCAAGTGTACCTAGAAGAATTGATGCTGTTTTGAAGGCAAAGGGTGGTCACACCAAATATTGATTTGATGTAGATTTTTCTTCTGTTCACTCACTTTGCATTTTGTTAATTGATAAATATAAACTATTAACATGTCTATTTTTGAAAGCATTCTTACTTTACAGCATTTTTTCACACCTGCCTAAAACTTTTGCACAGTACTGTATATATATATATATTTGGTTATGATGTGCTTTTGTTTGTTTTATGATGTTATCTGATTTAGCTCGTTTTAGCGAGTCTAAATTTTAAAAAAATTATTAATGCACAATATAATCATGCACAGTATCAAATAACCACACCACTATCACACATTATACATTAAAAAGTCACTTGAAGGTTTATCGAAGAACATGATTAATGTTTCAATACAGATATCTAATGGTCAAAAATTATTTCGGCCCCTGCAAGGCTCCGCGGCCCATGACATCACTGTTTTCTCCTGCATTCATTACTGCAAGGTTGGCGTATTCAAAGGGGAAAACCAGGTCCCCTCGAGTCCAGCAAGCGCACAATACTGGAGCATGTCTGCGCATATGACCAGCGCCAGCAAACCTGCAATCCTGCCCTGCTCTTAGCCGGTTGCCATGTAAACCTTGTCAGTAAACATGCATGTCAATGCTGACACACATCGTTTCAGCACAGGCTCCTCCCACCTCGCTTTCAATTGGCTGGTGAGAATGAATTCCTCTCACCTCTTCCTATTCTATTTGCCTCTTTGTTGCTAGGGGAAACCGGCGCTCATGAACGGGGTGAGGCTTGACAGAAATGAGCAGTAAAAAAAAAAAAAAAGACAATTCACTGTTATTTCCTAAATACACCAGGTATGCTAGGGCTGATATAT
Organism: Opsariichthys bidens; assembly: GCA_037194245.1. Lineage (NCBI taxonomy): Eukaryota > Metazoa > Chordata > Actinopteri > Cypriniformes > Xenocyprididae > Opsariichthys > Opsariichthys bidens. The sequence continues at coordinate 18,874,048 of CM074290.1, read as the reverse complement.
GAGGCACTGCATTAAACAGGCATGAAGCCTTATTCTTTCTGAACATGGAAGCGGTTTCACTCTTTAAAGTTGATTCTGGCTAGTGAATAGTATGGCATCTGTATGAAGAAGCTATCTTGCCTCTGATTGGCTGTACAGCAGCAACAGGTGTTACTGACCAATCACATTATGCTCTTTTTGACTGTGGCTATACTGAATACTGAACACTGTACGCCGTTCTACAATGCATTGCTGTATTTTGTAACATATTTATAGTGCACATTAAAAACAGATAGATCCACTCTAAATTCTGATTGGAAACAGATCGATTCAACTCTAAATTCTAACTGGAAAAATTAATTTATCTTTATATTCTGATTGTAAACATATCGATTCATCTCTAAATTCTGATTGCAAAGAAATCGATTAAATTCTAAATTCTAAATGGAAACATTGATTTATCTTTATATTCTGATTGTAAACATATCGATTCATCTCTAAATTCTGATTGCAAAGAAATCGATTCAACTCTAAATTCTGATTGGACACAGATTGGATTCTAAATTCTAAATGTTTCCATTGATTTATCTTTATATTCTGATTGGAAACAGATCGATTGAACTCTAAATTCTGATTGCAAAGAAATCGATTCAACTCTGAATTCTAATTGGAAACATTAATTTAATCTTTATATTCTGATTGTAAACATATCGATTCATCTCTAAATTCTGATTGCAAAGAAATCGATTCAACTCTAAATTCTGATTGGACACAGATTCGATTCTAAATTCTAAATGGAAACATTGATTTATCTTTATATTCTGATTGGAAACAGATCGATTGAACTCTAAATTCTGATTGCAAAGAAATCGATTCAGCTCTGAATTCTGATTGGAAACAGATCGATTCAACTCTAAATTCTGATAGGAACTCACAACTCTTTCACAAACTTTTGTCCTTACAGAAACTGAATTTTTTTATTCAAACAGTAAATTTATAAAAACTAACTAAAACCACTACAGTGAATTCCTAAACATTTGTGCTTATTAGATAAAAAAGTATTTGCGCTTCTTAACGTTGTGAAAAATCACAATTGCATTACTCCATAAATTTTCAATAAACATAACAACACATTTTTTGATCGTTGTACGTTCAAGAATGAACATGAAATGTTGCTGGAAACTATAAATTGCATTATCATCAAGTCCTGGAGTGTGACATCATATTCTATTGCCCATATTCGCTTTTTTCTGGAGTTTTTCTGCACCTTAAGGCTGCTGTACTTGAAGGTATGATTCCTTGGAATCTGAACCTTGTTTTCATCTTCCTAGTAACAGACTCCATGACTACAACTGTTTGTAACTGGTGTCATGACACACATTTATATATATATATATATATATATATATAAATAATGCTGTACAGCAGGGATGGGCAGCTTCGGTCCTGGAGGGCCTGGAGTTTAGCTCCAACCCTAAACGCACCTGAACAAGGTAAACAATGTTTTCAGGATTACAAGAAAACTACAGGCAGGTGAGTTTTAAAAGGGTTGGAGCTAAACTCTGCATGACAGTGGCCCACCAGGACCGACGTTGCCCATTCCTGCCTACAGGATTTAAAATATAAAATCCTTGGTGACTTTTGACTTTCATTTTAAACATTATTGGTTGAAAGTTATGGATATTTCTTTCTAGTTTGCCTAACTATATGAAACGTCATGTTAAAGATTGTTCTCAGCAAACTAAACAATCCTAAAAAATATGAATCTGTAAAACAGCAAAAAACTATATTTGAATATTGAGTATTATTCAATTAAAACCATGTTGCATCTGATCAGCAACTTCTCATTAATGAGTAAATGTTATAAGTATATTAGTATAATTTTATTTAATGCCATGTCAGCATCTGAGGACATTTTCATGGCAAAAACGGAATTACTAAAATACAATAATACGATACCAACAAAGGAAACAAACACAGGAAGACTTCTTTTCATATTAACATTATTCAGGCAAAATTCTTCCTAAATAAGTGAACATAAGTGAACTGATATCATAAAAGAGCTTTCTACCTGCATTAAAACTAGGACAGTCCAATAGAATATGTTTAATAGAAAGGGGAGTCTTGTCGAGTAAATACTCAAATATTTTAAAGTTTTGAATGTTTTTACCATGCTATTTCTAAAATGACATCTTCCGGGTCAAAATGGACCCGGATGCTTTAGGGGTTCAACTTTTTTTTACAATAAAGAAAATTAGGTTTCAGTTTGATTTTTGTCAGAAAATCTACAATTTTCCCAGAAGCATAAAAAATGGCATTAATGAAAGAGGTTTATAATACAATTTTAAATGCAACGCTTACCCAATATTACCTCCAAAAAAGCTAATTCCCTGTTTAAACAGTGGCAACAGCAATATAATTCGATATAAACATTCAATAAGTAATATTCATTTATAACTAATCGTTAAAAACATTCTTCCACCAAAAAACAGTTTATTAACTGTTGCGCTTTACACCTTCAAACAGAATCTGAATTTAGAGTCCAAACTATAATGTACATAACATGAGAGACTTACCAATATACTCTCCACTTTTGATTGTACAGATTTGCTGTAAAACAAGAAAAACAACGATTATTAGTGCGGTTGTGCTTTTAGTTTAGAACACATGATTGTTTTTAAAAAAAAAAAAAAAAAAAAAACACGGCATGCTGTTGGGCTCCTGATAACAGGCAGGGCATTTCTTGGAGGTGGCTGCACTCATTCAAGAAAAAGAATTCGTAGAAATAGCTTTTCTTTCATTCTTAATGACGGTGTCAAAGGTCGAGTCGTGTGCATTTCTACTACACCTGCTAAACTAACAGGTTTGGGAGAAAATACGATTTTTATGACGGACATCTTAGGTTGAGTTTATGTAAATCATGGATGTCTGATTTTAGTCTGATTGCATGTCATTGCATGTGGATAATGTCTGATTACATTGCTTGAGTGGTCTCATTTCAATTGAAAGACAACTTAAACCTCATTTCCAGTTAAAATTACTTGAAAATGAGATCACATACTTTCATTTGAAATCAGACATCCTATGCAATGACGAGCCATGTGGAAATCCATGTAATAAAATCATTTAAGAAATGAAATCAGACACCCCAATGCAATTAGAAATCAGACATAATTACAGGTACTGAAATCATTTATCCAATGCAACAAAAGTAAACAAGCTATGGAATGAGATCAGACATCCCCATGCATTAAATTATGTATTACTTGTATTTTAATATTAGATGTTATGCAATGACATGATGCAGAGATACAAGATGAAAATCAGACCGAAATTAGATTTCAGACAATGCACTGATATCAGATATTACATGCATTTGAAACCACAAATTACATTAAATTAGATCAATCATTCTATGCAATGACATCAGAAAGTCCATGCAATTAAATCAGACATCATATCCATGCAATGAAATGGTACAGCAATTGAAATCAGACAACCAAATGCAATGAAATTAAAAATCAGACAATCACATGCACTGAAATCAGACACTCCATGCAACAAAATCATACAAGCTAGCCATGGAATGGAATCAGACATTCCCATGCACTGAATTTAGATATTACTTGAATCTGAAATCAATGACATCTGACGTCCTGTGCAGTGACGAGATAAAATCAGACATCATGCAATGAGATCAGATCATACATGCAACGAAATGCACTGAAATCAGATTTAGGCCTACTGTCCAGCTGCAATCAGGCTGTAAACAATAATACCGAACATGCACTGGAACCAGACATCCCGTTACAAATGCCAACCATTAGATGCATGCAAGGTGCTCGAGATGTTTTCGAGATCGGACCCTGATCGGACCTCTTACCAAATGGAATTCTTGATCTTGTTGTACTGCAGCGCCGTCGCCTCGAGGCTCTGCAGGGACGGTCCGGGAGCACCGGGCTGTTGTTGTTGATCATCAGCCATCACGGTGAGATTCATGTATGGGAGGAGGAGGAGGAGCAGGAGGAAGAGGAGGACAGCTTCAGCGTGTAGGCCTCATTTGAGCGCATAACGCCCGGAGCCGAGGTGAGACGAGCCTTTACCGGGAGTCTGGACCGAGCAGCGCGGGCTCGGCGGTCAGATTCGGACGCATAAACAGCGGCGGGCGAGAACGCGACGGAAAAAACACGGAGATTCTCGGTGCGGCGGACAGAAACAGCAGCAGCCGCCACGGACCGAGCTGCAGGCGGGAACTGCGCATGCGCTCAGGCGTGTGCGCGCTCGCGTGTGTAACCTAGCTACACTTTTGCAGAAAATTGTCCTCAAAAGTGCACAAAATCTTCATTTTATTCCTAAATAAAAGTAAAATGTGTTTTTTATTACAAAAATTCTTTACAAAGTATTCTTTATTTACTTTTACAAAAGTCAAGTGACTCCTCAAAAAAGGCCAGGTAACAGGTAATAATCCAGTACTTAGAATTTTGTTTTTTAGAGCAAATTAATTTGTTTAATTGTACTCTAATACTGAACCAGTATGTTGGACTGTAATATATGCAGTATTTTGTAATGTTTACATGTTCATACATGTGTGTATATATATATACACATGTATGAACATGTAAACATTACAAAATACTGCATATATTACAGTATATATATATATATGATCTTAAACAGCAAAGATAGCACTCAAATCATGAAAATAAAATGTATTTCTCTTAATCATCAGTTATGATAATCCCTAATCATAAATTATATCTCATAATCACTTCTCAGGTGTTGTTTATGAATGTTATAATACCTAGATGACATACTATTTGCCAAAATATGCAGTAAACAACAAAGCATACTTTTGTTACCTAAAACTATTAAAAATTGTTAATTGAAATAAATGGTAGGCCTATTCTTTTTTCTGAAGTCTAAGTACTAATGTATTCAATGTACTGTAGAGCAATATATGTGTGCACAAGACATTGTATAATTCCTAGCTTTATTGGAAAATTATAGAATTCTATAGTAGATCAGTAAAATCTGTAAATCATTTACATTATGGGAATCTTTGGGAGGAAAAAAGCTTTATAAAATCTTTATTAATACCTACAAATGTGCAAAGGAACATAGAAATCACACAAAAGACATTGGATTTGGATGTCTGATTTTCTTTTGTCACTGCATGGGATCTGCTTGCATGTGATTATGTCTGATTTTATGGTATTATCATCTGACACCATTATTATTATTATTGTGAAAGGTCAACTTACATTGTGTAAAAACTTTAATTTTGTTGTATGGCAATAAATGCCCTTAATAAATGTTTATAGATGCTTTGGCAATGTAAATCATTTGAACGTGGCAATAAAGCTATTTAAACCTTAAACTTTATAAGTGAATACACAACAGTAGTTGTACACTGCCCTCTACTGTTGACACAGAATAGCAATACTTAACATTAACTCTACACTGCTCCTACTGTTGATACGCAATACAGCATAAACATATGCCCTATACTGCCCTCTGCTGTTAATAACTCTACACTGGCCCTACATGCATCCCTATGCTGCCCTCTGCTGTTAATAATTCTACGCTGGCCTTACATACATCCCTATACTGCCCTCTGCTGTTAATAATTCTACGCTGGCCGTACATGCATCCTTATACTGCCCTCTGCTGTTAATAATTCTACGGTGGTCCTACATGCATCCCTATACTGCCCTCTGCTGTTAATAATTCTACGCTGGCCCTACATACATCCCTATACTGCCCTCTGCTGTTAATAACTCTACACTGGCCCTACATACATCTCTATACTGCCCTCTGCTGTTAATAACTCTACACTGGCCCTACATACATCTCTATACTGCCCTCTGCTGTTAATAATTCTACGCTGGCCGTACATACATCCCTATACTGCCCTCTGCTGTTAATAATTCTACGCTGGCCCTACATACATCCCTATACTGCCCTCTGCTGTTAATAACTCTACACTGGCCCTACATACATCTCTATACTGCCCTCTGCTGTTAATAACTCTACACTGGCCCTACATACATCTCTATACTGCCCTCTGCTGTTAATAATTCTACGCTGGCCCTACATACATCCCTATACTGCCCTCTGCTGTTAATAACTCTACACTGGCCCTACATACATCCCTATACTGCCCTCTGCTGTTAATAACTCTACACTGGTCCTACATACATCACTATACTGCCCTCTGCTGTTAATAACTCTACACTGGCCCTACATACATCCCTATACTGCCCTCTGCTGTTAATAACTCTACACTGGCCCTACATACATCCCTATACTGCCCTCTGCTGTTAATAACTCTACACTGGTCCTACATACATCCCTATACTGCCCTCTGCTGTTAATAACTCTACACTGGTCCTACATACATCCCTATACTGCCCTCTGCTGTTAATAACTCTACACTGGCCGTACATACATCCCTATACTGCCCTCTGCTGTTAATAATTCTACAATGGCCCTACATACATCTCTATACTGCCCTCTGCTGTTAATAATTCTACGCTGGCCCTCTATACATCTCTATACTGCCCTCTGCTGTTAATAACTCTACACTGGCCCTATATACATCCCTATACTACCCTCTGCTGTTAATAACTCTACACTGGCCCTATATACATCCCTATACTACCCTCTGCTGTTAATAACTCTACACTGGCCTTATATACATCCCTATACTGCCCTCTGCTGTTAATAACTCTACACTGGCCCTACATACATCCCTATACTGCCCTCTGCTGTTAATAATTCTACACTGATCTTTCATACATCCCTATACTGCCCTCTGCTGTTAATAACTCTACACTGGCCCCACATCCATCCCTATACTGCCCTCTGCTGTTAATAACTCTACACTGGCCCTACATACATCCCTATACTGCCCTCTGCTGTTAATAATTCTACACTGGCCCTACATACATCCCTATACTGCCCTCTGCTGTTAATAATTCTACGCTGGCCCTACATACATCCCTATACTGCCCTCTGCTGTTAATAATTCTACAATGACCCTACATGCATCCCTATACTGCCCTCTGCTGTTAATAATTCTACACTGGCCCTACATACATCCCTATACTGCCCTCTGCTGTTAATAATTCTACGCTGGCCCTACATACATCCCTATACTGCCCTCTGCTGTTAATAATTCTACGATGACCCTACATGCATCCCTATACTGCCCTCTGCTGTTAATAATTCTACGCTGGCCCTACATGCATCCCTATACTGCCCTCTGCTGTTAATAATTCTACGCTGGCCCTACACGCATCCCTATACTGCCCTCTGCTGTTAATAATTCTACGCTGGCCCTACACGCATCCCTATACTGCCCTCTGCTGTTAATAATTCTACGCTGGCCCTACACGCATCCCTATACTGCCCTCTGCTGTTAATAATTCTACGCTGGCCCTACACGCATCCCTATACTGCCCTCTGCGCTGGCCCTACACGCATCCCTATACTGCCCTCTGCTGTTAATAATTCTACGCTGGCCCTACACGCATCCCTATACTGCCCTCTGCTGTTAATAATTCTACGCTGGCCCTACATGCATCCCTATACTGCCCTCTGCTGTTAATAATTCTACGCTGGCCCTACATGCATCCCTATACTGCCCTCTGCTGTTAATAATTCTACACTGGCCCTACATACATCCCTATACTGCCCTCTGCTGTTAATAACTCTACGCTGGCCCTACATATATCCCTATACTGCCCTCTCTATACTTTTTGCAGTTAATAATTCTACACTGGCCCTACATACATCCCTATACTGCCCTCTGTTAATAATTCTACACTGGCCCTACATACATCCCTATACTGCCCTCTGCTATTAATAATTCTACGCTGGCCTTACATACATCCCTATACTGCCCTCTGCTGTTAATAACTCTACACTGGCCCTACACGCATCCCTATACTGCCCTCTGCTGTTAATAATTCTACACTGGCCCTACATACATCCCTATACTGCCCTCTGCTATTAATAATTCTACGCTGGCCTTACATACATCCCTATACTGCCCTCTGCTGTTAATAACTCTACACTGGCCCTACACGCATCCCTATACTGCCCTCTGCTGTTAATAATTCTACGCTGGCCCTACATGCATCCCTATACTGCCCTCTGCTGTTAATAATTCTACGCTGGCCCTACATGCATCCTTATACTGCCCTCTGCTGTTAATAATTCTACACTGGCCCTACATACATCCCTATACTGCCCTCTGCTGTTAATAACTCTACACTGGCCCAACATACATCCCTATACTGCCCTCTGCTGTTAATAACTATATGCTGGCCCTCTATACATCTCTATACTGCCCTCTGCTGTTAATAACTCTATGCTGGCCCTCTATACATCTCTATACTGCCCTCTGCTGTTAATAACTCTACGCTGGCCCTACATATATCCCTATACTGCCCTCTCTATACTTTTTGCAGTTAATAATTCTACACTGGCCCTACATACATCCCTATACTGCCCTCTGCTGTTAATAATTCTACACTGGCCCTACATACATCCCTATACTGCCCTCTGCTGTTAATAATTCTACGCTGGCCCTACATGCATCCTATACTGCCCTCTGCTGTTAATAATTCTACGCTGGCCCTACATACATCCCTATACTGCCCTCTGCTGTTAATAATTCTACACTGGCCCTACATACATCCCTATACTGCCCTCTGCTATTAATAATTCTACGCTGGCCTTACATACATCCCTATACTGCCCTCTGCTGTTAATAACTCTACACTGGCCCTACATATATCTCTATACTGCCCTCTGCTGTTAATAACTCTATGCTGGCCCTCCATACGTCTCTATACTGTCCTCTGCTGTTAATAACTCTACATTGGCCCTCTATACATCTCTATACTTTTTGCAGTTAATAACTCTACGCTGGCCCTCTATACATCTCTATACTGCCCTCTGCTGTTAATATATGCAGTATTTTGTACTGTTTCTATTTTCATATATATATATATATATATATATATTTTTTTTTTTTTTTTTTTTTTTTGAATAGGAATGATATTCACTCATACATGCTCTTTAACAGCAAAGATAGCACTCAAATCATGAAAATAAAATGTATTTCTCTTGAAATGTGTGTATTTTCCATCAATGTCCCAGCTAAGACAAAACCTAATCATAAATTATATCTCATAATCACTTCTCAGGTGTTGTTTATAAATGTTATAATACCTAGATGACATACTATTTGCCAAAATACTGTTGTTACCTAAAACTATTAAAAATTGCTAATTGAAAAAAATCTGAAAAAAAATATTAGACGGAATAATTGAAAGTTAGAAATCAAAGAAAACTAGGTTGAAGTACTAAAGTCACTAAAACGGAAATAAAAATTAATTAAAGTTACATAGAAATATTAAAAATGTACACAAAAAATAAATAAAAATAATAAAATTGACAAAATAGAAAATGTACTAATAACTTAAACTAAAATTAAAATGAAAACTAAAAATATAAAAAAAATAAAAGCTTATTAATAAATAATATTAGAATATTAATAATAACCTAATCTTATAAAACGTAAACTCTGAAATCCAATAGTAATAAATAATTTACTAAATAAATACTAAAAGCACTAAAACTTAAAATAAGCTAAAGGTAAATAGAAATATTTTTAATTTAATAAAAACAACAAAAGCATTTTAAAGAATTACTAAAACTAAAATGAAATCTATTTCAAAACATTTATAAATACTATAATAGTATATAAATAATAAAAAATATGTGTTATATTACGTGTCCACAGAGGCAAGGAAGCACGGAGACAGGAGTTGTATTAACAAAGTCTTTATCTATATTGTGATGCAGGGGAAGTACAAAACAGAATAACACGAACACTTATACGCAAACGAGATCGGATAAGGACTAAAGGAAAACACAGGGGTATATATACAGATGAAGACAATTGGAGAGACAGGGTAATTAACAAGACACAGCTGAATATGATTAGACAAATGAGTGGTGGGAACAGAACCAAAACACAAGCTCATGTGAAACAATGAAAACAAACAGTCCGGAACAGATACACATGTAACAATATGCTTATAAAATTAGCATGAAAATTAGAAAAAAGTTGAAGTACTAAAATCACTAAAATGAAAAGAAAAATTAAAGATAAATAAAAACTATTTAAAAAAAAAATTACAAAAATTAAAAATGACAAAAGCACATTAAATTACTAAAAACAAACTAAAATTAAAACAAAAACTATAAAATAAAATAAAAGTTGATTCAAAATATTAATAAATACTATAATACAAAAATAACACTGCACTGCACAGAATAGTGAATCCCACAATGCAGTTCACTCAACATAACTCCTGTCTCATTTTTTGATCAGACTGTCAGTGAGACATTTTTACACAAAATATGATCATGTCGCAACATTGCAGCGCACTGCTTGCATTATGTCACACTGTGTTTACTTTCAACACAGCACAAGATCCTCATTTACTTCATTAAGTAGACACTGCTCTTCATCTCAAACACCGGCCACAGACTGACTGAACGAGTCCATTAACAATCCAAACAACAGGCCGGAGAGGGGGCAGGGGGGCCGTTAGAAAGAATAACACGCACCCAGGGGGTAATCAGTGGCGAGAGGGGTGCTTAACGGACGCATGGACCCTATTGTTCTCCTAAATGGGTAAGTGTCTCTAATTGCCCAGTTAGGTCCCTCAGTAGCCGCCGTCTGTCCAGGGCAGTAAAGTGGCTCAGAAGGCTGGGGCCGACGGCAACAGAGCCGCAGACTGTCTGTTTTAAAATCAGTTCAATGCACTTTCTTGTCATAAAGCGATTCCTTTTCTCATCTCTTGTGTGTTTCATCTTCCAGACAGAATTTGGTCGGATCAGACCATCAGACTGTCACGTGGCTCGGGACGCTCTGTTAGTCTGGAAACAACTGCCACCTCAGTGCAGAAACCTGATGTCTCACATAAAACCAGTTGGTTGATGTCTTCTGCAAGTTGTTTTTGGCATACAGTACAAGTCTGTAGTTGACAAATAACATGTGCGTCATGCATTTCAGAGAAAATCTAAAACTGTATATAAATTCATTATATACTAAAGTATATAATTCAGGTCTTGTAACTGGGTGAAAGAACTTTTGACTAAATTACAGCAGATTTCATATTTTTACCATTCAGTGTTATCATCTTGAAAGTATGATCTTTCTAAAGTATAAAAATATGTGATTTTGACTAAATTGTGAGATATGGCATCTGAAATGATCTGAACTGAAAATGGCACAAAAGTTGTTTGCGCAGGTAAATATGCAGTGGAACTGCTCACCATTTATGCTATTAGAAAGCCAGAGCAGAAGTGAATTTCAGTTCAAAAGTACAAATATTCCATATTATTCTGAACTCATAAAAACCTGCATGCACGATCAGTTTTTGAGATGCAGTTTAATATGTCAATGTCCCATATATAATCTTCTGATGGTGAAATAATAAGTTCTAGTTATGCACCTTTAAAATATTTAATTGGCTAAAAATGGCATTTTTAAAGAAATTTCATTGGTTTCTACAACATGAACACTGGATTCTTTAAACTAAAAATTAGTGACTCACTAATGATAAAAACAATAATAAATGCAGCAGCAAAAATATGTTCGCAAAACATTCGAAAAGATTATTTCAGAATGTTCCCTAAAACGTCCAGTTTTTTTTTATTTTTGAACTATTTTGAACATTCCATTTTGAATTATATTGGAATGTTAGTTTTGAAAGTTCTCTGAACATCCCGAAAACAAAGAGTAACATTTAAAAATGTTACACTAAAACACTTTAACCACTTTAACATTCCATGAACATTATTGATGACCAGATAACTTTGAACGAGCGTTATCAGACGAACGTTTCCTGTCAGAACGATGCATTCAAATATAATTTTTAGTATGTATATAATGAGAACACTGTAGCCTGTAGAGGCTGGTTTGGCCAGAGGGACCCTGCAGAAGTTAAGGGCTGTAAATGCTAATGTCACAAGCACTAATGTGAGATAATCCAGTGAAGTACGCTGCGTTAAGCACGTCTGAGACATTAGAGGGACAATGCCCTGTTACATCTGCAGCACGAGCTTGAGGATTTGAATACGAATGCAGCCGCTGTGGTCAGATCAAAGCTGGGCCACTGGACAGGTAGACTGCAGACAATGGCAGACAGGCTGCTCGCGAGGCTCTTGCTGGCAGAGGAAGCTCAAATTGACATGCTGGAGACGCCTGTCTGCCCAGCGGTCTCCACGCAGACCAGACGTTCAGCACAAAGCTTTGCAGGAACACGTCCTCGCTGCTTCGTGTAAAACCTCTGGTTTTAGAATGTGACGATAAGAAAATTGTTGTCGTGTTTCTGCATTGGAACGATATTCAAAGGCAACACAAAAACACACGCAGAATCTCACATTCGAGCTACGAAAGAATAAAGAACGTGTGAACGTGCCTTACATTTGTGCTGTAAATGTGTGATGCATCAGATGTCAGGTGGAACAACATGAACATTATCAGTCTGCTAGTCAGGCATAAAATAATAAAGCAACAATAATAAAAAGAAAATGTTAAAACCTTATATTTTTAATCAGAGAATTTCCACTTGAAAATGATAGATCTTGATAACAGAAGCAGCAGATTTCAAACAATATCTTTATATGTTGTCATCATTTATCGTTAAGTTTGATCATCCAAAATGATCTTTTGACGTATACCTTTTTTATCATGTACTAAAAGTTTTACCAAAAATATTGATAACTATTGATAAATATTGTATAATCTGAAATGATCTGAATGCATAAATGAATCTTGTCATAAAAAGCATGTATTTTATTTAAAAATATGAAGTAAAATTGTTTAAATATTAAATTGCATGATATTGCTGCAGATATCAGCCAACATATTTACTGATTTGGTCATTATTTTAGAGTGGACACCGAAATGTCACAAAAATTTGTCCGCACAAATATTCTGTTAAAAAATATGAAGTGAAATTTGATAAAATTGCATGAAATTGCAGCAGATTTCTGCCAGCACACTAATTATCGATTGATATTTTCATCAATTATAAGATAGTTTTATCAATTTAAAATATCTGAACATATAAACAAATAATTTGCTAAAAATGTCACAAAACATTCTCATAAAAGAATATGTAGTGAAATGCAGTAGTTTTCATTCAACTGCCGAAAACTACAGCAGACTGCAACCAACATATTGATGCATTTTTTTCATTTTTATCTTCTGAAATGATCTGAACTTATAAACAAATCATGTACTAAAAATCTCCCCAAAAATCAGGTTTGCACAAGTAAATACACATAGTGAAATGTAGCTGTTTAGGCTAAACTGCAGAAAACGGCAGCAGATTTCAACCAACAGTTTTTCATTATTCACCATTCAGTGTTTTCATCTGAAATGACGTGCAAGTGAATCCTGCACCCCAAATGTCACATCAAATAAAGTTTGCACACTGTATTAGTGACTCTGACCATGTGACTCTGTAAACAGAGGATAAGTGTGTCTCTTTGATTGTGTATTTAATGTCCCCCCTCACACCCCCCCGTCTGGGGCCCGTTATCTCCTGCTCGTCACCCTGTCTGCGGCCCTCAGATGTGTCGTTGATAACATCTGCCCCCCTCTATATAAAGACAGACAGGGCTCAGCTTCTGCATCACTCACCCATCATGGATCTCTTCTGCCTGCTGCTCCTCGTCTCTCTCGCGGCCCACGCCGGGGCCTTCGACCTGGGCCAGACCACACGCTGCGTCCCCGTTCCTCACCAGATGAGCATCTGCCAGGACGTTCCGTACTCGGAGATGAGGTTACCCAACCTGCTGGGTCACAGCAGTCTGGAGGAAGCGGTTCCTCGCTCGGACGACTGGAGGACGCTGCTCCACACCGGCTGCCACCCGCAGGCCCGGGCCTTCGTCTGCTCGCTCGTCGCTCCCGTCTGCCTGGACAGGTACGTGCAGAGACGCTCTTCATCCTTAAGATAGATTTTCTGTGATGAAGGTTCATTCAGCACAGTGCTTTTGATTAAATTGCATTAGATTTCAGCTTACATATTGATTGATGTTTTCACAATTTATCATTTGAAATGATCTGAACGTATAAATGAATCATGTAGGAAAAATGTCACAAAATATTAGGCTTGCATGATTTTTAATGATTTTTTAAATGAAATTGCAGCAGATTTCAGACAATAGTTTTTTTTTTAAAGTTTATCAATTCGTTTTAGCATCTGAAATGATCTGAACGAATAAATGAATCATGTTTGAATAATTTTAAAAAAATGTATGTAGTGAAATTTAGAGTGATTTTAAGTCAATTGTAGCAGATTTAAGCCAACATATTCATAGATTTTTTAAGTATAAGTGAATCATATACAAAAAATGTACAAAATTATGTGTGCATAAATATGTAGTAAAATTTGTAAAATAAGTGTTTTTAATGAAATTGCTGCAGATTTCAGCCAAAATATTGATTATTTTTTTTCCATTGTTCATTATTAAGTTTTATCATCTGAAATGATCTGAGCATTTACATTTTTATCATGTACTAAAAATATCACAAACATTTTCTTTGCACAAATATTTTAGAGATTTGTTTTGGCTGAATTGCAGGAAATTGCAGCAGATTTCAACCAACAGACTGATTGATTTTAACTTCATTAAGTTTTATCTGAACATATAGATTAATCACGTATTAAAAATGTCACAAAAATTATGCTTACACAATTTTTTAATTAAAAAATTTGCAGTAAAATTTACAAAGTGAATTTGCAGGAAATTGCAGCAGATTTCATCCAACATATTGATTGATTTTGTCATAATTTATCAACTTAAATGATTTGAGTGTATGAATGAATCCTGTACTAACAGTTGATCTGGACGTATGTGATTGCATCTGCAGGTTCATCCAGCCCTGTCGTAGTGTGTGCATGGCCGTGAAGGAGAGCTGTGCCCCCGTGTTGGCCTGCCACGGACACGCTTGGCCCGAAGCCCTGAACTGCAACCGCTTCCCTGCACAGGACGACACGTGCCTGACGCCGCTGCCCAAACACATCAGCGCCTTCTCCAAAGGTCAGACCTCAAACTCTCACTGACAGCATCTACCTAATGCAGAAATGTAACTGTAACTGCATTGAGTTAACCGTATATTCTTGTGTCTGCAGAATTCCCTCAGCCTGTGTGTCAAAGCTGCCCATCTGTGGAGGAAGCACCATCTCTAAAAACCGTGCTGGACGCCCTCTGCCTCAATGACTTTGGTAAGCAGTTATACATAAACATACCAGTTCAACAGATTGAAGTCTTGTGATGTGATTTGGAGTTTCATTATTTCATTGGAGTTATAATCATGACATTTTTGATATAATTTCATCTTTTTATGTCATAATTAAGATTTATTCCTTTTTATGTCATAATTTCTACCTTACATTAATTTTTACCTTATAATGACTTAGTACGTCAAAACATTATGTTTGCATGTCATAATTTCAACTTTTTATGGCATAATTTCATCTTTTTGTCATAATTTAGACTTAGTCATAATTATGACAGTATATATATATTTTTATCTCAAAATTATGACTTGTTCATAGTAATGACTTAGTATGTCATAATTATGACTTTTTGTCATAATTTCTACCTTACAATAATTTTTACCTTATTTACTAAATGATTTAGTATGTTATAACAATGACCTTGTAGATCATAATTTTGACTTTTTATGTCATAATTTCTACTTAATATGTCTTAATAATTAATTAAGACTTTTTGTCATCACTTTAAGTCTTTTATGTTATGATTAAGATTTACCAAAGCAGTTTTTTTCTTATGTTGCGGAAATAAACTTCTGTACTTTTGGAACACATAGCTCACCTTCTTTTCTCTCTGCAGCTGTGAAAGCCAAGATCTCCCGGCGTCGTGTGGCGTCCACGGAGCCGGAGCTGACAGTCGAGGGCCCGGTGGAGTTCATCCAGCGCGGGCCGCTGCTGCCCTACGACACCGCCAGTCTGCTGCAGCGCTGGCTGCTCATCAACCTCAGGTGTGCATACACGCTCGTCCGACCCGGCCGCGCACAGCTCTACCTCATCACGGGAACCATGCGAGCGAGCGGATCCATCGAGCTGTCCAATCTGTTCCCGTGGCTGAAGAAAGACTTGCACATCACTTCAGCGACACGCAAATGGAAGCACCACAAGTGCTGAGTGAGCTTGAAATTGTGGGAAAAAAAAGAGACAATTGTAGATTAAGAACATGAAAAATGTGATTATATGAGAGTGATGTGATTTCTAACGCCCCCTTGTGGTCGAGAATATAATTCTCTTTCTCTCTCTCACATACACACACACACACACAGCTCTTTAATCTCATAGACTTGAGATGCACTCAAATTGTTGTACATAGAGATTAATATTATTTTCTATTCAGATGTAATTTGTAAAGATATTCAGATGTAATTGTATTTATGTCTGTTTTTCATTGTTTTGTGTGTGATGTAAATAATAAATGTTTCTACACTATATAATTGTGTTTTTGACCAATTGTTTCTGAAGATCTAGAAAAGATCTCCTGTGTTTCTGGGCCCAAAATGAACATTGCTCTGATCTGAACTACACTGATCAGTAGTGTGACACTGTAGATTAGAAGAGATTTTTTTCTGCCAAAGAAATAGTTTACACTATAATGTTCAAATGTTCGGGGTCAGTAAGATTTTTAATGTTTTTGTCTCTTCTGTTCTATAAGGCAGCAATTTTGATAAAAAACAATACAGTAAATATTGTAAAAAAGAAACATTATTATACTGTAACAGCACTCAGCAGTAGAGCGGCCATCTCTCTCGTCACTCAAGCATTCTCTCTATCTGTGCGTGCGTGCTTACATAAGAACATAGTGCATACAATAACGTATGTCATAGAAGTTTCCAACATACATGTCATGACCAGTATTTAACATTAGGTGGCTGTTACAATGTGCTTGTCTGTATATATTAAGCCTCATCAATATGATGTATACTGAATTTGATATATTATAATTAGTCTTTGAGCATTAAGGCACATTAATCATTTTAATGTTAAGCATTTAGAATGTCATACTCTGATTTTAGTGATTGAAATACTGAGGTGTATAAGGACTGAATGAATCTCAAACCTCAGTATCTTCAGCTGACAGTTTGGGCTCTTCAGTCCATCAGAGAGCAGCTTCACTCCTGAATCATACAGCTCACTGTGACTCATGTACATCTCCATCAGGGGTGAGTTTGGTATCTGCAGGGCCAACAGGACATTTATCCATGTCATTTATTGTGTGTTCATCTTGTAGGAACAGTGTTTTAAACATTTAAGCTTTCTAGAAAAAGTATAAATGTCATGTATTCTGGAACTGATGTGACAGTCAAGTGAAAATACCTTTCAAATGTATGTCTATAAAATCACTGTTTAGTAAATCCATTTTAGTAAGTACATATTTAAAAACATGATATTTCACACTGCATCTTATGCTGAAATTTATTTACAGAGTTAAAAACTTTGAACAGCTGTCAAACAGTTCCTTACATGGCTTTTCTGCAGCGTCGCACAGCTGGCAGGTGATTCATGGGGCCAAATAGTTCATTACTGTAAATCCATAGGTCAAACTCATCCAGCAACTCCTCTGACATCAGCACTATGTAAGCCATCAATGAGCACATGGAAGACGAGAGCTCTCTTTCTGGAGATGATCTGAAGAATAATATAAATACTTTCTATATAAGTCCTTTTTTAAGATAATAGTTTTCTCACTCTCTTCGTGTCTGCATGACCTCTGTGTAATAATCTAGTTCCCTTTACGTTTGACGTATGTAAGAACTGAACCAACGAATTGGGGTATTGCATGAGAGTTCATGTTCTCACGGTGGGAACATGACTGTCGCAATGTTACGGTGGAGATTTGCTTACCTTGGTCCTCAAGGGCAAATCCCTTCCCTATGCTCCGATCTAGTGTCTTTTATTTAGAATTTTCTTGAAATTTTTCTTGAAACGCAACGACTTTATTCTCAAAGTTTCATGAGTTTATTCTCGACATTTTATTCAAACCTTTTTCTCTAAATTCAATGTTTTTTCTCGATTTTGTTCTCAACATTGTATTTTGACTTTTTTTTCTCAAAATTTAACAAGTTTAATCTCATATTATAATGACTTTAATGTTGAGATGGTTTTGTTTTTTTATTATTGCTTTTTTATAATTCCGTTGTTTTGGGCTACTTTTCTCTCTCTCTCTCTTCCCCCTATTTGTACTTTTTCCCACTTCAAAACTGGAATATAACATCATACAACCTGGATGTGTGTATGTTTGTGTGTGTTTGTGTCTTTGTATGTTTGTATGTGTGTGTGTGTGTGAGTGTGTTAGTGAGAGACTGTGTTTGTGTGTGTGTGTGTGTGTGTGTGTGTGTGTGTAAATGTGTGTTTGTAAGCGTGAATCTAAACAGCTCTACTTCAGTGTCAGGAGGGGTTGTGTTCGGCCCTGGGTCTCCTGCATTGTGCTCTTTAATTCACAGAGGCTGCCCTCCATTCAGCATATGAAGAGCTGCGATGGCAGGAACTATTGAGAGATGGCCGTTTTAAAGAGGTCGTGGAGAGAAAAGAGGGGAGAGACCTTTCACAGCTGGCCTCACAACGAGAGGACTTCGCCGGAGTCTTTACAGACTGTCAATGAGGGCTCTAATTTTTTTAAATTGTCCTTTAAAAGGCATAAAAGCTTCAAATGGGTTCACATGAACTAACGTTTTAGTGACTCCACTTCATAAAGGACTAATTCTCCCTGTTTGGGAAAACCATGTGGACTAGAATAGTGGAGACGGGAAATTTCTCTATTAAATAAGAATTTACAAGTTAAAGCATATAATTTATATATTATATGCTTATAAGTTATAATATATACACACTTTATTATGTTCCTGCAACCCAGAAATTCGCTTTTTTCCTGTGAAGAGGATATTATTTTTCAGTCATTTTTCTCCTGAAATCACAGTTTTGATTCCTGCATACCTTAAAGATCTTTTCATACATACCAAATATATTTAATATTTAGCGATTATAACTCTATAAGTTTTTAAAAAGATATAATGTCACACTTCAGCATCATTTGCCATTTTTTTTTTGATAAAATGCAAGATGATGAATTTTAAAACCAAAGAAAATGGTCTTATTTTGTGAGAGTAGATTTCTTTAGTAAATAAATACTTAAAACATCAGTCAAACCTTTACTCCATCACATTGACCTCAATATTATGAGGATTGTTGATGATTTCACTAGTACAATCTAGTTTAAAGTTTGCCGATTTGTCCGTCACAGTATGTTGTTCGTCTGATTAGTCACAAGCAGATTTCCTGATCTATAACCCCACGGAGAATCTTTCCACATCCGAACATCTCCCTGTTAACACACATTACATATTCATCGGCCGACGGCCTGCCCGCTACCAGCGAGGCCAATAAAACTGCAAATTTGATTACATGTGGCCTTTGGCTCTGTGTCGGGGGGACAAAGAGAGCGGCTGTCTGCAGCGATTAGCATGCCCAGCATGAGGTGATGTTTCCCCCAAAAGACTGGCCCGGTTCCCCCCTGCGCTGGACATGCCTGTTTACAGACGCACTTCTGAGACGCCAACATTCGCTGAGCCATGAGGCACATCTCCCGCTGTAGAATATATATTTAATTTTGATTTTTTAAAATGATTATTTTTATATTATTATATATTTATTTACATATGTGTGTGTGAATATACATATATATAGTTTTTAATTTTTAAATAGTTTTTAAATTTTAACAAAAAAAAACAAAAAAAAAAACACAAATTCTATGTTTTCAGATCTTGAATAATCCAAATGAAACATGCTTATTTTCATTTTGAAACTACACAATAGTACTTCAGAAATCAATATTTGGTGGAATAATACATAGAATAAACTTGATTTCTTTCTTATTCAAGGTCTGAAAGCATCTTTTTTGTTACTTTGACCAGCTGTCATTTTCTGCTTATAAATGCTCTAATTGACAAGATTTTTTACTCAAAATGTGTAAATAAATGTTGTCAGCACTTTATAGAAAACAAAAATCATCATTTTACTCAAACACATGTAACACACTTAATATATATATAGTGTAAATCCAGAAAAAAAATGCCAATTTTCTCTTTCAAGAGCTATATATTATATATAGCATTAAGAAAATTAAGTTTATTTTGTTTGTAATTTTCAATACTCAGATTTTCATTACTGTAATACCATCGTTTGCACTATAAAATTATTAAAACGTTAAGTGATTTTAATGTTATTTAGCATAAATTTAAGGCAATACAACAAATATGACAAAGAGCATTAGATTTACATTTTAAATACAATTTAAATAGTATATCATTAATCTTTCACATTATGACAAAGCTAATATTACATATTTGTTAATTATAATTAACATGCTGTATTATTGTAACATACATATATATATATATATATATAAATATAAATGATGCAAAAATTAGACCTCATATTTTCATCTTTTACCCTAAAATTATATATATATATATATATAGTGCTTTTTTAATAAATTCAAACACAATTTAAAAACATGTACCATTATTTTTCACATTATGGTAATGCTAAAGAGATTATTTATTAAATTACAGTAACATGCTCAATTATAATGAACATAATCTTAATGATGCTAAAATTAGACCTCATCATTTCATCTTTCACCCTAAATTATTATATATGAATATGCAAAATATTTTTTGGAGGGAAGGTAAAAAATGGGTTGCTTGTGAGATTCCCACAAGCATTAATTGTTGTAAAATAGCACTTGTTGATTGCAAACAAGTTCTCATTGTCCCCAGCTGTGCGACGACGGACAACAATAAACTAAAGAAATATAGTCACATTGATAGACTGAGGGACAGATACTTCTCCAGGCCGGCTCTCAAAGGCCTCCTCAATGGACTCGCTGAAAAAAGATATTACTATTTACTGCCGCTGGGGTCTGTTTGGTGTGCAAGTTAAACTTTGGCCGGGAGTCCATTGTCTCCAATGTCTATCATTTAATGGGAACTTTGACATAATGAATGAAGGGGTTCCACCTTCTGTCCCGCAGAAAGAGCCCACTCTTATCAGAGCGCCGCGCCTCGGCCAATCACAGACTCCCAGGGAAAGAGCGCATTGTTTTCTTTGTGTTTTTTAATGAAGTTAACTCACACACCAGTGGGAGAAACTCCACACTCCAGAATGATCTCCTAAAACGAACGAGGTACCTGTAAGACATGGCTGGATTTCCTCCGAGGCATCCTGGATTTGGGAATTCCGGGAAGTGTTTTCTCATAGAGAACCTGCTGCGTCCGGGAAGTTCCTCACCTGCGGCAGGTGTGCGTTTTCCCGCTCTGAGTCTGATGCTGAAGTGTGTTTCTCACAGCGGGGCCCCCGAGGGCCGGCAAACGAAGGACGGGGACGTGATTCAGCCAACGCCAGGTAAGACGACCTGCAACACCGACAAGAAGCAAGAGGCATTTCAATGACAGATCAGATGACATATTAATGTCACACGTTTTCTAATGCGTCAGTTCATGCAATATTATTGCAACTTCAATTAAATTAAAGCTTTGTTCACTCAATATCCTCATGAAAATACACACTTTAAAAAATGCTGAGTT
Organism: Opsariichthys bidens; assembly: GCA_037194245.1. NCBI lineage: Eukaryota > Metazoa > Chordata > Actinopteri > Cypriniformes > Xenocyprididae > Opsariichthys > Opsariichthys bidens. The sequence continues at coordinate 18,852,336 of CM074290.1, read as the reverse complement.
GTTTAAATCCGTGTTTCGGTCACATATGGACTAACCTAACCGTTGGGTTTAAAATTTACTTTAAAAAAATCTAAACCAAAAGTTGGGTTTGTCCATGTGTTTGTCTAGATTTTCAAACAATATTTAAAGTTCAAACAAACAAAGTCTCATTTTTCACATGTAAATTGAAGAATAATCACTATTTTAAGCACATCATTTGTACTTTAATAGGTTACTAAAAGAAATGTTTGTGTCCCGCAACTGATCACCATTTTTTTTTTTTAATTTTTAGCATTTTGCTTTTCACTTCTTCATTTTATCATATATAATATAAATATGCATAAGATATATTCTACATATATTTAAATAATAGTTTAATGTTTTTAAGAAATTATTAAGCATATAAGACGTAGAAGAATATAGTTTAAAATGAAGTGTGCAATGTTGTCAACTACTCATTTGGAATATTCTGGTTAATTTTATTAATACATCATTATTGTTGAGATGCACATCTAAACGTAATTGATTTTAACAATGCACAAACTTAATAATTTACACTTTTCCTCGTTGTTTACTCTACTTTTGAAAATCTAATCTCTCAAATTCATACTCAATATTTATTAACTATTTTCTCATGATAGAATAATAGTAAAGTTATCAAAATATTGGTCTTCATGATATTGATATACTTGATGTTTTTCCTTCACTATCTGCATTAAAAGAAAATTAGTCTTTCCAAGAAATGTATAGATCAACAAAACTAATTTCAAGCAAATTAGAAGATAGATTAATTACACTTTAGATAGGAATTAGATAGAAGCAATCAAGTCCTGTATGTTTTTAACAGTGATGCTTATATAAAGGTGTTCGATCTGCAAACTTGTGGCTGATATAATGTAATTAAAACACAGTTTCTCTCGCTCTAGTTGTAATGGCTGGTGTCGCTCTGCCCTGCTGCTCTGGATCTGGATCTGTGATGTCATCTACTCCTCTGTTCCCTAGTAAGAAAACTGCCTCATCAACACACACACACACACTTCTACAAATAGCTCATTTGCTCATAATGGCCATAGCTAATTCCCTCTAAATTTCACTGGTATTCATGAGCACACACACACACACACACACACACACACACACACACTGCTAAGGTTAGAATTTGCTGCTAAAAGATGTTCATTCAGTCACCCTGATGAGCAACAGCCAATCTGTGCTACCAATTGCCTTCAAATTCTATTTATATATCCAGATATTTATATTTAATCATAGAGCAACACCCTTGGAACCACCCAGAACACCATAGCAACTCCCTAGTAACAACTCAGTACACCCTAGCAACAGCATAGCAACACGCAGAGCTCAACAGCAACACCCTAGCAACAACCCAAAACAAAGCAACATTGAAAAATGCAAAAATCTATTGAAAATGCTTCTATTTTGCATTATTTCGTAATAACAATTTAATAAAACCATAGCAACCGCCTAGTAACAACTCAGAACACCCTAGCAACAGCCTATCAACAGGCAGAACTCAATGGTGAGTACATAGCAGCACCCTTGCAACAACCCAAAACAAAGCAACATTGTAAAATGCAGAATTCTATTGAAAATGCTTCTATTTTGCATTATTTCCCAGTAAGAATTTAATTCTAATGTAACTTAGTAAAACATTCTAATAAATATGTACATAAAAGAAAAAAAATAATACGTGAATTCAGTGATATCTTTATCGCTTTACTGAAACCGCCTTTCTCATTCGGGCTTGAGCTCATGAAGTGCCAAAAACCTGGCAAATCCGGGATCTGTCAGATTTGGTGGTTTAAAAAAAAAGCCTCCCTAGAAACAGTTTAGTGGTTTGACACTTTCCCACAGCGCTCTTCCCGCGCGCGCGCACCCTCCTGCCCCGTGACCAATCAGCTCATTCAGAGAGACCGCACACATGTGACCCCGCGAGCACTTCTCAACACGCTCACACAGACCCGGGATCAGCTACACTGCGGCTCCAACACAGGAGCGCGCCGAGAGCAGGTCTGGGATCAGTCCGGAACACACAATGACCCGCATTCCTGCACAGCGGAGGGCGAAATCGCTTCTCCGGGGTTTTTTTTTGTCCTCGCTAATGAAAAGCAGAGCTCTAAAAGCCAAACCCCGTCCATTCTGTCCGTTTCAGGGCCCCGTAGACATGACGCCCTCAATAGAAATGACTTTTATAGACTTTTTTTAAGCTCATCTCCCTGTTAAGAGAATGAGACGCGGTCCATCTTTTGAAAGGAAACACTGAGGGAAGCCGAGAGGAGAAGATAATGCGGCGGAATGTCAACCGGATCATTTGTTGCAGGAAAAGCAGAGCCGCGGGTGTGTGGGCGGGGTTGAGGGTCAGCTGACCCTTTAATAGGGCGTTTAAGTGGAAACTATTTAGAGTGAATGGCGAGCAGAGAGCGTGACTAACCTCCTCACTCACGCGCTGACGGTGGCCGCGCTGGCGATTTGTCGAACAGATTAAAACGCTGAATGTGTTCAGAGCACCTGAGAGGAAAACAGAAAACTTCATTAGTTACTTTTAAAATCTTCAGTGAGTTTTGAGCTCTCAGTAGTGAAGATCTGATCCATCCGAAAGTCAGATTGTTTACTGTCACCTGTGTCATGTTACCTTTTTATTTTTGGAAGGGAAAATCGGAATGTAACATAATAAATATATATACACAAATAGTCATGTTTTATACCTTCAGCAGGGCTAAATTATACATTCCCTATAAATGAAATAAACAAATAAATCAAAATAAAATACCCCTAGAAGAGCTGAATCATGTACTTTCCCTAAATAAATAAACAAAAAGACCCCAATAAACTACCAACCAAAACATTTGCTACACATGTCATATTTTTCTTTATAAATAAATAAATCTACCCAAACAAGTAGGCCTACATTATTGCAAAAGTCATATTTTTGTACCCTTAGGATAAATCTCATATATTTCCTGTAAATAATAAAATAAAACACCCTTAAAACGAGATAAATCCTATACATCCATCCCCTATAGATAGATAAATTAACATAAATAATCTAAATAAATAACTAAATTAACTACCAAACACATTATTACAAAGGTCATTTTGTGGACATATTTTATGGGATGAATCTCATACATTTCCTGTAAATAAATAAAATAAAATAAATTAAAAAAAGCTTTAGAAGAGATGAATCCTATAGATTACCTATATATAAATAACACCGCAACAAACTAGCAACCAAAAACATTATCGAAATGGTCATGTTTCTCTCACATATTTTTCTACCATTAGGATAAATCTCATACATTTACCATACATAATTAAATAAATACATTCCCTATAAATAAGTAAACAAACAAACACCCCAACAATCTGTCAGTCAAACCAGCAGCATTGTGACGGCTGTGTGTTTGTGTCCTGCAGGGGCCGTCGGGTCTGTACTGTGGAGTCCAGCGCTGAACTCCAGGTCTCGGCCGGGGATCCTGCGACGAGCCGTGTTTTCCGAGGAACAGAGACGAGAGCTGGAGAAAACCTTCCGCAAGCAGAAATACATCAGCAAGACAGACCGAAACAGACTGGCCAACGACCTCTGCTTGAAAGAGACACAGGTCAGACAAATACTCCTACACAACTACACAACTCCTCTCTCTGTCCTTCACATCTTATGAAGAATGTCTGAAAAAGTTCAGGGTTTATTACAAAAAATGATGTCTTGTTTTCTGGTACAAATATCTAACATTCTTTAATCAAGATACATTTACTGGAGAAGCAAAATGACTGAAGATATTAAGTGTTGTTTTCTAAAAAAATAATCTTGTTTAACCTTCGCTGGCAGTTTGATTGACAGGCGATCTGACCAATCATAACCCCGAATCCGCCATTTTGTCTGACAAAGCAGTCAGGGGAGTTAGTAGATTAACGTTGGTGAACTTGATAAATTGTGTGTTCTCACGTCTTTCCACGCTTGAAACAACATTCCTTCTGATGTTCATTCATGTTTATTTGATGCTATAAATGAACTAGTATGAAGAGATGATCGGTTCACGAGCCGCTTGAAGGAGCTACAGTGATCTGTCAGAACACATTAAAGACACACTAGACGCTGATTAAACTTCTTTAAAAAATTACAATATTTTAAAAAATGTGAACTGAAGACACTTTCAATAACATCATAATTATTCCAAACTTTTTTTATTCTATAAGATGATTTAAGCTAAATGCGACTGACGAAAACTTTTATATTTACGATTTGACGTCAAACCTGTTTTTTTCAGCTCACTATTGTTCACACTCTGTAAGTCACTCCAGTTTGATGAATTCATGCGTCCCGCAGGTGAAGATCTGGTTCCAGAACCGAAGAATGAAGTGGAGGAACTCCAGGGAGAAGGAGAGCTCGTTCACACGGCCGCACATGGAGCGACTGATGGTCTGGAGCCAATCAGAACCAGCCGACACGACACATGTGACACACACTCACCTGTACACAGATGAGCGCTGCAAAGATGATTTATGACACACTCTTCTTCTCTTCAGAGACTCTTGGTGAAAACATGGAATATATTGCTGTTTCTGCAAAACCTGGAAATATTTCAGTTTTCCTGTGGAAAAGCCTCAAGTTTCTCTAAACACTTTACAATAAATGCATTAACTAACAATGAGCAATACATCTGCTACAATATTCATTAACATTTGTTAAAGTTTGTTAATAAAAATACAACTGTTCTTGTCCATTAAATAATATTAAAGGTAGGGTAGGCAATTTCCGAGAAGCTAGCGTCAAAAATCGCATACTTCCCCACTTTGTCGAAGGCGAAAAAAAACAGTTTGTGTGCGAATACATACGTTGACGGGCAGGAAGGACATCCTATCATTGCATTCGGACTGAATTCATATTCAGATGATATATTTAATATTTAGACCACTTCTATTATAGATTGCTATCAGGATGTGAAGAGCGTTTTAACCAGTATGACAAAAAGTGTTTGTGGAAAAACATTGCCTACCCTAGCTTTCACAGATACAACTTATGATTTTAAATAATGTATTAGTAAATGTTTAAATAAGCTAATATTAATAAATGCTTTAGAATATTTGTTTACAATAATAATAATGTTTACAAATGAACCTTATTGTAAAGTGTTACTGAAACAAGTCATGAAATTTCACTGGTGCAAAAGTGTTGGAAAATATGGCAAATGTGAATAATGCAACTGCTCTTTATCTTAATTTTGTCATTGAGATTTTTATAAGATGCATTTTAACTAATTACCATGAGAAGATCAATTACATCTGACTTATTTTTTAACTTGCATAAAGTGTACATTGTAAATTCTGAATTATGTTTAGTTGAGAAGCTTTACTTTTTACATAAAAAGAGTTGAAACATTGATATTCTGACATTCATTTTTTCCTGCAAAGCTCTAATTTTCTGCTCTAAGAGGGAATGAAGCAGCAGTTTTACACTTTCAAAGAGCAACTCTTGACATCTCATCATACAAACCATTTCAGACAAATAAATAGATGCCAAATGAACAAACTCGAGGTGTCAATGAACACAAGACATCACATACTCTATTACTATATCTATTCCTAAATCATCCTAATATAATATTTCACTTAAAATAGATAAACATTTATTGAATTATCAAACTGCTGTTGTGTAAAAGCATATTTGTGTACAACACACCTAGAATGGGGTTTATTTCTTGAACTCTTAATTTATATACGGTTATGTTTAATTCTGACAGATTGAGAGGTATTGATCTGATGATGAGGGCGGGGCAACCTGTCACTCACATGAAATCCACCAATAGCAAACCACAACCATCCAATCAATTCCCCACAGATAAAATCAAGCCCCGCCCTACATTTGTTCTTGTTTGGAGAAGCGTTTTTCTCGCAGCAGCTGGAATAATTAAATTGATCATTTTGATGGCGTATTGTATGGTGTGACAAATTAACGTTAGAGATTAGACTACAGAAATTGAAATCTACAGGCAATCTACTAAACACAGCCGATGCACAACCCATGTAAAGATAATAATTCCACAAATAACCGCAATTGCAGGTTTCAAACAGAGAAGGTGATAAAGAGGCAAAACTTATGGACTGCAGCTTTAACTGAAGCTATAAAAATTTGCTTTCAGTAAATTAAATTATGCTGAAATTGTGGCCTGGTTTCACAGACAGAGTTTAGATTTAGCCAGGATTAGGCCTTAGTTCAAATTAAGATATTTAAGTGGCTTTTATTAGCGTGTCTTGGAAAAAAACATTACTGGTGTGAATCAATGACAATGACATATTTTAAGATATGCTTTCAGTTAAAACAGCTCAAAAATGCATTTTAGTCTGGGATTATTTCAAGCCTTGTCTGAAACCATATAAATATATACATTGGATTAAAAAAATTAAAACTATGATTTTTTTTTAACAGTAGAGATGTTGCCTTGGCAAATAGCTAACTGAAATAAACAAGTTCCAAGTTGAAGTATTAAAATGATTAAAAGTAAAACTGAAATACAAATTGAAAAAAAAAGACAAAACACATAACAAAATTTCTAAAACTTGTAAAATAAAAATAAAAATAAATGTTGATTCAAAATACAATTAAATACTATAATAGCATATGAGTAATGCGAAAAAAACATAGATGTGCGGATGATGGATGGATGGACAGAACAATGTATAGACAGACAGACAGATAGGCCTAGATAAAAAACAAACCAAAAAAAAAACCATTACATTACAAAATAAACTAAAATTAAAATATAAAGTGAAAATATAAAAACAACATCTAATTCAAAATATTAATGAATTATATATATATATATATATGTATATATGTCCCGTGTCATGTCACACAATCCGATCCGAATCCGAGTTTATTCTTCATAAACACACTCAGAATCTCTCCTGAAGGTTTCACACACGAGCAATAACATGAAGAGCTTTTTTTTGTGTGTTTTCTGAGATTGAATAACTTCCTTGTTCTGTTGTCAAGTCAAGACAAGTGTTGACAATGAACTATGAGACAAACTATTTATTTATTTATTCCTGCAGGGAAACACCCTTCAACACGGAAGTGAAAGGAAGAGCAGCGCTTTTGATGATCAAGGCACCATTTCAGAGGAGGACAAAGAAACATCTGCAAATATATCAAGGTAAGTTTGTGACTATTTTAAGCTACTGATCAATGTTTAAGTGTCATGTTTCCAGTAATGACAGAAGATTCATGCAGCACCACTGATTGACCTATATTGTTTTTTATTAGTGTGAGTTTTTGTTGTTTTTTTATGAGTGTGAGATTACAGTCTTCACAGTGACATCCACTGAATAAAGCCATAGGCGGAGTTTCACTTTTGTGCTTGGGGGGGCACCTACCAGGCCAGCAGACCACGAGCTCAGATTTTTTTTTTATATCATATTTATATATCATACATTCTACATATAAAATACATTTACAATGAACAATGACTTTATACAAAGAATAGCGAATAGAACAGACTCTTTATAGTTGCTGTTTTGTTTTGCATCGGCAGTGATAGGGTTAACGCGGGGAGTTCAGAAGTGCGGCGAAAAAAAAGCGAGTTGTGTTAGACGGGTGCGCTTGTTACACAGTCCCTCCAGAAAAACGCGGGATTTCTTTGTGATTGTTGCGGGCAAAAATCCTTGATTATGCGGCACGTTTTCTTAAAAAACGCGATGGAATATGCGGGATATTTTTGCAATTTTATGCGACGAAATTGCGGGAACTTGCAAAAACTGCGGTTTTTGATGCAAAAGAGGGGAAAAAAAAGGTGATTCCCCCCAACACCCTGTTCTCACTGGATACTGCCTTAATGTAAAGAGGCAGAATTACTAAATCACAGAATATTGAAGCTCTCATTCTGTTTTATTTCAGACCTTCATGAACACACGGCTCAAAATTTCAAAACATTGAGTCAAACAAGTTCTGTCGCTTTACAAAAGGAATATTCAACTTCTGTAAAAATGAATAAATAAAATATAAAAAACAGTGCTTCCTGTTTAACAGAGGTAGCTATACAAAACAGACATCTTCTGTTAAATTAAGTGCTTCCAGTGCACAAAGTGTAATCTCTTACTGCAACGTAAATTATTTTACACACTACTAATATACAGCTTCATGTAACACACTGGGAAACTGCTTCGCGCGGTCTTTTGAGCTTATTTTTGTTGAGAATGAGAATGATTTGCGTCTTCATCATGGTTTCACCGCGGGGTTTACAGATGACGTTCACGTCGCGTAATTACGTCACTTCATAAGGTTCCCATGGCAATAGGGGGAAAATAATGGCGCTTTACTTGTGTGAAGTAAACGCAACATTTTCAACTTTCTGCTAAGATATATGAGACTTTTTTTTGCAGCGAAAATGAAATCATAGCATATTTTTCTTGCTGAAATCGGCAATTTATGCGGCGAAAGTGCGGCATATTTGAAAAAATGTGACCCCCGCATAAATATGCGGACTTTGGCTGATTATGCATGAAATCAAACGATCGCATAATCGCGTTTTTCTGGAGGGACTGATTACAGTGTGTTCTTCGTTCCGATTAAAGTTCATAAACAGAGCCTCCCTTGACCTGTCATAGAACTACTTCAGACATTACAATATCTTACCTAATGCAGAACCGGCGTTGTTCTCTGATGCGGCCTCGATTGCTGTGGTAGTATTAGCAGCAATGGAATTGATAGTTGAAGTAGAATTAGAAAACTCCACACTTTTAGTAGTGTTTTTTTTATTAAAAAAAAACGACGAATGTCCATTTTGTTTATTCAGCGCGTAAAAAAGAACGAGAAGAGCGTCCACTCACGTACCGCGATACTTTGAGATTCACAAATCGCGGGAGAATGTAATAAAGCTACAGTAATTAAAAATTAATTAGCCATATCTTACTCATTCTATACACATAACTAATAAGATAAGACTAATAAAACGAGAAAATTTGAATTCTGTAATAAAAAAAAAATATTCAAAGCACAAGACAGGCATTAATTGGCTCTGGACTGGGGGGGGGCACTGCCCCCCCCAGACCCCCCCAAACTCCGCCTATGAATAAAGCTTCTAGATCACGTCATTTTCAAAACGTATAACTTTCAAAACTCTTTTATAAAGGACGTTTTGTGAGCTGAATTCCTGTATTTCTACAGTATCTCTCACAGACTCATTTTCATTTGCCAAACATTAAATATAGCTTTAGGTCTGTGACACTAAAGCAGTTTAAAAGCTGTTTCTCAACTAAACTCATCTTACTTTACCTCCTATTCTCTACTCATGAATGAACAGACTGATTCAACATCACAACCTTTATTTCATTACACAGATTCATTTTGATCTTGAGAATTTATAAATTTTTTTAGCCATTAAGGTAATCAAATATTACTTTTTTATAATTTTCTTGAGTCGAATCATGATGGTCCTCAATCATCAGCAGCGTTCGGCTGAATCTGTCAAACAATAATCTACTAATGAACACAGAATCTGAAACTGAAAAACAACCTGAAGATTTAGTTTTAGAGCTTAAAATGTTTAGTTGATCTGATCACAGTGTCATTTTATTACGCACATTTATTCGCACATATTGCACAGATCTCTGCTATAAAAGTGCAACTATTAATACTTTTTTTTTAGTACATTTTACTTTTTTCAACAGTCCATGAATGACGATGGCAGCTGAGCTGCTTAATGGAATTCTAGATGACCTGAAAGAAGATGATCTGAAGAGATTTAAGGGTCTCTTAAAACAAGATGGACCCGTTAGAGCTGGTAAACTGGAGAAGGCTGGTGTCACTGATATAGTGGATCTAATGATGGAGCGTTTTGGAGCAGAAGAAGCTGTGAAGATCACACTGAACATCCTGAGGAAGATGAACCAGAACCAGCTGGCTGAAGAGTTACAGAACAACAACACTGAAGGTAATAAAGGGAAGAACGGGAGGCTAGAAAAACATATGTTCAGATATTTTTGAAGACCAATTTATTTTAATCAAAAATATTTAAAATATTGTGAAACATTACAATTTAAAATAACTTTTCTATTTGAATGTCTTTTAAAACTTAATTTTTCCCATCACAGGAAAACTTTCATAGGTGAATTAACACGTGATCCTTCAGAAATCATTCTAATCTGCTGATTTAGTTAATAGTTTAATAGTTGTGCTGCTTAATGAAGTGTTGAAACATGATGTGGAGCCTTTTTCTGGATACTTTGATGAACATAAAGTCTTGTTCTTTTCTCTCTCTTCACAGTGCAAAAATCATCAGAAGCAGCTGAGAAACACACAAGAAAACAAGGTGAATTAACCTTAAATATATTTGAAACAAAAAATAATGTTGAGTTGCACTAATTGGAAAACAAATCTATTGCATTAACAGTACTTGTATTTTAATGCATTGTATTTTCAGGGCTGAAATTCAACATGATTGAGTATTTAAAGTTGATGAAAAACATTTCACACACATTTTCATCATTAAAAATTCAATAATTCATATTCGCCTTCCAGACTTCACTTCCAAAATAGTGAGTCTGTTGAAAAATACAACAGGCACATTTCTGTCCGTTCTATTACCCTTTACAAATTCAGTGGTTAAAATTCGACAAAAAATTCAAATTCAATATTGCACATCCCATAACTGCAGGAATAGCAGTAGAGTATCAATTCATGATCTCCATCTGCTGTTGGTCGCCTCACAAACCTTTGTGTTTCATTTTATAGTGTTGTTTTGTTCACAACTTTTCCTATTTATTTATATTTTTCATAACAGATGATTTCTGGCTGCAGGAATTCTTGAAAACTCACAAAATGAACATGAAGGAGAAGGTTGAACACATTTTTGAGTGTAAGAAGGAAAATGAAGCACATCTCAAGGATGTTTTCACAGAACTCTTCATTACGGAGGGGGATCTTAAAGAAGTCAATCGAGAACATGAGATTATGAAGATTGATGAAGCCATAAAACCTCGTAAATCACAGAACAGTTCAATCAAATGCAGTGATGTATTTATTCTGAACAAAAAGAAGAAAAAGATTGTTCTGACCAAAGGCATTGCTGGCATTGGAAAAACAGTCTCAGTGCACAAGTTCATTCTGGACTGGGCAGAAGGAAAAGCTAATCAGGATATAGACTGTGTTTTCCTGCTTCCATTCCGAAGGATGAACTGCATTAAAGACAGAGAGATCAGTCTGCATGAGTTTCTACAGATATTCAATCCAGAACTGAAGGACCTGGAAACAGCAAAGTTATCTAAGATATATAAACGTAATCTTGCATTTATCTTTGATGGACTGGATGAGTCTCGACTGCCTTTGGAGTTTGACAGTGGAATGGTGGCGAGTGTTGAGGAGCGATCATCTGTAGATGAACTGTTTACAAGTTTGGTGAATGTGACTCTGCTTCCATCAGCTCACGTCTGGGTGACATCACGACCAGCAGCAGCCAATCAGATCCCTCCTGAGTATGTAGGGTTGTTCACAGAGGTGCGAGGCTTCACTGACCGGCAGAAGGAGGAGTATTTCAGAAAGAGAATCAAAGATGAGACTCAGGCCTCCAGAATGATCTCACACATTAAGAAATCTCGTAGTCTCTACATCATGTGTTACATTCCTGTGTTCTGTTGGATCACAGCCACTGTTCTTCAGGACATTCCTATTGGGAACAATGCAGAGAACATCAACACGACACTCACTGAAATGTACATCCACTTCCTGCTGATACAGATGAGGATGAAGAGCCAGAAGTGTGACAGAAAAACAGAAAGAGAACATACCAAGCTCTTAGATTCCAATAAATCAATGATTTTGAAGTTATCTCAGCTAGCGTTTGAACAGCTGAAGAAAGAAAACATTGTTTTCTCTGAGGAAGATCTGAGAGCATGTGGTATTGATGTGAGTGATGAAGACTTTGAGTCCACAGGAATGCTCACTGAGATCTTTCAGCATGAAGCTGCACTTCATGAGATGAAGGTCTTCTGCTTCGTGCATCTGAGTGTTCAAGAGTTTCTCGCTGCACTGTACGTGTTCCTCTGCTATCTGAACAAGAACATGGACGAGCTGAAGTTTTTCACTGAATTAACACAAAATGAGATGGTGTATTTCTTTGAAGAAACAGAAAACGAGGTCATGGCTGACCACATCGACAAGCCAGACAAAAATATTGCTTTACATGATTTATTGAAGAAGGCAGTTTGGAAATCAATTAAAAGTCAGAAAGGACATTTAGATCTATTTTTACGGTTTCTGCTGGGCATTTCACTGGAATCCAATCAGAAACTGCTCAGAGGCCTGTTCACACACACTGAACACAGCAAAGACAGCGTCACAGAAATAACCAAACACATTAAAGTACTATTACAAAGCTGGAACACCTTCTCACCTGAAACTTCAGTCAACCTGTTCTACTGCTTACTGGAGCTCAATGACAATTCATTATATGCAGAAATACAAACATACTTCATATCATCTCCAGAAAGAGAGCTCTCATCTGCCATGTTCTCATTGATGGCTTACGTAATGCTGATGTCAGAGGAGGTGCTGGAAGAGCTCAACCTGGAAAGTTACAAGACGTCATGGACATGGTTAAGCTTCAGGAATCTCCTGCCAGCTGTGAGATGCTGCAGAAAAGCCATGTAAGGAACTTGTGGTCAGCTGTTTAATCAAAGTTTTTAACTCTGAAAATTTATGTTCTATGGATTTTGGAGTCAAAAATCTGTATTTACTAAAATGGATTTACTAAACAGTGATTTTATAGACATACATTTGAAAGTTATTTTCACTTGACTGTCACATCAGTTCCACAATACATGACATTTATATTTTTCCAGAAAGCTTGAATGTTCACAGAACAGGACATAACCTATTACTGTTACTACAAACACTGTTCCTACAAGATGAACACACAATAAATGACATGGACAAATATCCTGTTTTTACAGACTCTCCTGCTGTGAACTCAATTACACCGACTGTGAAACTGTGGCTTTGGCCCTGCAGATACCAAACTCACCCCTGATAGAGCTGGACATGACTGGCAATATCCTGATAACTGAGTCAGGAGTGAAGCTGCTCTCTGATGGACTGAAGAGCCCAAACTGTCAGCTGGAGATACTGAAGTTTGAGATTCATTCAATCCTTATACAACACCCACCTCAGTATTTCAATCACTAAAAAGAAGAGTATTCTAAAACACTGAAACTATTAATGTACCTTAATGCACAAATATAGTGATTTTATTATATCAAATTCAGTATACTCTGTATTGATTATGCATAATATATACAGACAAGCAGATGATCCAAGAATTTGAATACAGCACGCTAAATTGCATTTGAATTTTTTTCTTTATAATGGTTTCCTATGGGGAAATACACATTGACGAGATCGGACAAGGACTGAAAGACACAGGGAGAACATATATAAGAGCACATGAGGAGTGATTAACAATGTACAGGTGGATGACATAACTAATTAGACAGACTGGGGAAAACGAGGTCACGGACTCAACCAATAACACACTGAAAGGGGGAGACACGACTAAACATGCAACAATTTGTACTTCATTACTTTACACCACCGTTAATAGATGTGTAATTGTTCAGTTTTATATGTATAACAGTCAAATTCTCTAAAAGGAAAGAAAAACATTATTGTGCAGAAAACAATGTGTCAACCAGTGCTAATTTTGAAAGCAAATTTTGATTCAGTTTTAGTCATAGACTATTGACTAAAAAGCCATTTAGTTTTAGTCATATTTTAGTCATCGGAAATTGTTTAAGTTTTAGTCTAGTTTTAGTCGACTATATATATATATATATATATATATATATATATATATATATATATATATATATATATATATATATATATATATAAATCACAAATCTAAGGGGTTTTGTTAAATTGTAATGCATCAAGAAAGCATTTTTCTAACAATACACAGATCCAATACACTGATACTGTATACATCCAAACTGTTTATGTTCACTTAAGACAACCAACTGTAGGCTCCTTTATTTTCCAAAACAGAAAGAGAGCTCAGTTCAGTACTTTTCAGGGATTAACACAATTATGATTGAGGTACTATTATAGTTTTTGTTAAAAATTTGATTAGGTTTGATTTTTAGTTTTTCTGCTGTCATTGCAATTTTAGTTACAAGTTTTAGTTATTTTACATCAGGTTAAGCTAAAGCGTAGAAACTAGATGAAACTACATTTTTTATATATTCATTTTTATTTCAGTTATTTCAAGTACTGAAGTTTTTATGGTTTTAGGTTTAGTTAACTATAATAATCCTGATACTTGTAAAATCTGATAATGTGTCAAATAATGTTCTTTTCCTTTTCTTCCTGTGTCAGAAGCAACAATAGTTTACTATGAATTAAATGGAAATTAAATTAAGTTTGGTTTATTGTACATACAAAATAACAATGATGACAAGAGGGAAAAATAATTATAAACCATCCCGAAATAAATCGTGACTCTTATTCTGAAATGTCTGCATTCTGCGCTTTAGCCTACTGTAATAGCAGGCTGCTCATTTAAGTTCAGATGAGGGAGATAAAATATGCATTCTTACAACCGTCTAACACATATTACCATATAAACATCATATAGTAAACGTTGTCATAATTCATCAACATTGCCTGGCATAAATGTGTGCTATTCATTGATTGCGAAGCTTATTGCACAAGCCTGTAGAGCAGGGATGGCCAACGTCGGTCCTGGAGAGCCACAATCCTGCAAATTTTTTGCTCCAACCCTAATCAAACACACCTGAACAAGCTAATCGAGGTCTTAAGGGTTACTAGAAAGCTACAGGAAGGTGAGTTTTTATCAGGGTTGGAGCTAAACTCTGCAGGATTGTGGCTCTCCAGGACCGACGTTGGCCACCCCTGCTGTAGAGCATGCAATAGTGCCGCTTTTCCTGCGGTTAGATCCGCATGTTACACTTCAAATCTTCCACACAGGACAGCAGTCCTGACTGGATACCCTCCCAAACCGTCGCTCTCTATCATTTTCGTATCGTTTTTATTTATTGACGACAATGAGAGTAGGTTTTTGTCGTAGTTTAAATCCTTTAAAACTGTTTTTTATTCAGTCATTATTTTGTTTTCGTGAAAAAATGTTGCTGATTTGATGAAATTATGATCAATTATTTGTCAACGAAATTAAGGCGCTGCTGATGCAGCATTTAATTTACTCAGAACCTAAAACCCAAACTCAACTTGTTTCGTTTAGGAGATACAAATCTATGTGTTCATGATCCTCAGTATCTGGTAGATGGCTGTATGGATCTGATCAGAACCATATTCTCCTTTCAGCACAATTTGTAGTTTCTGAAATGAGAGAGATTTAACTCCTATGAGTTTGTATTAAATGGATATGTAATTATTCAACAGATTTAACAAGTGTTTGATGTGAGTTCTGATGTCTCAGATATCTTGTTTCTGGTGTGATTGTAGATTATCTATGTGTAACGTGACAGATGAAGGCTGTGGTTATCTGGCTTCAGCTCTGCGTTCAAACCCCTCACACCTGAGAGAGCTGGATCTGAGCTGGAATATGCTGTCAGAATCAGGAGTCAAGCAGCTCTCTGATCTACTGAAGGATCCAAACTGTGCTCTGACTAAACTTAGGTATGTTGAGCAGTAAGATTCATCTCAACCTGTGAATGTTTATGTTTGATTTTCAGTCTCATCATCTACAAGTGTACAGTGGAGTGAAATGTGGAAAGAGTCTGTCGTAGAGGAAAAGATTACTGATTTACTTTGTAACAATATCAATGTCAATGAGTAGGTCTTCTTAAAAAGATAGTTCAGCCATTTAAAATCTGTCATTATTTATTCACCCTCATGTCATCCAAACCTGTATGCCTTTCTGTATTCTGTGGAGCACAAAAGAAAACTTCTTTTAAGAAAAATCTCAGTGTTTTTTCCCTTACAAAACTTGTTCGCCAGAAGAAATCCATGCAGTTTTGGAAACACTAAACACTAATGACTACATTTTGTTTAAACTGTTGCTTTAAGAAAGGGCAGGTTTTATTTGGCTCAGAATCAATGGATTGCTTCTTTGGTAAGAATATAATCATGTTGTGCTTGTAGTGACGCTCACAATCTACTGTACAGGTTTATCATGTCATTTTTGATTGAGTTCCTTCATAGTGTTTAAAACTAAAATACTCCCATTCAGTTGAGGTGCTTCCATGTTTTGACACTGGATCTTCTTCTGCAGCTTCATTGTCTTCACTATCAAGGGATCATTTTGACAATCAAACACACGTTTGGGGTTTTTCACACACAGTTCTTTTATCTGTCTTCACTACGTCTTATAATCAAGCATTAGACAAGCGTCTTTGACCATTGTGGTCCTCGCTGTTTTTTCACTCTTGCTCATGTGATATTGCTTAATTAGCTTTATCTACAAAACACAGAATTCTTGTTTTTATATATTATAATTAAACATTTATAATTTATTATAATTAATGTAACTATAATAATCATTAAGTAAATGTGTGTGATTTTATAGTGTAAATCATGGAATATGACACAGATATGTTCACACACACATATCTGTGGTTAATGTTGTTTTGTTCTCTCTTCTTGTCTTCAGAGTCTGGCCGTCAAAATATTTAAGAACATCATATATGCCCCCTCAACCCTTCTAACAGAGCAGGAGTGTTTCTGGACTGACTGGTCGGTACTTTGTTCTTCAACACAATGAGTTTACATGTTCACTTCTGATAGTGGCGTAATGCAATCTCTTCTCCTCTGTGTCATTCTCATATGTTGTTTACGTCCAGCGCTTCCAGGTTCTACGTCAGAACGGCGACTCATTATTGGCCGGCTCCTGCGTCAGCATCACACGCATGCGTCGTGTTGATCACATGATCAGCATCGGCCAATAGTGAGCCGGCATTCGGACGTAAACACGGAAGCCTTGAATGTAAAGATTTACATTCTGTTCATATCCAGTGGCCCTTAAAAGCATTTAGACACTTAAGCTACAATGAAACATTTATAAATGTCTTTGCGCTTGTTTTTCAATCAAAAAATAAAAATATTTAATCAAATATTGTTTGTGCACTTTCTGGAAAAAAGGTACAAAAGCTGTCACTGGCGTAGGTACATATTAGTACTTTTGAAAGCTTTTTACCTTTATTCAGTTTTTTTTTTTTCTGACTAAACATTATTTAAGGCTATTTTATTGGTTAGGATATTGATATAGAAACTGCTGTTTATGATGTTTCACCATTTAAACCGAAATAAAATTTCTTAACAGAACAAAAGTATCAAAGTGACTGATCATAAAGAGCTTGTCACATGAGGAACAGTAAACCAGAGGTTTAGTAAAGCATATATTTAGTTTGTGAATAGATTTAAATGATTATAGTTAAGCAAACAGGAGGCCGTTGCAGTGTATGTGTTTGACCGCTAGGTGGCGTGATAGAATTGAGTGTTGTCCTGGTTTAATAAAGGATAGTTTCAGATATAGTGTAATCTATAAAATAACAGAAAATGGCTCAGGCCTTTTAATGTAAATCACATGCAAAATAGAAATATTTATGTAGCTGTTCTAAAATAACTCATGTAAAGTAATATATATATATATATATATATATATGTGTGTGTGTGTGTGTGAAATTGTATTATTATTGTCATTTTGTTACTGTAATTCAGCCTCGATCTCAGATGATTGGTCATTGTGTGAAACTCAGCTAGTCAGTTTTGTGTCACTAGAGGTCAGTGTTTTACAATAAATGACATGAACTCACCATGATGGTACAGCAGTGATATCAAGTCCTCCTGGGAAGTTCGTATTTACGAGTTGGGAAGTCGTGTTTATGATGTCAGGTGTACCTTCTCTTAATTAACTTCACAGCAAGGTTTTAAAAATACTTCTGTAAAATGAAGAACACAAAATGTGTTTTATGTTTTTAACTGTGAACTTTATCGTTATTGTTATTTTACAATGCTATTATATTTTGTACAGGAAATTAGCTTATTCTGTTGTATACTAACAGTATAGAGTATTGTAGTATTCCTCCATTTCTTGCCGGGACTTTTTACATAGTCCAAATTATAAAAAGGACCTTTTTTGTTGAAATAACTAGATTTTGTGGTAATGTACAGAAAGATTCTGAAAGATTATTCCGTGAATTTTTCTGATTGTTATGCAACTAAACTCAAGTTCTTGTGGTTCAGCTGTGGACTGAATCATGTACTACACTGCAAATTAAACCACGGTGAAAATCTCTGCAGATTGTGTGAAAACAATCTAGTGTGCTTGAGAAACTCGTTCTTACAGTTCAATACTGCAAACCCCATCAGAAACTGCGGCAGTCGCTTGCGGCTCTGTGCAGGTGGGCACCGATTACAGCACAGGTGCCGCTTTATTTAGTGCTACACAAGAAATATTTGTTGCTTAGCTGTTGTTTTTTCACTTTCAATAACACAAATAAGAGAAAAACTGGGGCACTTTCTGAGCTTTTTCTTTCTCCTCTCTGTCTCTGTTGTTATTTCTCGAGGGTCTCGAGTGGCTGCTGTTGTCTGGAAGAGGCTTCAAATTGTGTTTGAATGATTTTATTTTCCTGGTGGCACTTTAGAAAATGACGTGCTGTGAGGACGACAGTATTATTGTGTTTCATGAGTTTTAGTCCCATCAGTCACAACATCAATAACTGATGGACCTCTAGGAGCATCACACACACACACACACACTCACTCACACACATGCCATATTTAATTTTTACCATAGGCATCTCCTATCAACTTCTGTTCTACTTAAAAATAATACTTAATTAATTAATTAGTGGTGTTTGCTAAAGCAAGCATAACTATTGCTCACATTCATTTGATGCATCCTACAGTGTTTGCGCTATAGTCATGAATACGTTACTGAGGGATCAGAGGCACCATTTTTACTTGTTGGGCCAGAAAACAGGTGAAAAAATCCAACAGACACACAATGAAGGAGGAATCAGAGTCACCTACAGACCAGAAGATCAAAGAGACACGATGGCGCTGGACATGTTTTACGTGAGTTAGGACGTAAACACCTAGCAACAGGCCACAACACCTTAGCAATCACATAGCAATAGGTTAGCGATCACTAAAAACACCTTTGCAACCACATAACAACAACCTAGCAACCACCTACCAATGCCCTAGCAACCACTTAAAACACTTTTGCAACACCCTAACAATGCCCTAGCAACCATCCTAACCCTAACCTAATGGTAACTCTTTACAACCACATAGCAACACCCTACCAACCACCCTAAACACATTTGCAACCACATAGCAACACCCTACCAACCACTCAAAACACAACCACATCACAACTCTCCAGAAACTACATATTTGCAACCAACTGGCAATGACTGAGAAACCACTCAAAACACATTTGTAACCACATGGCAACACTCAAGCAACTAACAAGCAATGCCTTAGCAACCACTCAAAACACATTCGCAATCACGTAGCAAATCTAAAGCAACCACAACTAACAAATTTGCAACAACATAGCAACACCTTAGCAACCACCTAGCACTGCTTTAGAAACCACAAATAACACATTTGCAACAACATTGCAACAGCTTAGCAATCACTCAAAACACAACTGCAACCACATAACAACACCCGAGCAAACACTTAAAACATATTTGCAACACATAGCAACATTCTGGCAACCACACTAAACTCATTTGCAACACCATAGCAACACCTTAGCAACCATCTAGCAATGGCTTAGCATCCACTCAAAATACATATTCAACCACATAGCACCACCCTAGCAACCACACAGAACACCGCAGCAACAGCTTTAGGAATGCTCATTTGTACGTCTTGTATTTGCATTTGACTTAATTGAGATTGTTTGTGAAGCCGTTCTCATCATGTTATTGTTTTCTGTCATCATGTCACTCTCTGAACAGCAGCCAGTCTCATCAGAAACATTCTCTCTCCAGACAATTACATGCCGGGTGACCAAAATTATTAAATCCTGTCAATAAATCCCAGCAGCGCAGTTCTGAGGCCTATTGAAATCCGTTCTGTCCGTCTGTGATCCAGCAGCCGTCTCACATCTGAGGTGACATTAGACCCTCACCGCCGGAGCCCGAGCGGATCTGCTCTGTCTGTCTTTATTGGTACCCTGTAAGAAAACGGCCTGTTGTTGAGCCCTTCCTCTCTTATTGTGGGATCTGCTGGGATTAGTTGGGAACGTGAGCCGTGTTTCTCTGCTGTAGGAGAGGGACAGACTCCATAATGGCTGCTGGGTCTCAGATAAGACCGACTGGCCTTTCAGCGCCGCCAAACGGGTCACCGGGGCCGAGCAAAGCTCCTCTGTTCAGAGCCAAAACGCAGCTTGACCGCTCGATTTACTGGGTCAGTTTCTGAGAGAGTTCTCGTCTTGTTAAGAGTAAGAGTCGAACTCTTCTCAAAGACAGCCAGAGCAGGATCAGCGTCACAGATCCGACGGAAGAGTCGGAGAGAAAATGAGACAAATTACTTGATTAAGTAAAGTAAGTACATGTATCATTTTAAATTAAATTATTTATAATTATAAATATAGTAAATTTGGTTATACTTTATTTTAAGGTGTCAGTATTACAGTGTGATTATACATTTAAATACTGAGTCATAACAATTAACTCCATGTAGGGTTAGGGTCAGGGTTAATTGCATGTAATTATGCATAATTTATAGTAATTACTATAGTAACTACTTGTTACATATGTAACAATGACACTGTAAAATAAAGAGTTTCTGTAAGTTATTATATATAAATAAAATTGAAAACAAATATATAATCTAGTAGGTGAATGTGTTTGTAATTATATATAAAAAGTTTATAATTTTATATATAATTAAATGTATTAATGATATGTAATTTAAATTTAATTTAAAATGTAATTTAAAATAAATTTTTGCAAGGTTTCTGAAAATGCTAAGAAAAATGCTAAAATGTAAAATAAACATTTAAAATATAGATTGCAGTCAATCAATTAAAAAAAACCTAATTAATCACACATTTTTCCCCCTGTAGTTAATCACAATTTTAAAAGCATTAAACAATAATATTGTAATAAATTTAAAGTTACTCTCAAAATTAATGTAAAAATTAATGTATATATTATATATAAATTATTATATATAATGTTTAAAAAATAAATATATAAAAGTATATAAATATATATGTATACAAGGTTTCTGTAAAATATAAATAGCACATATAGAACACACACACACACACACACACACACACACACATATATACAGTACTGTGCAAAAGTTTTAGGCAGGTGTGAAAAAATGCTGTAAAGTAAGAATGCTTTCAAAAATAGACATGTTAATAGTTTATATTTATCAATTAACAAAATGCAAAGTGAGTGAACAGAAGAAAAATCTACATCAAATCAATATTTGGTGTGACCACCCTGTGCCTTCAAAACAGCATCAATTCTTCTAGGTACACTTGCACACAGTTTTTGAAGGAACTCGGCAGGTAGGTTGGCCCAAACATCTTGGAGAACTAACCACAGTTCCTCTGTGGATTTAGGCAGCCTCAGTTGCTTCTCTCTCTTCATGTAATCCCAGACAGACTCGATGATGTTGAGATCAGGGCTCTGTGGGGGCCATACCATCACTTCCAGGACTCCTTGTTCTTCTTTACACTGAAGATAGTTCTTAATGACTTTCGCTGTATGTTTGGGGTCGTTGTCATGCTGCAGAATAAATTTGGGGCCAATCGGATGCCTCCCTGATGGTATTGCATGATGGATAAGTATCTGCCTGTACTTCTCAGCATTGAGGATACCATTAATTCTGACCAAATCCCCAACTCCATTTGCAGAAATGCAGCCCCAAACTTGCAAGGAACCTCCACCATGCTTCACTGTTGCCTGCAGACACTCATTCGTGTACCGCTCTCCAGCCCTTCGGCGAACAAACTGCCTTCTGCTACAGCCAAATATTTCAAATTTTGACTCATCAGTCCAGAGCACCTGCTGCCATTTTTCTGCACCCCAGTTCCTGTGTTTTCGTGCATAGTTGAGTCGCTTGGCCTTGTTTCCACGTCGGAGGTATGGCTTTTTGGCCGCAAGTCTTCCATGAAGGCCACTTCTGACCAGACTTCTCCGGACAGTAGATGGGTGTACCAGGGTCCCACTGTTTTCTGCCAATTGTGAGCTAATGGCACTGCTCGACATCTTCCGATTGCGAAGGGAAGTAAGCATGATGTGTCTTTCATCTGCTGCAGTAAGTTTCCTTGGCCGACCACTGCGTCTACGGTCCTCAACGTTGCCTGTTTCTTTGTGCTTCTTCAAAAGAGCTTGGACAGCACATCTGGAAACCCCTGTCTGCCTTGAAATTTCTGCCTGGGAGAGACCTTGCTGATGCAGTATAACTACCTTGTGTCTTGTTGCTGTGCTCAGTCTTGCCATGGTGTATGACTTTTGACAGTAAACTGTCTTCAGCAACCTCACCTTGTTAACTGAGTTTGGCTGTTCCTCACCCAGTTTTATTCCTCCTACACAGCTGTTTCTGTTTCAGTTAATGATTGTGTTTCAACCTACATATTGAATTGATGATCATTAGCACCTGTTTGGTATAATTGTTTAATCATACACCTAACTATATGCCTACAAAATCCCTGACTTTGTGCAAGTGTACCTTGAAGAATTGATGCTGTTTTGAAGGTAAAGGGTGGTCACACCAAATATGGATTTGATTTAGATTTTTCTTCTGTTCACTCACTTTGCATTTTGTTAATTGATAAATATAATCTATTACCAAGTTTATTTTTGAAAGCATTCTTACTTTACAGCATTTTTTCACACCTGCCTAAAACTTTTGCACAGTACTGTATATATATATTAAGTTTCAATTAAATTATTTATTTATAATTATAAAACCAAATTATATATGTGTATTCATTTTTTACATTTTAGAATTTTATTCTGACACAGTTTTTGTATTTTCTTCTTCTTATTTTTGGAGATATAAAAAACTACTACAATGAACTACTTTGAAACGGTAAAATTGCCCGTGAGAGTAATCGCAGTGATTGTGAAGATTGATTGTATTGAGTGTTCAGTTGTGTGAGAGAAAGGTCAAAGATGGAGTAACTCTCTCATGGCGAGGTGAAGTTTCCCGTACGGCTGTCGCAGCGTGAGCTTTGAGACCAGCTCTGATTCTAATGGCTGAAAGGGTTTCTGTCCTGTTCACTTCAGAACTGACCACATGAGAGAAAAATCAATTCACAGCGTCTCCAGAACGATGCGACGAAACGCCACGATCTGCTTCACACCAGCAGCTGATAACTAAAGCAACGCTCACATTACATTCACAGCTGGACTCGTGGGTTTGAAACGGTGTGATTCTGAGAACTGATGCATTTTAATAAAGAGAAAACAACCCTGCTCAGTTATATATAAGCATAACAGCACACTAGGGACCCTGCGCTCTGGACTGTATGAGTAAGATGAAACAGGTTTTGTGTTTCACAGACATTTCTAGGTCAACATTTTCTGGAAGTGAACTCAAAACCTGTAGGTTAGCAGCTCACCATTACACGGTTTAAGCTTATGTTGGGCAAACATTGTAAAACAGCTAGTTTAAAACATGAAACAATCTCTGAATTCTGTCCTCCATCTTTAAACTAAAACCACATAGACATGCTTTAAGACTCAACTTTACTGAATCTGAATCATGGACATGTTCAACAGAGATTTTTACTGTGCGTTTCAACATAAATAAGTCAACTATATTATAATAAATCTATATCATCAATCAGTAAGTTAAGTAAGTTAAATTTACAGCAAATAGATAAAAAACAACTACATATTCATAAATCTATATAATGAATCAACATGTTAAGTAAACAAATAAAAAATAAATAAAAAAGTCAACTATCTATTAATAAATATCAACATATGTTTGGTAAACAAAGCAAAATAAATAAATAAATAAATAACTATATATCAATAAATCCACATCATGAATCAACGTACCTGTATGTTAAGTAAACAAATCAATCAATAAATCAATCAATCCTGAGAAAATGTGAAAACCAGCCTCGGTCTCTCCATATATTAAAATATATATATCAATGTTTAATTTCATTAGAACTGAAATTATTATAATGGCTAGAAGAAATGTTACTAGTTACAGTTAATATACAAGATTCGACTACATTAGATGTTTTTGTGTTGAATGCAAGTAGAGATACAATAGAAGCCTCATCATTTAAAAGGTGTTTCATGAGAGATTATGGCAAGCCGTTTTGACTTTTATTTACTTTCAGGATATGAACTTGTGATATCAACAATTACATTTTCACTAGTTAAAATGTTAGTTCTTGATATCTGTAATTGTATTTGTACTAGTGAAATCTCGCCATATAGGCTGCCATTCAAATTCAATTGTTGATATCAAGAATTCATTTCTTACTAGATGAAATCCCAGTTTCTGATATCATGAATGTGATTGTTACTAGTAAGAAAGCCGTTTTAGATATCAGAAATGATATTGATATCAGGAATTCATTTTCAGATATCAGAAATGAACATTTTTACGAGTAGAAATTCGATTGTTGATATCAGAAATTTGCATTGTTACTAGTAAGAATTGTATTCCTGATATGTGAAACTGGAATTTCAACTAGTAAGAAATCAATTCTTGATATCAACAATTGAATTTGAATGGCAGCCTATGGCGAGATTTCACTAGTAAAAATACAATTTTTGATATCAAGAATGAACTTTTGTTACTAGTCGAAATATAATTCTTGATATCAAAAATTGCCATTGTTACTAACGGAAATCGAATTCCTGATATCAAGAATTAACATTTTAACTAGAGAAAATGTACTTGTTGATATCACAAGTTCATATCCTGAAAGTGAATAAAAGTCAAAACGGCTTGCCACAGAGATGGGCAAAAAACAAAAGAGTTACGCATTTTATGTATGTCAAAAAAGCATTAAACGCGTTGCAACAACAGCTGCGGTGCGTCTGAGCGCGCGGCGCGTTAAAGTCTGAATGTTCAGTGCGCGCGCATCCATGTAGAGCCACCAGGGGGATTACGAGCCCTCTCTCCCTCTCTCTCTCTCCCTCTCTCTCTCTCTCTCTCTCTCTCTCTCTCTCAGCCGGAGGGAGGCTGAGCAGAAGCAGGCTGGTGGATCCTCGCGGTCGGTCTGCAGTCAGTCTGATGCGCGGCGCTGCGCAATAACCCAGCAGAACCACCTGTGCGGCTCCGGTGCGTCTTCACACGGAATATCCTCGCGTTAAGTTCCGGTGATGCTCCTCTCAGCCCGTGGGAATGTTTGAATGAGGACGAACAATCCTGCGTATATGTGATTGCATTTTCGTGGAGTATCGCAACATGGACTAATTGCCCTATCCACCATGGGATTATTGCAGTTGTTTGTTGGATTATTTTGCGCGGCAGCAGGTAGGCAGAGAGATCAGCATCAGTTATTATGAGAACGGATTGGTCAGAGATCGAGATCTGAACATCATCACTGCGCTTAATTACATACATTAAGCTCATAATATATGAAAAACTGCAATAAATGACGCGTATCAGTCTTTCTACTTCAAAATTTCACGTTAATTTCAGTTGGTCACTTGCTGTTTCTTTGTTACTAAGTAATTTCTGAGTGAAAATTGTTCCTATACATTATGTTTTTTTCAGCGTAGGCTTCCCACCTGCAAATATCAAGGAATTTTGATTTCCAGGCCCGGAAAAGTCAATGAAAGTCATGAAAAAGTCTTTTCTCCTCAATCTAAATTCAGTGATTTGTAAAAATCCGTATGCAGTGAATGCAAACGACTGGAAAAGTGCTGAAGCACCAATCTACTTCCTTCTTTGTTTTAAAGGATTAGTTCACTGCAGAATTACAATTTCCTCTTAGTTTACTCACCCTCACGTCATCCAAGATGTTCTTCAGTTTGAAAAGAAATGAAGGGAAACATTACAGGATTTTTCTCCATATAGTGGACTTCAATGGGGTTCAACGGGTTGCAGGTCCAAATGTTAGTTTCAGTGCAGCTTCAAGGGCTCTACATGATCCCAGACGAGGAATAAGAGTCTGATCTAGAGAAACCATCAGACATTTTATAAAAAAAAATATAGTTTTTAACCGCAAATGCTGGTCTTGTACTGCTCTGTGATGCTCCATGCGTTACGTCATCATGCTGGAATGGTCATGTGACGTAGGAGGAAGTACCAAAAAACTCTATCTCATTTTGTCCTCCAACTTCAAAATGTCCAACATCGTTGTTTTACTTTTTTTGTAAAGGCCGTTTGACTTGGTCTTTGTTCATTTTGTAAACACTGCATCGGTACTTCCTCCTACGTCACGTGACCTTTCCAACGTGGTGACGTACCGCATGGAGCATCACAGAGCAGTGCAAGACGAGCATTTGTGGATAAAAAGTATATTTCTTATAAAATGTCCGATGGTTTCTCTAGATCAGACTCTTATTCCTCGTCTGGGATCATGTAGATCCTTTGAAGCTGCACTGAAGCTGACATTTGGACCCGTTGAACCCCATTGAAGTCCACTATATGGAGAAAAATCCTGGAATTTCTTCTCAACTGAAGAGAGAAAGACATGAACATCTTGGATGACATGGAGGAGAGTGAATTATCAGGACATTTCCATTCTGAACTGAACTACTCCTTTAATGTTGTACGTTGTGATTGTGTTGAAGTGGCTGCGTTCGGAGTGGATCCAGCGGTTCGGATCAGCGTGTTTCAGGAGTTCAGTCCTGGAGAGGGGTTTGCCGGCGTGACACAGGTGCAAGGCTTCCATGATGACACCAGAGCGTTCCTGTTCCAAGGTAAGACCGTAAAGATTGCAAACAAACAGCAAATATGATGAATAGACTCTACACATCATGAGGTTACTCCCAAATTTGGGGGAGAACATGTTCCTTTTGGGATCTGGCTAAATCCCAGCTAACAGAGAACATTCTCTGAACAAACGTTGATGGAACATTCGTTCAAACATTGTTACTTTACAGAGCGTTCAAAAGTAACATTTCCATAATACACGCAAAATTTCTCTAACGTTCACACAACCAAGAATGAACGTTTTTAAAACAGACATTTTCATAACTTAATGGGAACGTTATCGAAACGTTCTCAGAACATATTTTAGTTGCTTTAGCCGGGATTCTCGTGTTCGGTTGACACTGATGTTCTGCGTGCATTTAAACTCCAAATGCCCAAATGTCCATTATGATATCAGATATATTGGTAAGACTTTACAATATGGTCCCATTAGAGATCCAATAACGAACAATGAGCAACACATTTGTATTTTTCATGCTGTATGAAATGAGTGTTATCGATATTTTAAGCATTTCACAATCCACTCAGAATGGCTCTAAACAGCTGCGTAACCGCGTCTAACGGCGGCTGTTTGTTTTGCATCTGCTCTCTGTGGGATGAATGGACCCTCATGGGGCCCCTGACAATTGAGAGCCTCTCTGGAAACAAAGGGCCGTGGCTCTTTATGGAAACAGACGCTGGAGAATAATGGGGCGCATAATGAGATTAGTCCTCAGACGATACACGGATCTGTGTGTACAGTTTATCTCCAGTGAGTTCTGCTGTTGACAAATAATGACCTGTTTTGGGAAACGCGCTATGATGCAACAAGTCGCAAGGTTGGGATGCTGTGAGCTTCACGTTTGAGAGTTTTGCTGTGTGATTTGTGCTGGCACTGCAGATGCTGCTTTGGGCAATAAAACTCGAAGAAAAGCCATGATTCTGCTGTTGTGTAACATTCAGCTGTTTTACATGGTTAAATCTGCAGTTGTGCAACATCCGCTCATTTTGACCTTGGAGCTTGTCAACTTGTTTAAATATATTTGGAACTTTTTATACAAAAAAATCTCATACAGCAACTTTGGATGAGTGTTTTTTTGCAAAAATCAGACAGAATGCAACTCCATTTGGTGCAACAGATTACACATTTCACCTTTAAATCTTTCTTTAATGTCAAGAGAAAACTGACACTATTTACTGTCTTAATGTGCCATAAATGAATCATTAGTGCTTATTAATCGTTAATATATTATGCACTCAGATGTGTCACATTACTATGGAAGCTTGTTTAAAAATAAATTTAAAAAGGTAATTGCGACTTTTTAATCTCGCACATCTGACTTTTCCTCTCAAGTGCGAGTTTACATCACGCAATTCTGAGTTCTTTTCTCAGGATTGCGAAATAGACTCACAATTCTGAGAAAATATTTTAGAATTGTGACATATAAACACAATACTGAGAAAAAAGTCAGAATTACGACAAACTCAATTCTGAGAAAATATTTTAGAATTGTGACATATAAACACAATACTGAGAAAAAAGTCAGAATTACGACAAACTCAATTCTGAGAAAATATTTTAGAATTGCGAGAAACAATTCTGAGAAGTCAAAATTGCGACATTTAAACTCACAATTCTCAGAAAATTTTTTAGAATTGCGACAAACAATTCTAAGAAAATTTTTTAGAATTGCGAGAAACAATTCTGAGAAAAAAGTCAGAATTACGACAAACTCACAATTCTGTGAAATTTTTTTAGAATTGCGGCAAACAATTCTAAGAAATTTTTTTAGAATTGCGAGAAACAATTCTGAGAAAAAAGTCAGAATTACGACAAACTCACAATTCTCAGAAATTTTTTTGAATTGCGACAAACAATTCTAAGAAAATTTTTTAGAATTGCGAGAAACAATTCTGAGAAAAAAAGTCAGAATTGCGACATTTAAACTCACAATTCTCAGAAAAGTTTTTAGAATTGCGACAATTCTAAGAAAAAAATGTAGAATTGCGAGAAACAATTCTGAGAAAAAAGTCAGAATTACGACAAACTCACAATTCTGTGAAATTTTTTTAGAATTGCGACAAATAATTCCGAGCAAAAAGTCAGATTTGTGACGAACACAATTCTGAAAAAAGTCAGAATTGAGACGAACTCAATTCTGAGAAAAAAAGTCAGAATTGCGACATTTAAACTCACAATTCTCAGAAAAATTTTTAGAATTGCGACAAACAATTCTAAGAAAAAAATGTAGAATTGCGAGAAACAATTCTGAGAAAAAAAGTCAGAATTGCGACATTTAAACTCACAATTCTCAGAAAAGTTTTTAGAATTGCGACAAACAATTCTAAGAAAAAAATGTAGAATTGCGAGAAACAATTCTGAGAAAAAAGTCAGAATTACGACAAACTCACAATTCTGTGAAATTTTTTTAGAATTGCGACAAATAATTCCGAGCAAAAAGTCAGATTTGTGACGAACACAATTCTGAAAAAAGTCAGAATTGAGACGAACTCAATTCTGAGAAATTTTTTTAGAATTGTGACATATAAACACAATACTAAGAAAAAAAGTCAGAATTGCGGCATTTAAACTCACAATTCTGTGAAAATATTTTAGAATTGCGACAAACATTTTTGAGAAAAAGTCAGAATTGCGACATTTAAACTCACAATTCTGAGAAAAATTTTTAGTATTGCGAGTTTATATCCTGCAATTGTTAATAATTCTGACTTTATAACTTTAGATTATATTAATTTATATAATGCAACTCTGAGAAAAAAAGTCAGAATTCCAAAATAAAAAATCGCAATTGTGCTTTTCAGAAGGAGGGGCTTCACAGAGACAGGAAGTAAACAGAGCGTTACTGACAGACTGGGAAGAGAGGGGCTGAACAATGGAGAATATGAGGAAAATAATCAACATTCAATCAAAGTAGAGCCAAAAAACAGCATCAAGACTTGATGGGCTCTTGAATTCACATTCAGTTCAATCACATTCATATTCGCGTACACACTTGATTGTAGATCTTGTGTTGTAGAGTTCTTCACGTGTCTCCGCTCAGCTGAGCTCATTAGACCTGCGATCATTGTGCCTGTGGGGCAGATGTGAATGCAAGACAGATGAAGCGCTCATTATTTCTCTGCAGACATATTCTCTCTTTGTCTCATTGTCATTTACTCTTCCTTCCATGCATGCATTTATAAATACTCTGTTGCTGCTCTATATCATCTCAGATATTTGTGTGCACACCTACGCAGCGAACGTAAACTCACACACACAGAGTTCACAGTGGCATCATTACAGGCATTAAACGCCGTGTTTTTTGTCGGCGTGCCGGTGAGATGTGCTCTAAGTGACAGTGGGAAGGCCGTGGAGACCAGCAGGATAAAATCGGAGAGCCGCAGGCTGAACCTTTCCCTTCTAATTGGGACAGCAGGGCATTCTTGCAGGTGGAGGGAGTCTGAGCCGGGATTTGGACCACAAACGGTTCCATAGATGAGTCTGGCCAGGGAGTTTGCGCTTCCGTTGGTCTGGACGCTCATGGAAAACAATGTTTTTTTAGAGAGACTGGAAATGGTGTTACCAATCGTATGATGGAATCACAGGGATGAATTAACTGTATATCACGGAATAGCACGGAATTTTTAATTAAATAATCACAATTTGGCTGAATTAAAGCTACACTGTTACTTTTTGACAAAAAATAGCACACCGTTTATTAATGAGAGAGTGCAAAAAATCCTTTTTTACCCAAATACACTTTGATAATGATATTTTAGAGGGGCAGATTTAATGGGAAATTGTTGTTGTCACAAAAATAAAACTCATCAAAACGCCAATATAAAAGATCATAAGAAAGGCATTATTGATTATGTTAAAAAACGTATAAGATAAACTCCAAGCACGATTATGCAATATGATTTAAACATTTCCTATTAGCCACTATTTTAAATAAATATATATATTTTATATATACAAAATTTAAATGCAATGTTCTGTCGTAAAGGAGTTGTTACACTTTAATTTGATTACATTTGAAAAGATTTATAAAATTGGGTAAAGTTTTATGAATTCAATTGCTTAGACATGGTTTTTTCATGATTAAATTTGAAAATGTAATCAATTTAAGCCATTAAAATTGGAATGCAAAATAAATTAACATGGAATCATGCAATCCATTTTAGTTCCATAAAGTGTCACGAGCACGATATTCAACGAGAAAAAATGCAGAACTTGATTTTATCCATGAGGAAGTGAAAAGTGTTTAAATAAAAGGAGTGAAATTAGGATTTCAAGGCATCAGTTTTGTCTCAGATGTTTCTTCTAAAAGTCTAAAAACACTCAAATTAATCAGTAGTTACTCTAGCGGTTAAAAGTTTGGGATAATTAAGATTAATTATGTCTTCTGCTCACCAATGCTGATCAAAAAATACAAAAATATTGTGAGATATTTTCAAAATTTAAAACAGCTGTTTTCTATGTGAATATATTGTGAAATATCATTTATTCCTGTGATTTTCAGCTTCATTACTCCAGTCTTCAGAGTCACATGATCCTTCAGAAATCATTCTGATATGATGATGAAAGAACAGAATTTATTTGAATCAAATCTTTTGTAACTTTAGAAATGTCGCTTTTGATCAATGCATCCTTGCTGGATAAAAATATTAATTTCTAGATCTTACTTGTATGAATGTATCAGAGTTTCATTTGAATTGTTTATTGTCACAAACATCATCATCATCATCATCATCATCTCATACTGCCACTGTAGCTCTGTTGAATTGGCAGAATTGTTCCAGAGAAGCGATCCGGAGCTTGTGTGACTCGAGTCGCGCAACTCCGGCTCTCTGAAACGTGGTCGGCCTTTTCAAAAATCTCTGAGCCGCACAGCTGTCAGAGAGAGAGAGAGTGAAGCGCGGAGCGGTGCGAGGGTCACGGAGCGTCCCTGCGGAACTGAAGGTGCCCTTGACCAGCGCTGGGATTTCATTCCTGCCTCCGCGCGTGTGACAGAGCTGACATCCAGAGCCGGACGCTCTAGAAGGATCTTCAGCCTTCAGGATTAATGGATGCAAACATCACTCAGAGATTTCAGGGCGTACGGTTCAGTCTGAACCGATAACCAACGACGACTGATCCAAGACGGCTCCGGGAGTAATTGTCCAAAACTGAAAATTACTGCATCAGACTTCAGATTATTGAACATTTGCAGATGATGAGATGTGTGAGCATAAAAAAATATATAAACACACTAAGACTTCAACCAAAATGAAACTATATCAATTAAAACGGGATATTCCACAAGAAAAAATTCATGGCTAGATCAGGGTTATTATCGTTAACTACAAATAAAATCATGAAAAATAAATAATAAAATTTAAAATGTTCGTTTAGTTTAAGTACTAAAATAGTAAATGAGCTAAAATGAAAAACTATGCTGACATATTTAAAAAATAAATAAATAAAACAATTACAAAAACTGAATTACTAAGACTTTAATTAAAATGAAAAAAAAAAATCTAATTATAAAAATGATTTAATATAATTGTATAGTAATTATAATAATAATAATAATATAAAACAATATATAAAAATATAAAATAAACTATCTAAATATAAAAAAACTGTATATCAAAGAAACTACAATAACACTGGACGTGAAGGAAAATCGGAATCGTATCATAAATGACGATATTCAAATAGCATGTTTTGATTGTAGCAAGACAGTGATCTTAAAAGAACAAATTCAATATACAGTTTATTGATGATGCATAAAGACTTTAGATATAGAAAGACGTGTTCTTGTATTACTATGAGTGGGAGAAAGTACAAACGCACAATATGTGGAAATAAGCCCCGCCTTCTAAATAAAACAGCCAATCACTGACTGGTAAAGTCATTACATCACTGCAGCTGCCATTAGCAGCTCCAGAAAATTTGTTGTCAGATTTCATTGGCGATTACAAATATGAAATTTATGCACAACCGCTGACATACTTTTAGTCGATTTGCTCGCCTGTATATAGTGTGCATCATCAGTAAAGTGTATGCTGAATTCGATCTTTTAATATCACTGTTTTATTGGGCACTTTCTCATGTTTTTAGTGATTGAAATACTGCAGCAGGTGCTGTATGTAGATCATATTGTTCTCATATTTTAGTTTTTCTTCTGTTGAAGCATTGACAGGTCTGTGCTGCAGTTCAGTGGATGTTTTGCCCTCCAGGTCTCAGTCACATGACTGAAAACTATGGATCGCATCACTGTGAAAACCCCCTTTGGAACCTTTTTAAGAGTGTAGAGTTTCCTTCAGATGTCTATACCATTAAACTAGAAAGGCTGACGGTGTTTGACCTGAGAGAGAGAGAATGAACTGCGAAAGAAGACAGTGTACTAATGCCTGCTAGCGTCCCATGCGTTGCATTATGAATCATGTTCTGACACACTTCAGAAAGTGAAATTGAGCATCTGCATGTTTGACTTGCGTAGTGTACAATCCGAAAATATCTTAAAATTCTCTCCAGTTTGATTCTTTCATCTATTTTTAAGCGTTGCTGATGATTTTCGCTGTTTATGACTCTCAGCCAGGTGTGTGTTTTGCCTCTGAGAAAAGCATTTCCATTCGGAGTGAATCTGGGAGCCTGTTTACCCCCTGGTAAGAACCAGCATCCATCTTCCTTCATCTGAGCCCAATTCTTTGTTCTAAAGCATCGGATCTGTCCCGAGGATGAGATTATAACATAAACGCCTCCCCAGAGAGACGCTTCCCATGCAAGACGATGAGAAAAGCACTTTTTTAGCTTTCTCAGGATTCTACAAAAGGTTTTTCCAACAGTAATCCATGTTTTTGCTGGTAGAGGGCGCTATTACGCATCTTCTGAAAGAGTAGAAGAAGCAGAAACAAGCGATTGAAGTACGCACATAAATGACACCATCATCAGCATATAAATCAAAACTGCCTAGGAAATGTCGAACCCGCGAAGAGGACACGACTGTGAAGAGTTGATGGAGTCGATCTACTCCATCCTTGTTTTGATCATCGCTCTGAATCTCAATGCGATTTTCTCAGCTTTTTGTTCAAAATATATGAAACTTAATACAAGTGTTGATAAAAAAGAAGGTTTTGTTTGTTTGCTTAAAAGAGGCTCTGTTCTTTCATTCGATACATTATATGGTCAGATATTCATATAACAAAATATTCCGGAGGCATGAAAGTCTTGTTTTGAAACTTTTTTTAAATATTCTGACGGGGAAGGTATTAATAAACTATGCAGAGCTGAGAATATTTTGTCAAACATCACAATAAGTCCATTAAATTATCACATGAATATCCAATGTATGGAAAAATCGCTGCAAACATTCTGATTGGACAAAATTTGGACTCGCCTCTGAGTTCAGGATGATGTCATCAGTATTTGTAGTCCATTTTCCTTTCAGAGTAAATTTTAAAAATCAATGCGTTTTAGCACTAAAGCCACAAGTCTTTGAGAAGATATTAAAACCAGTGTTGTGTTTGCTGGTTAAAACTATACGAAGTATTAAAAAGCTACTAAAATATTAAAAACTAAAAACACTTAAAAAGTGTTGCCTTGTAAATTTGAGTTAAAGTACCAAAATTACTAAAATTAAAACTTAAATAAAAATTAATTGAAGCTATATAGAAAAAAAGCTAAATAAAAAGCAAAAGCACATCAAATGGCTAAAACCTAAAAATAAAATGAAATTTGAAATATAAAAATAAAAGCTAATTAAAAATGATATGTATTATAAAATACACTATTATTATTATTTAGACATTTTAGACCCAATATATAATATATTTATATCTACACTATATATAAATACTATAACATTATATAAATAATACTAAAGTAACACTGCTTTAAATATTCATCTTGCTTTAATGTGATTTTTTAGGAGTTATGTCTGTAAGCTTTGTGCAAGTCACGTGACTTCATATACAGACAGAAATATCGTGCACGGGTCGCACATTTCCATGGTACCTTTGTCCTTTTCGTGTCTCTTCACGATCCCCCTCTGCGCTGCTGAAGTAGTAAAATCATGCAGGTTTAGAAGGACAGTAAATTATGTGTGTATTGTTCTGTTACATCATCAGCTGTCTTTGTTTTTCGGACACATCCCTGATTGTCAGATTGTCGTCCGCTCGCTGCGGCGTCACGCATTAGATCCGAACGCTCTCCGTGACGGGAAGAGCAGGTGCTCGTCCTCCACGCCCTGCATCTCCTGCAGGGGAAGCCATTGATTGAGGATGACCTACTGAGGAAACCATCGACCGGCGTCTGCGGTGGGTGTGGCGGAGAGGACGGAGGCACACGGGAAGAGCTGTTTCTATGGAGACGTTGCTTCGGAGATGGGCAGAGGAGATCCCGACCATCAAAGTCCTTCCCCCGCGGAGACCCTGTAGAGCTTCACAGCCATGAAAGAAACCGGCCTTTCATCAGCCTTGAGAGGCTTTTTGGAGTCGGAAACACGGTCCTGCTGGGAATGAAAGGGCAACTGCGGGGACTAAAACACGGCACTTTTCAGCTGCTCCGGTTCAAATAATCATCCTGCAGTTGTTCATGTTTTGGTGGCCTGTTTTTAAGATGGACACCAGAGCTTCATGCAGTCATGATCTTAACATATATGTCTAAAATATATATTTCTTTCTGGCTAAATGCTCCAAAAAACTTTTTCCCTGGCTCCACAGCTAACAAGGATTGACGTTCTGCCAAGTTTCTCTCAGCGTTCTTCCAGTAACATGAACTTATAAGGACTGAATTTCCTCAAAACGTTCTTAAATTATACCTTCACGTCAATATGTGTTTCCCGAAACTTTTTAGTTAAGTATACCTTCTGTAAGTCATTCGTTCGCAAGCTCTCAGCTACACCTGCTGACAGTCTATACCAATATAATTCTGAAGCTCAATTAGGAAAATGAGAAAGAATAAAAAGCAAAGATTTGCTGCTAAATTCAAACGTACTTTGTCATATATCACAACTATTCAGTGTTCTCAACCACATCAAGTTTATTTTAGGTTTCAGACATTTAAATACACATTCGAATGAAGCACTGATCTGTATAAAAAAGACATTTATAGTTTGTTAAAATCAAATTCCATACACTGATGTCGGTGGAAGCTGCAGTCATAACCCTGTCAGCTGGCCCTTCGCAAAGCCCCGCCCCCTTTAGTTACTGTTGCTATGCCGCTCATCATGTTCTCACGCAGTGAAAAATACATCGCGGAGCAAAGAGGACACTGACAACGTATGAAACAGTTTCATATTTAAAGAAGTTAATCAATAAACAGCATCTAGTGTGTCTTTAATGTGTCGTGACAGATCGCTGTAGCTCCTCGTGAACCGATCATCTCTTCATACTAGTTCATTTATAGCGTCAAATAAACATGCATGAACATCTGAAGGAATGTTGTTTCAAGCGTGGAAAGACATGAGGACACACAATTTTTCAAGTTCAAGTTCACCAACGTTAATCTACTAACTCCCCTGACTGCTTTGACGGACAAAATGGCAGATTCGGGGTTATGATTGGCCAGATCGCCTGTCAATCAAACTGCCGGCGAAGGGTCGATTCAGCTCCACCTGATAATGTTGTATTTAAGAAGATATACTTCTTAAGATATAGTTCGGAGAACATATATCTTCACTTAAGGTATACCTTTAGTGTCTTTGTAACAATCTTATCAAGAAATCCAGCCCAGGTCTTTAATAATGTTCTCAAAACGTTATCACAAAAACACTCAAACATCATTCATGGCATGTCTTTTCTTAGACGTTTAAGCAGGACATCCGTCTAACATTTTCAAATGTTGCTGCTTGTTTCGGAATGTTCAGAGAAAATTCAAAAGTAACATTCCAAATGGAACGTTCCCTTAACGTTCACATAACCAAGAAAAAACATTTTAAATTTGGATCTTGACGCACAGAAATCGAAACATCATATAATTCATACAGCCGAATGAAAAATCTGACATGAGTGCAAAATTAGCTTCACATTACCAAAACACTCGAGTGTTTGATTTCACAAAATAAACATCATGACAACAAGCAGTTCAAGGAATAGTTCATCGAAAATGAAAATGCGTTTTCTTTTGTGTTCCTCTGAAGGGGTTTGGAACCGCATGAGTCAGGGATTTTCATTTTTGGATGGACTGTTGCTTAAAGAAAACGTTTCTGGACATGTTCATGTTAAAATATGTTTCCAGATGGTTTCGCTCCAAAAGGACACTCAACATTTCCTGTAATTCGTGTTCATGACCTTCACTCTGACTCACGAATGATCTCTCTGTTGAATTTCTGCTTTGTAACACGTTTTGTGTGTGAAAGAAAGGTCACAAATGAGCCAGCATCGAGATGTTTCTCCTGAGAAGATGTCTCAATCATGAACACAAACATGTTCCTCCTCAGTGTTTCTGTCCTGTTTTCCAGCACAAATATCTACACATTCTTAAATCAAGATACGTTTACTGGAGAAGAGAAATGACTTTAGAGATTAAGTCTTGTTTTTGAGAAAAAATGAATAAAAATCAAGTTTAAAAAAAAAAAAAAAAAAGTTAAGACTCCACTGGCTGATATTTGCTCTTGTTTTCAGCAAAACTCATTTAATTTTCAGACATTTTTCAGTAAACAAGACTTAATATCTTAATATTTTTGTGCATATTAATATTTGCCACATTGATGTGTAGAAACAGTTTTGGCTGCAGAAGCTCCTCCATGATGGACAGAATGTGAGAAGTGCAGATCTGAGCTGAAAACGAGACGTAACTAATTAAACGGCAGACTGGATCCGGATCTCGTTATTGGCTGTTAATTGGTGTGGAGGTTGATCGATTGTTTTTTTCGGAGGATGGCCGTGTGTCTTCATTACAAGCTGCTGGCCGTGTCCTGTAACTGTGTCACCGCCTCCCCCGGCGGCCGCGAGCCTCTGATGTGATCGCTTCTGAGAGAGAGCTGATCATTTATTGATGCCTCCATTAAAAAGTGGCAGACGCACGTGTTTGAGAGGAAGAGGAGGGGGAGGCGACGAAGAAACACTGAAATTCACTTCTGTGGTCGTCTGTCTGTACGGCGGGTGATTATTAATAAGTGACGCTGTCATCAACCTCCATATATTTGGCTTTGATTTGTGATGAACATTCACATCACACCTGATATATTAATATTACTTCAAACCACTAGATGACACGGCAGCGCAAGCATTTTGCCGTTTATTATGACAGCAGGAGCTATTTATGCTGCTTTCAAGTCTTTTTGGGAAATTCCTACTTATTTTAGGTATTTTTTTATGATCGCTGGCTGTTTGATCGATGTTTTATCTGTCTGTTTTTTCCCATTCTTGTGCACTACATTCATCAGAACAGAAGAATATTTCATTAATATAATATATTCAGTTTTATTTATGTATTTATTTATTTATTTAGGATATATATACATTTTCTTAATAATTTGTTTAAATAATACTATATATATATGAAACATCTATATATTGTTATTCACTGTAATATATATATATATATAATTCATTACAATTATTAATATATAGTTATATAGTTAATTTATTGAGTATTTTGAAATTGTTATTCTAAATACCAATTTATATATTCTCATTTATATATATATATATATATACACACATTATTTTTGATGGTTTTATCTAAGATGGTTTTCAGTTGTTGTTTTCCCAGAATCCCTGGTCTGAGCCAGTTTAAGCTGGTCTGAAAAGAGTCCAAACCTCTCTAAAACCAGACCTCCACAACATCTGAAGCTGTCGACTTGTTAGTTGAAGACCTTTCGTTGCTCATTTCGTTGAAACTTGCATGTTGTGTTTTTTTCCCCAGTCGACTTTCCTACATGTTGATTGATTCTGATTGGTGTGCTCATCATTGATCGTAAACATTCTCTTCACCTTGAACGCTGTCAGAGTTCATGTCGTCCTGTGATCGTCTGCGAGTCCATGTTAAATGTTAATGGATTCTCTCTCCGCAGGCTCGTCCCGGAGCGTGAGAGTCCCAGACGACGGCGCCGGCCGCATGCTGCAGAAACTCAGAGGAAAGAGTGAGTTCACCATCGCTCTGACGCTCAAGCAGGAGAAACTCAACTCTGGAGTCATTCTGTCCATTCATCATGGAGAGCAGAGGTCAGAACACTACACAACACTGGACACTGTAAACCATCACCACATCACTGCGTCGTTTAAGCTAACGAGATTTTTACATATTTATTTGTCTCATACAAAACCTACTGCCATGTTGCTAGGTTGTTGTGGGTGGTTGCCAGGGTGTTGCTATGTGGTTGTTGGCATGTTGCTAAGATGCTCTGGATGGTTGCTAGGGCATTGCAAGGTAATTGCTTGGGTGCTGTGGATAGTTGCTATAGGGCGTTGGTAGGTGGTTGCAAGAGTGTTTTGGATGGTTGCTAAAGCATTGCTAAGGTGTTACTTCTAGGACATTGCCAGGTGATTGCTAGGATTTTCTGGATGGTTGATGGTAGATGGTAGCTAGGGTGTTCTGGCTGTAGACAGGGTGCTAGGCTGTTGCTAGGTGGTTGCTAGGTTGTTTTGGATGGTTGTTAGAGCATTTCTTGGGTGTTAGCTCTAGGATATTGCCAGGTGGTTTCTAGGATGGTAGTTAGGGTGTTCTGGATGTAGACAGGGTGCTAGGCCATTGCTAGGTGGTTGCTAGGGTGTTTTGGATGGTTGCTAGGGCAATACTAGTGTGTTTTGATGGTTGATAGGCCTTTGCTAGATGGGAGCTAGGGTGTTATGGATGATTGACATGGTTATGCTGGATAGTTGCTAGGACGTTGCTAAGTGGTTGCTAGAGTGTTTCGGATGGTTGCTAGAGCATTGCTAAGGTGTTACTGTTCGGACATTGCTTGGTGGTTGCTAGTGTGTTCTGGATTATTGACAGGCTGCTAGGGCTTTGCTAGGTAGTTGCTAGGGTGTTTTGGATGGTTGCTAGAGCATTGTCAAAGGGTTACTATTAGGATATTATTAGGTGGTTGTTAGGTTGTTCTAGATGGTTGCTAGGGCATTTCTAAGGTGTTCTGGATGGGTGATAAACCAATGCTAGATGGTAGCTAGGGTGTTCTGGATGGTTGCAAGGGAACTGTCTGCTGCACAAACAGAGCAAGTTACATGTTGATCTTTATTGTTTTTTCATTTCTATAACAATAATGATAAGAAATGGTATTAGTGATGCTTGAGTTAGCAAACACCATTAATTATAATTGCAATACTCAGAAGATTAAGAAAACATACACACATACATGGTCACACACACACACACACACACACACACACACACACAGCTCTGAGCCACAAGTAAAAGTTCATCTACATACAGAGTTATGAATTACAGTCTAATTACATGGTTCAGTCTAGTGCGTTCAGGTCACAGATGCATCATATAGTTATGATTATCCAATGATTTTTACACTGACATCAAGTGAGGACTCAACACATTAATAAAATCATACCATGTATTGTTCTGCTCTGTTAGATTAATCACTTCTGCATGTATTTTTCTCATTTGTTAAGTTGCACTGGATAAAAGTGTATTTATATAATATCAACAACCTTCTCCTCACCCTGTGTCCGACGCACTAGTTGAGATCAGGGTTGGGGAGTAACGAAATACAAGTAATTTAGTTATGTATTTAAAATACAAAATATGAGTAACTGTGTTTCATTAAAATTACATTTTAAATGGGTAGAGTTACAGTTACATCTGAAAAGTATTTTAGATTACCAAAGTGATTACTTTGGATTTTAATGTCATTTAAACACACTGTTAACAATTTTCCTGTATTTTTACAGTACAGTACCGGCAGCACGGCTGCCAGCAAGTTGCTGTATTTTCATATACAGTAAACGTACTGTAATTTAATTTACAGTACACAAGAAGAGTGCTGTAATTCTACAAAACGGTATTTTACTGTATTTTTTACAGCATTTTCTAATTTTAGTCTGCTTCTGCTGTAATTAATAATACAGTATTGTACTGTAATATCTATATTGATCCATTACTGAAAAATATTACTATAATATTCAAAATAATTACTAATAATGTTAATATTATAATTATATATGTAGTTATTACAATATATACATTTAGAGGACATTATATTATAATGCTATGTCAGAATACCTGCAAATCAAAAGATAATCCAATCAATGTGCTTGTCAAAAATATGTTTTATTCAATCAATTAAACTATTAA
This sequence comes from Opsariichthys bidens, assembly GCA_037194245.1. Taxonomy (NCBI): domain Eukaryota; kingdom Metazoa; phylum Chordata; class Actinopteri; order Cypriniformes; family Xenocyprididae; genus Opsariichthys; species Opsariichthys bidens. The sequence goes on along the minus strand of CM074290.1, from coordinate 18,811,252 downwards.
AACCATTTTATTTACATGTTCAGTGAATCAGCAATTTACAGGTATTAACGACTGTTAAAGGGATGGTTGACCCCAAAATTAAAATTCTGTCATCATTTACTCACCGTCAAACGGTTCCAAACCAGTATGAATTTCTTCCTTCTGCTGAACACAAGATATTTTAAAGAATGCTGGTAACCAGATGACAGTTGACTGTAGCCATTGACTTACATAGTAGGGAAAAAATATCAACTGTCTGGTTACAAACATTCTTTAAAATATCTTATTTTGTGTTCTGCAGAAGAAAGAAACTTGTACAGGTTTGGAATAACTTGAAGGTAAGTAGATGACAGAATTTGTATTTTTGGGTCTACTATCCCTTTAAGTGTGCACAGATCTGTAAATGAAACAAAATACATATGAGAAATGATAACTTGAGGATTGGGTTGGGTAAAAGAATGACAAGTGAGCAACAACAACTAAAAAAACAACAAGTGTCCCACTAACGGTGGGCGCAGGCTTCAGTTTGAAGTTTTCCATTCAAACTCCATCAAGGACCGAATAAAGCTATTGGCATGTGGGTTGATGGCCGTCACCTTCCTCTGCTCCACCCTCTTGGTCCTCTTTCTTACTCCCTGTCTGGCAGTACACTTCTTCTGTCTGGCATTTCCATCGTCAGGGTTGACCAGGAACCTGTTAGCAATATCATACCGGTCAATTAATATACTTTTCATTTTTAGGTGAACTAACTTTTAAAACATTGTATTAAAATGCTTACAGAAAACTCATTCCCAGGCTGCAAAGATAACCGTCTCACACTGTAGAGCTGTAAGAAATCAAAATACATTTATTCATTGATGTGTTGCTTGTTGAGGTCGTATAAGCTACACATCACTGTATTTCATACACTCCAACAACACATCTATAGTAAAAAATGATAAGCTTCTGCTTCTAAAAATTCTAACTTACTTTTTTTTGGCATGCATCGGTCTTTGTTAAGTAATAGATAATTATTAACTATGATAACGCTAATTTATTCATATTTTTAATTAATCAATATTTGTCATTACAATCACACTGGTTAAGTTAAATCAAACGAAGTAAAATGCGAAACTGGTACCAATAGCCAATCTCTCTGAGCCCAAATCACCCGTTTACGTTGCAAAGGAAAATATATTAGCCTTGTTTTCACGTATTTGTGTCTAAACAACTTGTTCAAACAGGTCCAGTTTTGAACCCGACCGCGGCAGCCGTCATCCGGGAAACTGACTGCAAATCTTTTTAGGTGTTTGAGAACAGTCTATGTTCGTCTATTATAATACGGCTTATATCAGTTTTTGCTGACAGGCTCGGATCGGACATTATGGAAAGGATCCCCAGAGAGATAGACATTTTTGTTATCATATGATCCTTCAAACCTAACTTCGCAGACCATCGTAAAAAAATATATTCAAACTCAACAGAAACAAAATAAAACTTACACAAACCATCTTAAATGAATATTTTCACAGTTTTTACAATCACCAGGTCTGGTTTGGTCGAAATAAACGAGTAATTCACAGAGTTTTGATTGAAATTGAAAATGTCGGAACAAGCGTGAAACAGTGAATAACACCTAAGTTTACTTCCACTGTCATTTCACACTAGCTACGTACACTATAGTGTAAAATACTAAAACCTAATTATAAAATTTAAAATTAACTTACCAAACTTCCAGCTATCCGTGAGTGAGCTGCTGCAGTTGTGCTCTGACGTCAGTAAGGGGGCGCTGTTTACAGCAATGCTGTATTATTACATGGCATATCACAGCCAAGTTACAGCTAGGTTACAGCAACACTAAAATGTACTGTAAAATGTTCCCGCTCAAACAAAATTACCCAGAATGCAATGCAAATTACAGTATTGTACTGTATTATAAAATACAGTATTGTAGGCCTACTGTTGGTTTTTACAGTATTGTACTGCTAAATCTACAGCGACATTTAACAGTGCAGCAATTGGTGATTCTCTGACTCTGACAGTCTGAAAAAGCGGAGTTAAGTTTCATCAACATTTTAATACTTTTAAGAGGGACCATAAAAATGTTGTTATTTTTATTTAGTACTGTCCTGAACAAGACAAAATAACCGAGTTTATGAAAAAAATGCCCAACTGTCAACTTATCTGTCCTGTCATGACCTGATGATCCACGACTGTTTTCATGTTTTGTGACAGTTGTTTGTGAGTCATTTTATAATTCACTCATCACTGCAACTTTTTCTCACAATTAGTTTTTCCCCTCACAATTGTGAGTTTGCATTTCACAACTCTGACTTCTTTTTCTCAAAATTGCGAGATTTAAACTCACAATTGCAAGTTATAAAGTCAGAATTGGGTGATATAAACTAGCAATACTAACATTTTTTCTTGCAATTGTGAATTTTGTATGTGAGTTTATATATGATAATTCTGACTTTTCTCAATATTGTCATTTTATATCTCATAATTCTGACTTTATAACTCACAATTGCAACTTTATATCACACCATTCTGAGGGAAAAAGTCAGAATTGTGCGATAAAAACTCGCAATTACCTTTTTTGTGTTTGTTCCTCACTTAATAGTATTCCAAAGTATTCTAAAGTATTTAGATTAAGTTACTAAACTTGAGTAATGTAACGAAATACGTTACAAATGACTTTTTAAAGCATGTATTTTGTAATCTGTAGTGAAATACATTTTAAAAGTAACCCACCCAGCCCTGGTTGAGAATCTCTGCACTATAGGAAGAAGCATTTGTTTAGTGCCAACGAAGCTCACGGTTAATGCTTGTGATTTCCGAACATGTTGTAGTGTTTGAACTAGTCAAAGTGAGGGAATTAAGAAGAGGAAGTTTTCCCTCAGCGTCATTTTTAGTGCTTGACCAGTGAGCGTGTTGTTTTGCGGTCCTGTTCATCTCATCATTAACTGTTGTGTCCATGTCTGCGGCTCCCCGAAGACTGATTAGAAGTTTTTGCTCTCCGAGTCGAGTCAGCTCTCAGCAGAAATAAAACGCTCTCTCTCTCTCTCACCAGGAAGACTCTTTAAAACACAGATGACTCTATCATTGTGCAAATAAGTTTCCAAAAACTTAATATAAAGTTGCTTTTCGTTAGTAAAACTGCTAAGCGGGGAATTTAAGCGGTATCGGTTTCCCATCGTGAGTGCATTACTGTCAGTGATGGGGAGTAACTAGCTAAAAATAACTTTGGAGGAGCACACATAAAATAATATCCGTGAAATAGAGAAATCACATCTGTCTCTGTGACAGCACTAGAGTCTGTAAACTGAAAAAAGAGACAGTCAGATGATGGTCTGTGCTTTTTTTTTTATTTATAAAACCAGCCAGAAACACTCTCGGCCTGTCAATCATTTTAGTGTTCAGGTTCGCTGGCGTGTCTTTGGTTTCTTGAACTTGAATTGAATTTGAATAGAGGTCGCAAACGTTAAAATGACTTGAAATTCAAAGTAATTCTGTGGAGCTTGAACTCTAAATCCTGACAATTTGGATTCGAGATGCATCTGTTTTGAGGGTTAGCGGTTCTCTGTAGATAAGGGTGTTGTATTTGAAAAGAACACTTCTACGAAGACAACAACAGTACGACACGACTGTAATTGTGCTCGATGAACTGTGTTTATCGAAGTCAGCGCATAATAGGGGCCTTGTGAAAGATGTTAATTACATTGTACGCTGAGTCGATAAAGCAGGTGGCTCTGACATTGGGCTGGTATTGATATTCCTTTCTTTGCAGCTAGAACTAGAAATGCAAGGCAAGAGGAAAAGAAGTCATTACGTCCCTGTTTGTAGATAAATCAAAACCTGCGTATCTGTAATTGGCTTCTCTCGAATAATGCTCTCAAGCGTGATGATTTTTTGCGAGGAGCAGGAAATAAAAATTGGTAGTCTGCACAGGCAGGCGGGCTGAAGACTTTTTGGCAGCTTTCCCCATTAATGTTCCCCCCTTCAAGTAAATCTCAATTGAGACGTGCGGCGCAGAGGAATTACAATGTGGAGGGGCGTTTAGCTCGTCTGTGTTTCCTGTGCCGCTACAGAAGCGAGCAGTGCAGAATTTAGGACAATAAATAAATACAAGCAAATGACTTCGCAAACGAATGAATCAGTTTGAATTAGTCTCTTCTGCTAATCAAGACTGCATTTATTTGACCAAAAATGCAGTAAAATTGTGAAATATTATTGTAATTTATTATACAGCTGCCACACGATCCATTCAGAAATCATTCTAATATTCAAGAAACATTAATGATTATTATCAATCTTGAAAACAGTTCATATTTTTGTGGAAAGCATCATATATTTTATTTTTCATGTATAGAAAGTTCAAAATAACAGCATCTATTTGCAGTAGAAGCTTTTGTAACATTTTAAATGTCTTCACTTCAATTTAATGTGTCCTTGATGATTAAAAGTTTCTTTCTTTCTTTCTTTCTTTTTTTGCTTTTGAGTGTATCGCAGTTTCCACAAAAATATTAAGCTGCAAAAACATTTATATGTCTTGGAATAAATTACATTTTAACATATTCAAATAGAAAACTTTTTTTTTTTTTTTTTAAATATTAGTAATATTTCAAAATAATACTGTTTTACTGAATTTTTGATCAAATAAATGCAGCTTTGGTGAGAATATAAGACACATAAACATTTGCAATGATCCCAAACTTTTGACTTTTAGTAAATACAATAAGTCAAAAGATTTGTCTTACAAGTTTTTGAATTTGTATTTAGTATTTCATCACAATGATTAAAGAAACTTTTGTGGTGAAAGAACACTACATTTCTCCAGCGTTGAATTTCTTTAATTGACCCCTCGCAAAGCCCCGCCCCCTTTAGTTACTGTTGCTATGTCCGCTCTCATGCCACACATAATGTTCTCACATAGTGAAAAATGCATCACAGAGCAAAGAGGACACTGACAACATATGAAACATCTTCATATTTAAAAGACTGTAATTTTTTAAAGAAGTTTAAACACTAAATAGCGTCTAGTGTGTCTTTAATGTGTCGTGACAGATCGCTGTAGCTCCTCGTGAACAGATCATCTCTTCATACTAGTTCATTTATAGCATCAAATAAACATGAATGAACATCAGAAGGAATGTTGTTTCAAGCGAGGAAAGATGTGGTTCAAGTTCGCCAACATTAATCTACTAACTCCCCTGACTGCTTTGACGGACAAAAGGGCGGATTCGGGGTTATGATTGGTCAGATCGCCTGTCAATCAAACTGTTTGCGAAATTCCTTTATCTGTCATTTCAATCAAGATTCTCACCAAATGAAAAAAAGCCAATTCTCTTATTATAAATTGATGATTACGAATCCGCGAAGCACATGCGAGTTTTGAATAAAAGCAATGAATTCATATGAATCTATTCAAATCACTGGATGAAAATGCAGACAATTTTTTTGTTGTCCAGCAATAAAAAAAAAAAACCCAGCAGGCCAATCAGATAAGAGCTTTTAGTCATATACTGATGGTATATACTATAGTATATACAAAATACAATGTTTTTGCTTAATATTCATATAAAAGTCAGACTCCCGCGGTGCCTCGTCTCGCTACGAGGACTCGCACTCATATTTTACTGCGGTCAGAATCAGTGCTGGTCAGCATGTGATGAGAATCTCCTGGGATATTGTTACGGAGGACATTTGGAAAGTTAGATAGATGCATGTCAGGTCGTTAGAGACGAGCGTGAAGCGGCGATGTGCCTCAGGGGCCTGTGCTGGGCCCGCTTTATTTGCAGATGCTGCAAAATATGCAACACGGCTCCTTTTGTTTGCTGGTCTGGCAGTGTCAGAGATCCCGCTGTCTCCTCTGGTGTCAGTGACATGTTTAGTAAGAACAAATTATGAAGTGTAGTTTTACATTTGCTGGGAAATGTGAGGTGTGCTTGTCTGTGCAAAACACAATGACATGGGCGGTTGTTATTGCTGTGAGAATAACTCACAATATTAATAACTCATAATATTAAGAAAACCATTCTAGGCTAACCGGTATTTCGGACGACTGAAAAATGTGTCAAAAGATAAAGCTTGACTTCACTGGATTTGATTTAACCTGTAATGTGATGGCAGAGGGTGCTTCCTCATGACCGTCATTGTCTGTATTTCCGCAGATTGCTGGAGCTGGAGAGCAGCGGACAGAAGAGCGAAGTGCGTCTTCATTTCCAGACCAAAGGTCAGCAGACGTACACGGAGATCTTCCCGTACATGCTCGCCGACGACCAATGGCACAAAGTCTCCGTGGCCATCAGCGCGTCACATGTGGCGCTCTATGTAGACTGCAACAGGTACGCTGCAACATAGTAGTGCCCTCAATGCAAAACAATGTTTATTTGACGTTTATTGTGACGTTTCTGGTCAGAATCTATGAGCGGGTGGTAGCTGTTCCTCTGATGGAGATCTCAGAAGACACATCGTTCTGGGTCGGACAGAGAAACAGCGCTCACGGCTTATTCAAGGTATTCTGCATCTTCGCCACACATGCATATTAGAAAACACTTCTCCTCAGTATGTCGCTTTTCAGGATGCATATAATAGTATAAAATGCAATGGGCTTCCTCCACTTCCTTCTTTCTTCGCTCAGTATTTGATAAAAATAATATTCATTAAATAACATTTTATCTATGCATTGTTTATCACTTTTTCAAGAATCAAACACATAAGTTTTGTGTTGCAATAGCATCATGCAACATTTAACTACAAATGCATTACGAACCAGTGTGCAACCGTTTACAGTAGTATATAGTATTTATTGATGAGAAATTTATATGAGTGTGTATTTAAAACACCTCCAGTTTATTATTTCTATTACAGAAACTTCATTCACAATTATGCATCACATTAAGTTTATTGGTTTATTTTAAAACTGTATGGAAATTTTATATGCAATTCAAATACATCAATCTTAAATCAAGGCTTAAATATTTTTTTTTTAGTGCAGTAAGTTATTATTGAATGCCGAGTGTATATGCATGGATACTACTGTAAAGGAACAATTTGTTGTGGTAATTCACACACTACTATAAAACCAGCAGTTTATACTATGTGTGTGCGTTTTTGTGATTTATGAGGACACAAATGTGTATAATGTCATGGGTATTACACTGGTATTACGACGTAGACATGAAATATGAGGATATCTCATGAGTCCTCATATTTCAAAATATCTTTAAAAACATATTAAACAATGTTTTATTAAAAATGTAAAATAGCAGAACATTTTCTGTGATGGGTAGGTTTAGGGGTAGGGGTGGTGTAGGGGGACAGAATGTACAGTTTGGACAGTATAAAAAATATTACGCCTATGGAATGTCCCCATAAAACATGAAAACACAACGTGTGTGTGAGTCTCATCGAGCCTCTCTAAGATGTGAAGTGTTGCTTCAGGTTGTTAAATATCTCAGAGTTAATTGTCGGATGAGGGGAGGCTGGAGGTCGTTTGCGGTTCTTGACTAGTTTTCTCACCCCGCCCCTGCTTCTGTCTCCATGGAGACTCTTATTAGCGCATAGCGGCTCAAGTAAAAAGTAAATGCGTCCCTCATTTGCGCATACATATCACAGATATCTGGCGTTTCATTTCCGTCAAGTCCAGGATGTTGGCTTTCATCTTCCACCAATTCATTTCTCCAGGAACATAATGCAGAAGAAGGGAGTAGACGTGGCGGTGGCCGTTTGCACTCAGAAGTATTGATGCAGCGTTTGAGGCGGCGGTGATCAAAGGCACCATTACAGTTCGATTAGTGATGATTCCACACTTGTTGACCTGACGATTGCCTCTAATTTAAACAATTGCTGCATGCATGCGTGTGTGTGCGTTCGCTGACTCGCAGAGAAACTAAATTACATCTCGAGTTCCTATAAATCCAGAGCGTTCACCTCTATTTCCCTCTCATTGCCATGGAGAATCTGGAGAAACCTGCATCGGCTTTTGAATTTATGGTTGGAAAATTGAAGAGGCAAGACAATTTCGAAAACAATTTCTCATAAGTCACGGCGCTCTACTCCTGCGAGGGGCAAAATAAACGCTTTCTGGGCCGGTTGCCATGGCGACAGAGTGTCTATACGCGACGCCGCGCGGCCAGAGGATGGAGGCCAATCAAATTAAGGCACATATGAAACAAATTCAATCTGTATGTGGTTGTTTTGCTTATCAGAGTGGGACAGCGGCGACTGGGAGCTGTTATTACGCTCCCGCCACCCACATCATTTCCTCTCCGCGATGCGTATTATGTCCAATTACCAGAGTGCGCGGCCTTGCCCACCTCCTATTAAACTCGCCGCGGTTCCCCACGCACGGGCCGCGTTCAAGCGCTGCAGGTTTCATCTCTGCTGGAGTCTGAGTGCGCCGTGTGACGAGTCGGGAACTTCTTCATGGGGTTCGGGTTTGTAACGCCGTGCCAAGAGCTGCTGGCTGACAATTTTTTGACGTCTCAAACAGGCTGTGAATGCCCTGAAAATGCGTTTGTCGTCAAGGTTCGGTTTTGTCAACGCCACCTAAAAAAATAAAGAGAGAGAGAAAAAATGTTTGTTTTCCAGCACAAATATCTAAACATTCTTAAATCAAGATTGCAAAACTAGTGAAGATATTAAGTTTATGTTTAGAAAAAATCAGGGAAAACATGTTTATTTTTTTGACTCCATTGGCAGATTTTTGTTCTTGTTTTAAGCACAAACTCACTTCATTTTGATGCATTTTTCAGACTTAAAATCTCAAGTCATTTCTCTTCTCCAGTAAATGTATTGTGATTTAAGAATGTTTAGATATTTGTGCCGGAAAACAAGACAAACACTGATGAAGAACATCATTTTCTGTGTAAAATGCGTTATAATGGCTCCAAAATACTATTATATAAAAATAACCATGAATTATTAATGTTAAAGTGAGCTGTGCTAAAGGATGCCACTAAAATATACAACATAAATATTCCAGAAAAATGCAATAAAAAAATAAAGTGAACCATGGAGTGAAAACTAAGTTGGAATAACAGACTAAATATATAACTATATTTAATTAAAAAAAATTGTAATAACCTTGTTTGTCATGTGCAACCAAAATATAGCACATGCAAATGAGGTTATTACAATGTTATTACACGTTTCTCTGCGCAAGAGTCTCTTTGTTCACAAAGGCTTCATTTATTTGATCAAAAATACAGTAAAAATTCTGAAATATTATTACAATGTAAAACAGCTTTTGTCTATGTGAATATACATTAATGTGTAATTTATTCCTGTGATCAAAGCTGAATTTTCAGCATCGTTACTCCATTCTAATAGGATGATTTGCTGCTCAAGAAACATGTATGATTATCATCAATGTTGAAAACGGTTCATATTTTGTGATGCATTTTATTTTCAGGATTTTTTGATGAACAGAAAGTTTCTTATTTGAAATTATAAAGTCACTTTATAAAGTCCTTGACTCCTATTGACAACATTCAAGCTTTCATGCCGGTATGTAAGGTACAAACATCAGTATGTTTATATAGCAAAAAAGTACATCATTACACATACCTCCCGATGTTGATTATAATAAAGGATAATCTCCACATGGTATCAGTTGGAGTGAATCCTGAATAATATATGCAAGTTTGATTTGACACAGAGATAAAACCACTAAATATAAACCGCAAATCGAAACTATGAGCAAAGCAATATGGCTTAACAGGTGCTAATCCAGAGAGCATGTCCTGGGAAAAGGTCAGGCTCATCCGCGTCAGTCCTTCTGCTCTGTTAATAGTGTTTTTGGCACTTAAGCTTTCTGTTCATATTCTGCCCAGCAAATAAAAGCAGCTTTGAACATCTAAAAGCCACAATTTCAGAACCTCCTCTATGATTTTACCCACTGCTGGTGACTTTATAGAGGGGCATTCCTTACTTTCCACGTTAATAATTGCGCACATTTTTCTTTTTTTGGTTCAGAACGTATGTGTGCACGTAATTTATTAGAGCAGCTCAAGGTCTTCGTTTGCTGAGTGCTTGTTGAATAAACTCTCTCAATTCTATTTAACGCCATGCAAAGTATCATTAAATGTAATGAATGTTTCTGATTCATTTCTGCTCTGATCTAATTGTGTTTGTGAACTGATTGCCGTGCGTTTTCCATGCAGGGAGTGATGCAAGACCTTCAGATCCTTGTGATGCCTCAAGGATTCATCACACAGTGCCCAGACCTCAACCGTAGTATGTGCCGTTAATAACCTTACTTGTGATCACTGAATCACTGTTTAGTCATTCCGTTATGATAAATGCATCTCATTTACATCCCTTTCCTAGCCTGTCCGACCTGCAATGACTTTCATGGACTCGTGCAGAAGATCATGGAGCTTCAGGACATCTTGGCGAAAACCTCCAGCAAGGTGACAAACCCAAACCCACAACTAAATAACGGGCTTAATTTAATGTAATCAGCTGGAATGTGAATAGAAATGACAGTCGCATTCACACAACAGAGGAATTTCATTCGGACCAAACCGTTAGTCGTAGAGACTTGAAACTTTGAGGGCTGGTTGTACTCACACTGTCTACAACGTCACCAATTTTCACCCCAATTGGCCTGACGGGGGCGGTACAGCGCTCAAAAGTACAAAATTGCTCACGACTCGTGAACCGTTAGGCGCAGACTCAAGGATTCGCTCGTCCTTCTAAAATTTTACTTTTGCGAACGAGTCCTAGGTTTTTGTCCTTATTGGAACCAAACCAGTGCAGTGAGATTCTCCGGAGTCTGATTGTCTTTAGTTATAAAAAAAAAAAAAAAATTGGCTTCATGGTCGCTAAGGGCTGCCAAAACGTTCGAAGTGGGTGGAGCCACTTTTACTAAAATGACTATAACTTCTGAACAGAATGAGATATTTTCCCCAAACTTGGTACGTACACCTATGTAAGAGCTCATTCTTGGGTTGTGTGAGAAAGGATTTGGCAACTGGCCACTTGGTGGCGCTAAAACATGAAAAAACATGAAAACGGCTATAAATACTTCACTATTAGTCTGACTGACTTGAAAATTGGCCTGCATTGTCTTCATCTAAGGTACCATGATTGTCCTTGAGGACATTGATGTATGTAAAAAAACATGTCCGCTCTCAGCCAATGAATTTTGAGCACCTTTTAGACAAAGTTTACGGAGGCCGATCAGAACAAGACTCGCTGGGCCTGTTTGACTCATGGCCACCGGGGGGTGCCTTCACTTTTTCCACATGGGCTAAGGATTGTGTATTGCATGATTTTTCGCACGCACCCACGACCATTCATCCCCCATGGTAGAACTCCTCATTCTGAGCAACTTTACCTCTAGGACTGCCGCTGTCCATTGAATCGTTCATTAAATATTGGAGATTATTTCAAAAAACAACTTTGCAAACTAGTCCTCGGTTTTTGGCTCAATCTCAATAACAGTTAAAAAGATTTAAAAACTATATATTTCCTATGGTAATTGGCTGTATTTGCAAATGGTATTTTCCATCTATGATCGAGACGGTTACAGGCTTGCTAATTAAAATATAATACATTTCTACGCATGTGCGCTTGAACCCTGATAATTGCTGCTTGCAGCTATATTTTTCAATGTGGAATCTCCATCAAATTAATCAAAAATAACACTGTCACTTGCAATTTTATCTTTCAACCACTGATAGCGATAGAGAGACCTGAACTCTGTAGTGCACCTCTAAATAAACAAAATATAATGTAAAACAAAAATGTTTTCCAAAGTTGTAAATAAAACAAAGATTGATTTTCGAAGAAAGCAGCTGACATAAATTTAAATTCAAATTTGGTTCCTGAAATTGATATTTAAAAGTAGTTATAAACTCAAGTGAACGTCTCAGTGTTGGTCTGGCAATAAACGCAGCACATTTCTCTTGTTTTTGTTTGACAGATGAATCCGAGCCCAGTTTTTGGGAACATCTGGGCTGCGTCTGTGCTGTGAATTTAAAGGCTTGTTTATGGTGTTGTAATAACTCACAGCTGCCAAATGCACAAAACTCTGGCGCTGATGAGGAAAAACTCCTCTGATCGAGCATGTCGAAATAACACCGGCTTAATGAAAAATGCAAACGGCCGATCGCAAATAATCAATCAACCACGGGCGTTTCCTCATCTGTTTTCTGTCAGTAGTGGAGTTTAATTGGGGTGAGGTGAGGATTTGCTCTCCGTATCCTCATCCCTCTGTGCTTTTCTTCTCCTGCAGCTATCTCTGGCCGAGGAGAAGATGAAAGGTCTGGACTCGTGTTACTGCGAGAGAACGTGTCACGTGAAGGGAGTGACCTACAGAGAGGAGCAGACGTGGACCGATGGGTGCAAGAACTGCACATGCTCGGTGAGGCTCTAACCAGAGCCACTGATATATGCGTTTATACTGTGGTAGAGATAATCGCAAAGACTGCTTTATGTCATTTACACATTATGGACCGTTCACACCAAGGAGGATATTTATAATGATAACTATTAAACATGTAGTTTAAAAAACAGCAAAGTTCACAACTATAACAATAACGACACAGAGGAACAATTTCGTTGGAATCACTTTTTTTCCAGCCGATAAACGATAAAAAATATCGAGAGCCAATCAGAATCAGGATTGCTTTAACGAGCTCAAGCATTTAAATGAACAGACGACAAAACTGCAGCGCTTATAATAAACAGAACAATATCGTCCGCAAGTGTGACGCTAATATAGTTATCATTAAAGTAATCATTATTGTTAACGTTATAGTTATTGCAATATTTATCATTATAGTTATCGTTAAAGTTATCGTTGTAGTTGTCATTATAGTTAACGTTAGTTATTGCTATAGTAACCATTATAGTTATTGTTAAAGTTATCGTTGTAGTTGTAATTATTGTTAATGTTATAGTTATTGTTATAGTTCTCATTAAAGTTATCGTTATAGTTATAATTATCATTATAGTTATTGTTATAGTTATCGTTATAGTTTTTGTTGTAGTTGTCATTATCGTTAACATTATAGTTATTGCTATAGATATCATTAGTTGTTATAGTTATCGTTATAGTTATAACGTCTCGGTTACATAGGTAACCCTCGTTCCCTGAAGGTCTGTCTGACGTAAGTCGAACGTGACCGCTTGAATGGGAATTATCATTATCAGTTTCATTGTAGTTATCGTTATAGATAACGATAACATTATAGTAGTCATTATTGTTATAGTTATTGCTATAGTTACCATTATAGTTATGGTTATTGTTATAGCTATTATTGTTTAGCTATCGTTATTGTAGTTATCGTTATAGGTGTAGTTATCATTATAGTTATATTTATTATAGTTATAGCTAACTTTATAGTTATAATTATCGGTACAGTTATTGTTATCTTATCTAGTTATCACTCTTGATGTGAACAGACCTATAAATGAAAAGTAAAAAAAATCAAGTCGCTTGCTATTAAGGGAGAATATTTTGCACAACTGAAAGGAAAGTTTTATGTGATTGGTCAGTATTGTCATTTTGTGATTATTGTCTGTGTCCAGCTATGAGCTAAGTAGCGCCATCTTGTGCGTGAAAATGCTTCGCTACGAGCAAAACGTGTGTTTTGCTCATGAATATTTCATAAATTCATGAACACAAGCAAGTAAAATCCAATGGAAATGTTCATGTCACATTTGCCGTCTATAAATCGAGTTTTACTAGTTGAATGGCGTTCAATCAAGTGCCACACACCCAATCAGGCAGTCTGCAATTAGCTAATTAGCAGCGTGCTTGTTCTGCAAACACCGGAATGGCAACAAGATTTGCATGTCGTCTCAAAGGTCACGCGCAACAGAACGTTCCACTTACACGCGCCCTCGACATGTAGCAAACCTAATGTAAACACAGATGTGAAGTCGCTCTCAGTGTCTCGTTTCACGGGGACGGAAGATTTCTCTCGTCTTTCTTTCTCACTCATTATACATTTATTATCTGCGAGTAAGACGAATATTGTGCCGAATGCAAAGTGACAGACGGAGGGATTCTGTCCTATCTTTAGAAGTCCCTGCGCTCCTCTGGCAGACGTTAGCTGGTCTCCAGTGCGCTCGATGTGTCCAAACAGACAGCGGTCTGCGCTTTGGTACTGGTGCAGATGAGACAGGCGCCCCAGCGAAACTACCGCCAGGAAGTTAGTTTGTGAAAGGAACATTATCTTAATTTGGCTTAAAGTGACGGATGTCATGCTTTAGGGAGACGCGAGTTCCTTCAGACTCTCTGAGGCTTGAAAAACTATTTTTGGGTTAAATATGGATATAGATATATACCGAAAACCATAACTATACTAATGCTTTTTTTTGTCTCATTTTCTTGTAAATCATCACTACACACTCAAACATCATTACAACACCGTCAATTTAATTGAGAATTGTGTAAGATAAGACTTTTTTTCTTTCTAATTTTTTAAAGCAAAATTAAATTGACTAAAATTGTTAAATACTGTATATATATTTTCAGTCTTAATATCTTAATAATAGTAATAACAATGCAGGTTTGCTTTTCAATTGTTTTGTAATGGAAAAACTAAATCATAAAATGATTTGTCTTATTCAAAAGTTAGTCATCATTTAACAAATCATTTAATTAATGTATTATAATTACCGTTATAGTTATCGTTAAAGGCACAGCTTTCATTTAACGAATCATTCAGTGAAATATTTTGTCAATCGTTTAGAGAATCTTTCAGCAATTGTTTTTACATTTATGATTTATTTATTGAATTTTCAAAACCACAGCAAAACAGACAGAAAAAAATAAACATTAAAAGAAAAGACAAATTTAAAAAAAAAAGTTTAATACAGTATAATTTACAACCAAACCGCGTATTAATACAGACATAGGCTGAACCAAATCAATCCTTAATTAAGTCTAAGATGTAATAACAGTAATCAGTAATGGAGTAATCAGGAGAAAGACACCAAACAAGCTAATTAGCGGATGCGATCGCAGAGAGCGAGTCAAAACCAGACAGAGCAGGACAAGCCCGGAACATATGGGTTTCAGCAATTGTTTTATAAATTAATCACTTAATGGATCATTCAGTGAAATGTTTAGCGAATCATTTTGCCAAGCACTTAACGAATCTTTTTTCGAAACTTTTTTTGACTGCGCACGAAATCACATACTCTCTCGAGTAGGTGCTTATTTTGAAAACCACTAAAAAACGTTCGTTCTATGTAGTATGAGTGTGTGTAGTATGAATGTAATCCGGATGTACTACATTTGCCATGATGTCATTATCATGTGACCTACCAGCGTCAGTTGCGTCGCTTCGCTGCCATTCACAAATCCTCTCCCGTGGCCTCGTGGGATAGCAAAGTGTCCATCGTATGCACACATCCGGGGACTTTTTGCCTTCTCTGTGAATTCAGACATACTTCTTTGTGTATAAATCATTGTGTGCATCATTTCGAGAATTCTTTAGCAAAACATTTTGTGAATTATTTAATGAATTGTTTAGCAAATCAGGGTCATTCTTATGAACCATCCTTGGTGAAATCACTCCGTTGCATTTTCACTTGTACTGCAGCAAACTACAAAATGATATCTTGACTGTAGTTTAACAAGCTTTATCATTACTATAAGAGACTCACCAGTAGTTCCAGCAGCACTGACTGAACGTTTGAACTTCTGTAGAATGGGACCGTCCGATGTGAGAAGATTCTGTGCCCCCTGCTCGAGTGTCCCGATGGTACGGCCCTGGCATATGTGTCAGGAACCTGCTGCAAAGAGTGCCAGTGTGAGTACACACACACAAACACACACACACACACGTGTGTTTTCATGTTTTATGGGGACATTCCATAGGCGTAATGGTTTTTATACTGTCCAAACTGTACATTCTGCCCCCCTACACTACCCCTACCCCTAAACCTACCCATCACAGAAAATGTTCTGCTATTTTACATTTTCAAAAAAGATAATTCTGTGTGATTTATAAGCTTGTTTCCTCATGGGGACCAAAAAAATGTCCCCACAATGTCAAGATTTGCTAGTATTACTGTACCTGTGGGGACATTTGGTCCCCATAACGTAGGGAATACCCACACACACATACACACACACACACACTCCTTACAACGGCCTCCACAGTGTTGCCTGACAACTGACCACACTTGTGTTGCTAAGCTACACCCACACTCCGTCTCCAGAGGTGTCAAGCAGCACATTTACATATTCAAATAAATTATTTATCACAAGCCAATAAACATGCAGCCCTGCGAGGGTTATGCAAATGCATATTTGATTTTAAACATCTCGAGCCACTTTATAGAAAAAAAAAGCCGTTTCTAAATGCACTATATGAAGTGGAAACACAATCTGAGTCTGACGCTCAATACTGAGAAATAAATCCGTTAGCATCATCCGATGAGCTCCCGTCTCCGAAGCCCAGTGTTTTGATACGGGTCATTATCGTCACAGCTAATTTATTCAGTTATAATTAAGAAGTGAAGATGACCCTGCTGTATTATTAGTCATAGTTGATATCCATGCTAATTTCTGAGTTAGTGCTCATTTCTGCAGCAAAACCCCTTCGTTTTAACTGAGTTAGCCTTAGCATGGGAATAGCGTAATGTTACAAAAAAATAAAAACATAACACCATATATAAAATACATATTACATACAAATTTAACCAAACATGCCTGCATTCAACATATGTTTTTTAAGCTTGTTGCTCCTGGTTAATTTTATATACAGTTAATGAATATGTATTATTTACATAAATACATTTGCATATATTTACATAAATGTTTAAATATGCTAATTTTATCAGGCTGACTACATATACTATTTATAACATGCTAAATATACTTTTTTTTACATTTCATCATGGTATCACATTTCTCATTTTTATGTATAGACTGAAAGGACAGTATATATTATATATATAAAAAAAATACAGTATAGTGGAATGTGATTATAAATAAAATGTTTTATTATATATATATATATATATATATATATATATATATATATATATATAGTATATGTAAATATATAGAATATATAAATGTATAATCTATATATGTGTGTGTGTTATTTATTTTATATAAGTAATGCAGTTAATGAATAATTTATTATTCACACAAATAAATTTGCATACATTTAAATAAACGACTAAATATACTATTTATTATATTTCATCATGATGTCATATTTCCCATTTTTATGTATAAACTGAAATGACATATTATTATATATATAAAAAATACAGTATAGTAGAACGTTATCTATAAATAAAATGTTTTAATATTTAATGTATATATATATATATATATATTTAAGATTTAAGTAATGCCGTTGACGGTTACATTAAAGACTCATTTCTGAGTATTTTGTCATCTGTGATCATTTAGTCCTTTTGGAACGACAGATAATTTTCATCAGATATCTTTAAAGGTTTGTCTTTCGTTGTGATAGTGTTTGTGGCCGTTCGGTTTAAAGCGTCTCTCAGTCTTCTCTCCAGAGCGTTTTGGCTGCTATTTTCGGCTCGTGTCGATCTCCTACTGTGCCGAGAAACTGTACATTCGTTTCTTCCACCAAACGCTGGAACAAAAACACAAACCTGCAATTAAATAATATGGCGCTTATGTATGATCTACTAGGGCGTTAATTATAATCATTATGAAATTCACTTAATGTAATTACTGTTCAAGAAGTGTTTAATGCCTAATGCTGATAAATAAATATAAGCAGATATTTCCATATGCAGTAACTTCAGCTCTCGAAAAGACCTGATTTCAGGGGATCACTGGTGATTGTTGTAGCGAAACAACAGAACGATTCATTTAATCTATATGAAAGGTTCTCGGTGAGGTTTAGTCTGTATTTAAAGTCGGAGGAGGAAATAATTGCTGTCCTGGGAGCAATTATCGTCTCAGACGTCTTGTAATCGTTGGTTGTTTGCTGTTTTGTTTGAACTCCAAATTTCCATACCGTAGCATTTCTCCTGCTCACATTAATAGTGCCGGTTTCGTTTGTGCCGCTTGTGTTTTCTGCTGAGTCACGTCAAGCTTTAGTTTGAAACTTTCCAAATATTCAAACTAACTATCCTGAATAACACAAAGTAAAGTTAGATTAAAGGGATAGTTCGCCCAAAAAACATCACTCATGCCAAAACAGTGGGACTTGTTTCAGATAAAAACTTACCATCTCACCTGTTTGTTGGTTTATATCATCTCCAAATGGAAATGATGCCCAATTCTACACTGTTCAATGTGAGGTATTAAGGTTTTATAAACATTAATATTAACGATTACACCGAGAACGATAACTAGATTATCTTCCACACCAGCGTACGATATCGTTCTGTTTATTATGAGCTTTTAAAACCGGGGTGGATTCTGTGTGGCTGTCAATGTTTTTATCATTCTTCAGCTGGAAAAAAAACCTCTTTGAATTTCAATGATAGTTGTGCTGATATTACTTATAGCGATATCTTTATCGTTATAGTTATTGTCCTTGGTGTAAACGGCCTTAATGTTGTTTTGGACCCAATTTACTTTTATTGTTTTAACAAAATCAGTTGAGAATATGATCTTTTGCGTGTGTATCAGTGTCTGGATGGGCCGCCTGCAGGTGTGTGCATATGGAGGAGTGTATTTGCCTATTTGTTTATGTTTGTTTGTGTTTTTCTGCAGCGATGTGCTTGTTTTCGGAGCAGACGCTGGTGGAAGGACACCGTTGTGCTGTTCATCATCCCTCTGGACTCTGCCAGCTGTTTGAATGCAGGGTACAAACTTTTACAACTGCCTCTATTAGAGCCCCACGATTAATCGTATAAAGATCGCCATTCAAGAACCCACGCGATCTTATTTTATTAATGACAGCGATTCTTTTAAACCTTTGACAAAATCATTCCGGAACATTCAAATATGTGTTTGTGCTGCCGGACCCAGAGAGAGTAGCTCTGAACCACACAGTAATTGTTACAAATATTCATATTATCGCAGAAGTACTGAGATCTACATTTTAAGTTAGCATATAAACACTGATGTCTCCATTACTCTTATTCCACTAGGTGGCGGCAAGTGTTAAAGATTTTTAAAATGAAAAAAATGATCGTAAATTTAATTCAGAGTGTGAATTCAGAGAGCCTTTAACTTTATATACATAAGAATGCACGCACACAAACATATATCATTTTTCACAATTGTTTTTTTCAGGATCGCACGATGCATAGAGTTACGAACGCCGAAGACTGTCCACAGCTCACCTGTGCCGAATCTGATCAGATCACACTCACAGACAGATGCTGCAAAGTCTGCAGAGGTGCGTAAGGACACCTGCCTTCTCTAGTGTTGTTAATTTGACCTTTGGCTGAGCTTTAGCGATCCGGTGTTTCTAGTAGTATTAATCCTTAAACGTAAATCCAACTATTCTATCTGGGGTTAAAGGTCACGACTTCTGCGCCGAGGAGAACGTCTGCGCAGAGAACTCGGCCTGCGTGAACTTGGACGCCGGCGCCAGCTGCAGCTGCAAGAACGGCTTCCGGCCGCTGCGCGAGGACAGCGCGTACTGTGAAGGTGAGCCGCCGATCAATCGGGTCAGCTGATCTGACAGATAATCCGTTAATTTCCTGGCCGTGTCGCTGCAGAACACGTGTGGCATTTGCATGCGCATACGCTGCGGGAAATGAATCATAATTACAGCAAGCTGAGGAACAGGAATTTTAACACCATTAGAGCCGCCAGCTGATTTTAATATTCCAGGATATACATTATTATTCCAGGACATGTGTATAATGGCTTTTCTTGTGATAATTGGATTTTTCTCTTGTTAAAATGCTGCAGAATCAAGTGTTGACATAAAATAGGCCACCATTAAAGAGGAAAGTATTTCAAGGCTGCTGACATGATGCTTATGTCAGCCAACGTTTACAAATATTTTATAAAATTAATATAACTATTACTATATAATATTACTACAATGTCAACATATTATGTATAATATATTATAAATAACTAATATAAATCTAATAAATGGCTTGTAAACTCAGCAATGAGGAATTCTGACCGTTTCATTTTTCCGAGTCAGCTGTCAGCGCTCATGACGTGAGATGCTGAAAAACAGGAAAGTTTTTTTTATGTCCATTCATGGACAAAACACTGTGTGAATATGAAATAAAACAATATATTGAGATGTATTTGATGTCTAAAAAGCACAAAATAAGCCGTCACATTGATATGCGATTAGTTTGACTAATTAATCATCATATCTCGTTATTCTATAATTTATTCAGTGACATTTCTGAATTGATTGGCAGCTCTAAAAATAAAGAATCCTCCCTTATCTGTGTTGTTTTTCATGCACATGACTAATTAACCAAGCGGCATTATTGATGCACGACTAGAATCCGTCAGATTCCTCTCCTGCTTTGGCATCTTAATTGGCTGCAATTGCGTATCGGTGAGAGTAAGTCATCAATGTCTTTCCCTCCAACTTCCTCATCCTCCTCTTCCCCTCAAAGCCGAGCCGAGCCGCGGATGGCCTACTTTTGTTGAATGTCTAATGACTCCGGCTGTGTTTCTGGGGACGCTGCGCCCCCGTCACCTCCCCACACATCAGTCGGATCTCTAATGAAACCTGTTCATCTCGCCAGCTAAAAATAAACCCGGGAGATGCGTGCGGATGACCCCGCCGATGCTCACGTGCACGGCCGGTCAGGTAATTATCAAAGACCAGGAGGATATGAATAATTAAAGATGCTATCAGACACAGCGGCTTAAAGCGAGTTCGGCGGTGGGTTCTGCCTAAACGTTCCCACGGGACTCCGTTCTGGACCCTGTCCGATCTAGTTTGACGCAACGGCGGGAAGGGGAACAGCAGGAGCAGAAATCAAAGCACAAATGTGTTTTGAAATAGAAAGGCAAAATAAAAAAGGCCATGTGTAACCCAGAAATGTTGGCTAGTGAGACGGATACACCAGCAGTGTCCCACTTCCAGACTCATTTGTCACCTCTTTCTTTTTAACCTTGCTAGTGTGGATGGAACACCTGGCGCTGAGGTTTCCATCACTAGCTGGAGGACAATATCTGCTTTTATCTTCATAAATTCAAAGCATCTGGTTGTTTGATGCAATAAACATTAGTTCATTAGTTTTTATATTACAATCTCGGTTTTTGCTAGAAACTTAATTACAAATTGGTAATATATTAAATAATAATGTGTTTATGCATTTTTTGCATGTGAAAATTCTTTTTATTTGATACTTTTCTTGTAAATTTGGATCTTTATGGACTAAAATCAGGTGATTCATTTTAAAAGAATGAATCAATCAATCTGACATCGGTGTAAAAAGGGTTTAAAACTAAATTATCACAAAAATAAAAATATAAATACATAAATATTTATTTAAATAAATATTTATTAAAGTGCTTTAAATGTATTAAAATTTATTTAACATGTATATATTTTTATATATATATATAAACATATACATATACACTATCCGTACATATAAAAAAATCTGTAAAAATAGGGCGTGATGTACTGTATAAGCTTGATGGAATATTTTTTTTACAGGTGTTTTACCTGTAGTTTGAATTTTCAACTTTATTGTGTTGTTTTAGGGTTACCAGAAATGTCCGTAAAATTACCGTGTGTGTGTGTATTTAAATAAATAATGTGAAGCTGTTGCATGGATCAAACGTTCAACAGGTCATATACAATGCCATCATATCACCTCATTTCACCTGATATTAACATGAGTCAGCAGGATAATGTGTCGGTGACTAAACAACCTCAAACCTGTGATGTTGAACCAGAACATGCTAAATTTCATCAACTGTTACTGAAAATCCCCAAACAGCACAGAGGCGAAACTTTCCCGTCGTCGTCTTCACCATCTCCAGCATCAGGAGATTCAGAAACACGTTTCCTTATTTCATTATGCAGGCGCTGGAGCGCGGAGTCTCTCTCAAGAAGCGCTACGTAGTTCTTTAAAGGCGTCATGAGCATTGGCAAGATAAAAATAGCTTGCGTCTGTGCTGATGAGATCAGTCCCGTTTCAATATTTCATGCGTGATGTTGTAGGGCGTGAGCTCGAGGGAATACGGCACTCCCTCCTACAGCTTCTCTTTCACACACGCCCTGCTCGAGTAGATTCACGCTGCTTTGGCGCATAATAAAGGTTTCAGCCGTGTGCCGCTGGAGAGAGAGAGAGACGGACTGAAGGGCGAAGTGTGTCCTGACAGAGAGTTACAGAAGATCAGAAGCCTGTTCTGCTCACCAGCGCTGCATTTATTTGATCAAAAATACAGGAAAAATTGTGAAATATTTTTCCGTTTTAAAATAGACACGAATATATTGTGAAGTGTAATTTATTCTTGTCATCAAAGCTGAGTTTTTTAGCATCATTACTCCAGTCTTCAGTGTCACATGATCCTTCAGAAATCTGGTCTTTTTAAAACAACTGCAGTGACTGAAATAAATTTCCAGCTCTTAAGCTGTAGTAGATCTGCCGATGATACGTCCATTCAAGTCTCTTAAAACCCGCAGAATAGCCGGATGTCCTTGACGCTGTGGAGGCTTGAGTTCACCTTGTTAATTTGCAGTTATTCAAACCATTTAAATGAAATATATCAAAAGCAGCGTGTACATTAACTGACAGGCTGATTGCGGCATGAACCCGGCGCACAATGTCATTTCCTGCAGGTCTGAGCAGGAGATGTCTGTAGGTGATCTGGGGTAATTGGCGCTGACTGTAAAAGTGCAGTTGAATCCCGAATGTAATTAGATGAAATGAGAGTGACGGCTGAAACTGGCGCTGGTTTAGGGAAGATTGTAGGGCTGAACATCTGGAAACAGAATAGAGAGCATATTTAAAGTGATTATTCCATCTTCATCTTTCTTTAGTGTGTAATGTTGCCGTTTGAGCGTGAAAGTTCTTCTCTATATCAGTGTTCCTGAACTCGCCTCCATCTTGAGTTTCACATTTAAATAATACGCGGAATAAAGGGTTGAAACTGGCGGTTATGGGAAGGGGCGCAACATTTCCCAAACACACTGTTCCAGCCGACCAATCGCAGCACATTGTGCTTCTCAGAAGGAGGGGCTTCATAGAGACAGGAGCGTTACTGACAGACTGGGAAGAGAGGGGCTGAACAATGGAGAATATGAGGAAAATAATCAACATTCAAGCAGGAAAACCTGCCAAAAACAACATCAAGACATAAATAAATCCTCTTTAATTAATTTTTTTTCAATTTGTTGTACTGGTGTCAATCTCTGAGATTTCCAGTGAAATTAACGCGATCGGCCTCATTGATGAAGTACTAGCAGAATTCATTTTGGTGTAAATGTGACAGTTCTGTCGGAATTGATATTCTGCAAACTGTTTACGTAATCAAATTAATACACGAAAGTTCATTCCGCTCATGCGTCACGAGGCCCATTCTCTCGCAGCCTCGTTTTAGCCAGAAATGAACAAATGAAGGAATGCATGAAAAAGTCAATTAAATCCATAAATATGGCACAAATGGAAAATTAATGAAAAATGAATGGTGAATAAATAAATGAATAAATTATGATATTCTTTTCATACTGTTCCTGTTAAAAAAAAAAAGTAATGCAAAAACGAATCAAATTTATAAATAAATAAATAGAAAAAATGCAAAAATGGATTTATGAATGAATGAATGTATAAAGGTCAAAAATGCAAAATGAACTAAATTTATTCATTTATGAATAAATAAAATGTATAAATAAATAATAAAAATTGCATGCTTTTCTTTTCATACCGTACTTGTAAAAAAAAAAGTAAAAATGGAAAAATAATGAAAAATTTATGAGGAAGTAAATTAATAGGTAAATAAATAAATAACTTAAAGAAATAAAAATTGCATCCTTTTCTTTTCATACTGCAAAAATAAATGAATGTATGAATGAATAAACAAACAGTTTTTGTTCTGACTTCACTTTATTTACTTCTACGTTTACAGAGTCAGTGAGGATCAGACTGAATCTGTGGATTAAATTCAGGGGGAAATCGATAAATTCTGCAGCATGCATTTAAACAGTGTTAAACTGCACTTTTATTGATGACGATTTAAATACATTTAACAATCTAATAATCAGAGATTCCATGACTCTGGATTCTAATTCAGGAACTTTCTTTCAAAGTGGTAGTCTATTCAGAGTCTGATCCGTCTTAAGCCGGTTGCTGTGTTGGAAAAAGAGGCAGTTCTGAGCTGGTTTTTGCTGCTCAACTGGCTTAGACCAGCTGAAAACCAGCTACTGGGCTCCAGCTCTATTGTCTCTTTTTTCTCCCTGGACTCCAGACTTCTGTGGCGTACATGACAATTGATTACCATGTGGGATCCTTCGCCGGGCTGCGCCTGATGACAAACGAGAGGCTGTTGTCAGTCTATTCTCTTGGATCTCGCGGGACGCACCCGCTCTATGAGTCGCACGGCTTCGTTTTCCGTTAAAAGAGCACTTTATACAAGACAAAACAATTCATTAGGATTAATACGGCCTGCCAGAGTCCATTCGTTCTCGCTGCAGCGCCGGGAAGTTTATTCACTTTATTGCTTCTGCCTCCGAATGCCAAAGAAGCTCTTCAGATAGTAGCGTGATTTATTGGCTGTGAGAGCGAGTTAATGAGACTATAGTCACGCTTTCCGAGGACTAGTTGTCAACGCCACCTTTTCATGTTATTGCTGCTTTGTTGTCGTCGTGCCAAATCTCATTAATTATTTAAGGCACTTTCAAGGTTTCTTCTCTTGGCCAGGAAGGACACGGTGTTTGAGTGGGTCTTAATGACTGAGGTCTGTTAAACTGGATCATTAATAGAAGCACGACAGGTTATTTGTTAAGCACTGGACACTGAGCTTGAGAAACATCTTTCAGATGAGGGGTGGTGTTTAGTGAACACTAAAGAAATCAATATGCTCTTTCCTTCATTGGAACGTATAGAGGAACTTAACTCTGCACGGTATACACTGACCACATTAACAGCCCAACAACCGATTAGTGAGGTCAACTTATTATTTGAGCTTTTTCAACGCTTTTCAACGCTATTTCACTATCTCGCACACAAACCACAGTGCATTCAAGCCAGGCTCCTCCAATGGTAATGTGATGTAGAGGGATACCGGAATGAAGACACTCTATAGGCCGCAGTGATCAGTGACTAACAAAATGCTGCCAACTGTGTAAAAACATGTGGAAAATATATTCATGTTTGTAATAAGATATATTTGTAGCTCTTATTGAAAATTTAATCTCATTAAAGATATAAGTCATGCTTTGGTAAATCGTAATTATGAGAGGGAGAACATCTAAATTCTGAGATAGAAAGAAAAATTATGACATAAAAAGTCAAAGAAAAGAAAGTTTTTCTTCAAAAAATGGACAGATTAAGTCATTATTTTGACTTTTGAAAAGTCAAATTTATGAGGAAAAAAGTAGAAATGGACTTTTTGTCAACTTTAGACTTGTGTCATAATTATGATTTTTAAAGTCAGAATTTCAACTTGTCATTTTAAATGCATAATTTAAACTTTTTATGTCAATTTCCACTTTTTATTTCATAATTTTGACTGTCAATTTTGACTTTTATATTGCATAATTACGGCTTTTTAAGTCAGAATTTAAACTTTGATTTGTCAATTTCCTAATTATGACTTTTTAGATCATAATTTAAACTTGTCTTATTGACAATTATATCATATTTTTGGTCGGCTCATAATTATGAATTTTTAAGTAACAACTTTTTGTTATAATTTTGACTTTTTATGTCATTATAACTTCAAGTCAGAATTCCAACTAGTCATAATTTTTACTTTTCATATATTTGTTTTACTGCAATCTCATAAGCATAAGTTTTTAAGTCAGAATTTAAACTTAGTATGTCATAATTTTGACTTTTTATGACATAAAAAGTCAAATTTATGACATTAGAACAGGGGTGGCCAACGTCGGTCCTGGAGAGCCACAATCCTGCAGAGTTTAGCTCCAACCCTGATAAAAACTCACCTTCCTGTAGCTTTCTAGTAACCCTTAAGACCTCGATTAGCTTGTTCAGGTGTGTTTGATTAGGGTTGGAGCAAAAATTTGCAGGATTGTTGCTCTCCAGGACCGACGTTGGCCACCCCTGCATTAGAATAAGGAGAGAATGAGGAGACGTCCAGTTGGGCTTCAGAAACATGAGGCTAATTCGGCCAAATTAGACTTCAAAGACGTATGCAATCTAATTTGGCCGAATTAGCCTCATGTTTCTGAAGCCCAACTGGACGTCTCCTCATTCTAGCTGTGGTTTTGCTGATCTCTAGTGTTT
This sequence comes from Opsariichthys bidens, assembly GCA_037194245.1. Classification (NCBI taxonomy): domain Eukaryota; kingdom Metazoa; phylum Chordata; class Actinopteri; order Cypriniformes; family Xenocyprididae; genus Opsariichthys; species Opsariichthys bidens. The sequence continues at coordinate 18,784,972 of CM074290.1, read as the reverse complement.
GCAGGTGTTGTGAGTCTCCAGCAGTTGGTGAATTTGGGTTCTGTGTGTATGTGTGTGTGCGGCACACCTGTGTTTGGGACGGCAGCCACAGATCTGTGGGAGGTGAATGGTTTATTTTAGCACTGGGTCTGTCAGGCAAACACAACGTGTGTTATCTTCCAACCGGCAGACAGACAGCACTGGAGCTGAGAGATAGAGCGAGACAGCAGGAGGAAAATAAGGCAGATAGAAAACACATTATGCCACCCACAGCATGAAGGCGTCTTGGCCCAAATGACACACAAATCATCGCTTCACTGGTGGGCCATGACCTGAAAGGGCAGATCTATTCTGATGGGTCATGGTCAACAGGGAAAAACAATGCTAAAAGCAAATAATGAAATGCAACTACCCATTTAATCCTGAGGTTAAGAGTTCGGAGAGCACAATAAATACACAACTTATTAAAATATCTTTTATCAGCTCAAATCTCATAGTCTTTTATTATCATATACATTATATAATACATGAATTAACGTTATGCTAATATATATAATACATAATATGTTATATAATATATCAGTCAACCGCTTTGAGCGATGCTATATTTGAACTATTAGCTTACTGATATTATCACCAGAAAACCACAACTCACTGTTGGAACGCTATGGTTTAATCGCTTGTAATACCGTGGGTTAGATCATTTATCTTGGCTGTTTATTCCATGCCTTACTTGTTTACTCCTGTCAAGATCCTCATCCACATTTACTCTGAAGTAGACCATGTGTCTCCGTCAGCCATGATTCATGTGCACTTAGCTGTGACTGATTTCCCTTCGCTGTGGAGCACACCGGACAAAAAAATCCAAAAAGAAGATGGATTTCCCCTCTGTTTCGTTATCTCGCACACAAACCATGGCACATTCAAGCCAAGCTCCTCCAATACTAATGTGATGTAGAGGGATACCGGAGTGAAGATGCTCTATAGGCCGCAGTGATCCGTGACTAACAAAAGCTCCAACATCTTCAAAGCTCTTCAAGAAGCTGAAAACACGGTTTTGCTGGGGTTGCATACAGAAGTATTAGATGATATTATAGTTTTTCTTAATATATATTTTTTAATAGTTTCTGTTTTCATTTTTGTTTCATTCTGATTTATGATTATGTCAATATTTAAGGGATTGATAAGTCAAAATTAATGCACTTTTTGTCAATTTATGCATTTTTAAGTCAATTTAAATAAACCTTTTGCCATAATAATGACATTTTAAGACAAATGTCAGATAGTTCTAGACAGATAGTTCTGACTTTGTAATGTCATGAATAACTTTTAAAGTCAGAATTTAAACTTTTATAAATAACTTAAAAACATTTCTGTTAATTGAAATGAAGCTGAAATAAAATAAAATATAAATAAACTGAAAATGGATAAAAACTCAAATTGAAATGAAAATAAATGGAGCTTAAATGTAAATGTCACGTTCACATTTAGTTCTGTCTTGTCATGTTTAGTTCTAGTCAATCATCATGTCTAATTCGTTAAGTCTTGTCAGCTGTCCTCATTTAGTCTTCGTCATCAGTGTGTTTTTAAGTTCCTGCCTGTCCGCTCTTCATTGTCTGTTATTGTTTGTGCGTAGCACACTGTTTATTTTCTACCTTCGCCTCCTGTCATCCCGTACGTTACAGTAAATATGAAAAAATATTAATATAATAACAAAATAACTAAAAATTGAACTAAAATTAACATGAAAACTAAAAATATAAAAATGAAAGCTAATTCAAAATAATAACAAAAAATAAAACTAAAATAAAAGCTAAAGGAACACTGCTTGGCAACTAGCTGAAATAAAAAAAATTTTTTTTTTAATATTTTTATTTAATTTCAAGAAACAAAAATGTGTTTTATGATGCTGTCAAGATTGGTAAAAATGAGAGAAAAACTTGGTACTACGGTATCAGAGCGATCTGATCAGTAACAGGAGTTACGAAAAAAAGGTTGTTGGATTCTTTCCAATGGCAATATTTGCAAGTACTTTCGTTACCGTGGGACAATAATTCCTGGTTATTCCTGGCTATTTAATCACGCGACCTAAGTGAGTTACAGAAGAGAAGCGACTGAGGTTATGCTGAAGGACGCAAGTTCGAAGTAAATTGGGTTAAAGTTTCATTTGGAGTCCTGAGCCATAAAGCCACTCTGAATTCATCACAAATGCAGCAGTTCGGCACTGGTGAAAATTCATAAGGCTTTTTATTAGATCTGTAAGTCTATGAGATTTGATTTAATACCTTTTATTTGATCTCGCTGCGATAAATTCAAGGAGTCATGACACATGAGCAGGGCGATCACTCTGCCCTCCGTTTCCACCAAACTTTTTCCCGGGAAAATGTCACAGATTTCATCTTTCCCTAGCGGCGCACAATGCCTTTTAAAAAGTCACAGAATTCTTAATAAGGACACTTGAATCCAGCACAAAAGTCCTTGTTCAGTACTTGTAATTTAAAAAAAAAAAACTGCACTTTGTTTACTAGATGAATAAATGAAAGCATCAATTTCCGGTCAGAGAAATAATAAATAATGTCAACTAAGTAGCCAATTTTGCCAAATCGATTCAAGATGTTTAATGCAAAGAGTTAAACAATAAAAATGTAGTTAAAACTAACCAGCTGTTTTACAATAATAGCGCAAATTAATCGAACTGATTCACTGAAACAAGCAATTGATTGAATGAATGATTCAAACATCCCAAATCTTTTAGCATTTTAGAAACATTATATATAAATATAATCTCGTGTGTAAAAATGGGATTAAAATCATTGTGATTTTCGTAGTGTTCCTTCTGGAAACATTGCAAATATACACGGTATCATTTTATTAATGTAAACTGTAAAAATAGATTTTTTTAAGTAGTAAAGATTAAAAATTTTATATCTAATTTAATGTGTTACATTTCTTGTAATTATTTGTGAAATTTACTAGAAACTTCTGAGTAAAAATCTTTTTTTCCCCATTTTGTATTCGTTTCATTTGTTTGTTTTTTAATAAATTTTATTTCAATTTTCTTAATTATTTTTTATTTCTTACTTTTATTGTTTTTTTCTTAAGCATCTTTTATGATTATTTTTAAATGTTTTTTATGTAAAGCACTTTGAATTACCTCTATTTATTTGTTTTTAATAACATTTATATACATTTTAATAGTTTTATTTCTTTTCGTTATTTATTTTTTCTAATGGATTTTCATTGGTTATTTTTAAATACTTTTTTATGCCGTACCCTTTGAATTATCTTTTTTTATTTGTTTTTAATACATTTTATATGAATTTTTAATCCATTTTTATTTCTTATGAATCTTTTGTGATTTTTTTTAAATACTTTTTAGGTAAAGAACTTTGAATTATCATCATGGCTTTTTAATTGTTTAAAAATATATTAATTTTTTTTATTCTTACTTTTTATGATTATTTATATTTCTTAAGCCTCATTTAGGATTATTTTTAAATCCCTTTTTTGTAAAGTAACTTGAATTACCATTGCGTATGAAATGTGCTAAATAACTTGCTAAACTTGTCTTGAGATATATTGAATATATCGTAAATATTTGATATCCTGACCACAAAAAGTCTTTGACTCACGGCTATAAGCTAGCAGCGTTTCGAATAGCAGCCCCTCAGCTTCATGCTACAGTCTTCACCCCCGTCTGAGGCTCTGCTGATCCGATGTGTTTGTGCAGATATCGATGAGTGTGCGGAGGGGAGGCACTACTGCCGGGAGAACACGCAGTGTGTGAACACCGCCGGCTCCTTCATGTGCATCTGCCACACCGGATTCATCCGTATCGATGATTACTCCTGTACAGGTGAGAAACAACTCCAATCAATCACACGCCCTTCACATGTTCATCATCAATATCATCAAAACCACGCTTGAGGATCCCGAAAAGAGTTAATCACACTATCCACATAAACTCCATGAGAATCTTCTTTGTCTTATTACAAATACAGATTCCAGCCAAAATGCTGCAACAAAGCCGAAGGCCTAATCAATTTCAATCATTTATTAGCAGGCTTCTAGTTATATTAATTTACTTGTTCTATTAGATAAAGTACAACACTGCACTGCACTGCACTGAGATTCGACCAATCACAGGAAAGGCTCGAAGAGTCAAAGTCAATGAGAATTAATTAATGTAATTGTTTAAACTAAACATATAAAAAAAATAAACATTATAAATGTATAATATGTAACCCCTCCACCCGGGTCCTACTCGATCCGCTCTGAGCGGGCCTCGAATCCCGGTCTTCCGGCATGGGAGTGGGACGCTCCTTTTTAAGGAGGCGAAAGGCTGCAACCCCTAGCATCGGTTGCTGGAGCATGTCTTGAGGTCAGAGCAGTGAGGTTTACTTGCACAGCAACTACTAGCTGGCCTCCGTTACACTCACCCCCCTAAACCTCACTCCCACCCGGGTCACGGCACCAATGCAACCCCTCCACTCGGATTCGAGGCCTGCTCGGAGCGGGGCGAGTAGGACCCGGGTGGAGGGGTTACATATATATATTTGTTTATTTAAGTACTCAGTGAAACTATTTTTCAAATTATTTATTTAATATTTTTATTTTCTAAATAGTTGTTATAGTTAATTAATTACGATACATATATACCCACACACATATATGTGTAAAATTAAGTAAATTATTTATTTATATGAAAACAAATGTAAAATGAATTTATTTGATATTTTAATTATTTCAATAGATAAAAAGTTCAATTAATAAATACATAGTTTTAACTATTTAAAACTATAAAATTATAAACTATAAAACTATCAAATTAGACAAACTCCAAATGCAGACTGCCAATCAAATATAAATACATATAAATGCATAAGAATTAAAATTAAACTTTGCAGTATTATTGCTGGATTCCAGGATTATTTCTGTTAGCTCCTCGCAGGTTGTCACAGGTATCTTGCCAAAAGAGTACAGCAGCATTATATGCTGACATAGACCCTCTATGTTGCTGCTGAAACAGCGAATCTGAACCCCAAGAGTCAACCAGTCACTTCATACTTCCAGTTTCAATATGGACTACTGCTGTAATTATTTTAAAGTGTTTACTGTTGCTCTTCCTCTAATTGCCCGGCAGTTACAGAAAGTGTGCGCTTGTAGACGTCATATATCATTTCCGTTTATGGATTATTGAGACTGCTGCTACCAGACAGGATGCAGCGCCTCAACCCCAGCACTTCCTGTTTAATGATAATTAGTCAAACGAACACAGCGCCCAGCCAATTAGGTTCATTCAAGCAGAGCGTCTCAGTTGTACATTCAAAAGATCTGCAGTATAATAAAGTCCAGGAGGCGCTCGGAGTCTTTGTGCGCACAGATAAATGACTTTATTATGATAGTCTAGATTCATCTTGCTGCAACATGAAGTGCTCCATGTCCTTCAAGGTTTTAAACAGTCTCTTAAAAGAAAACAGCTTTTATAGTGCCGCTTACACTGTATTTCTCTCCTCTGTGGAATTATTGATCGACTGCGGTAGAGAGCGTCCCAAAGCACTTCTCCGTATTCTCACCAAAACTGATAAACACTTTTAGCGTTTAATTCCTCGCATCCCCCAGAGATGAATATGAGAGTACTGATGGATTACATTCTATTGCACGGATCGATATTAAAATGTCTGTGAGCTACAAGAGCCCGACATTCCCAGAATCCATCAGTTCGTGTGATTAAGTCGACTCCCCGTTGTAATGATTCTCTTGTCACAGTCAAGCGTTTGTCAGCCTCATGTCGACTTACCGAGATGGAGCTGCACGGCTGTAATCACAGTCTCTGTGTGCGCCGAGATACGAGACCCCTCGACACTGTTGCTCATGAAAAGAAAATGAGTTATAAGTCCATAAAGCACCTTACAGAAGCACACTGAGAATACATGCTCTTAATTGCAGGAAGTTTCTTACCCTGAAAACTGTTCATTGAGTCAGAGCTGTGACACGTGCTCACGCTTTCCAAACGTCAGGACTTCCTGTTTGCTTGAAAAATGGGAGTGTTTGGGAAACCTGTTCAGAAAAGTCATAACAGTCAAACTAACTATTACACGATGCGCTATTAACCACTCAGAATATCCTAGCAACCCCCTAGCGACCACCCAGAGCACCTTAGCAATGAAATAACAACACCTATAACAACACAATTGCAACCATTAAGAACACCCTAGGCATTACATAACAACACATTTGCACCCATCCAAACACACATCAGTGCCCTAGCAACCATCCAGAACACCCTAAAAACTATACAGCAACATGTTTACAACCTATCAGCCGCATATTAGTGGCATAGCAACCATCCAGAACACCCTTAAAACAATACAGCAACATGTTTACACCCTCTCAACCGTATATATCAGTGCCCTAGCAACCACCCAGAACACCTTAACAACATAACAACATATTTACACCCTATCAACCGCATATCAGTGCCCTAGCAACCACCCAGAACACCATAACAACATTGCAACAGGTTTACACCCTATCAACCATATATCAATGCCCTATCAACCACTCAGAACAAGTTGAAATAGCAACACATTTACACTCTTAAATGGTTAAATGTGTCCTAGCAACCACCCAGAACATCTTAGCAATGATATAACGTTAACACTCTAGCAACTGTATATCAGGGCCCTAGCAACCACCCAGAACACCTTACTATTCGTATAGCAACATGTTAACTTCCTAGCAACTGCATATCAGCGCACTCAGTACACAATAACAATGAAATAATGTTACCACAGAGAACACCCTAGCAATGATATAGAAACATGTCTACACTCACATATAATTGCTCTAGCAACTCCTTAGCAACGAGCCAGAGCACCCAAACAATGATACAGCAACACATTAACACCCTTGTAACCATTCAGAACAACAATATAGCAAGATGATAAATCCTCCATCAACCACTCAAAACACCCTAGCAATGACATAGTCACATGCTAACAACCACTTAAGCAGCCTTTAGCAGCACCAAACAGAAGCATTGTACCAAGAACTGAATCAAGGTCGTAGGATATGTGCGGATGAATACAACTTGAATGCACTATAAAATGTTTTGTATAAAAGCATGTACCAAATGCATCACAAAATGACCCTATCTGACACTGGTCAGAGAAACTGATATTCCTGTGCCAAAAAACACGCCATTGCCAACATGGCTGCGTCGGGCCACTCAATTTCATTTGATGTATGTAAATAAAATATTATTTTCCCCAGTTTTGTGTTTCCAGGTTGTTTCATTGTGTAAAAAGCTGCTTTTTGAAGATATTCTGGGAATATTTGTATGTCTGTATTGGTTTCTCTGTCCTTGCAGATTCTATTGTTTCAAAACCAACTGGTGCCAAGCTACACTGCGCTCTGCCAAGATCTACGTTAACACCATCCATGATAATTCTGCTTCCAACAACAGTACTTAACTAGTTTAACCGATAACACCACTTCCAACTGAAGTCCTTTTCTAGTTTAACGAACAACACCATTTCCGACAAAAAATTCTTTGCCAATTTCATCAATAACATGCTTTTTGACGAAATCCTAAACTAGTTTAACCAATAACAGCGCTTCCAACAAAAATGAACTCGTTTATCCAATAACACCATTTCCAACAAAAAATAGTTAACTAGTTTAACCAATAACAACTCTTCTGACAAAAATTGTTAACTAGTTTAACCAATAACAACTCTTCTGACAAAAATAGTTAACTAGTTTAACCAATAACAACTCTTCTGACAAAAATTGTTAACTAGTTTAACCAATAACAACTCTTCTGACAAAAATTGTTAACTAGTTTAACCAATAACATCGCTTCTGACAAAAAATTCTTAACTAGTTTAACTAATAACAGTTTTCGTCAAAATCCTAAACTAGTTTACCCAATAACAACGCTTCCAATAAAGTCTTTAAATAGTTTGACCAATAATACTGCTTCCGGAAAAGTCCTTAACTAGTTTAACCAATAACACTGGAGAGGCTGTAATTCCTAACTAGTTTAACCATTAACAGTTTTTGACAAAATCCTAAACTAGTTTAACCAATAACAACGCTTCCAATAAAATTCCTAACTAGTTTAACCAGAATAAATTCCTTGGTCCACCAGCATCAAAGCAGGATAAACCATAATGTGAAATCATGCTGTCAGCACCAGAACAGCCAATCAAAAGCAAAGAGATTGCGATTTCATTTGACGCATGTAAATAAAATACTATTTTCCCCAGTTTTGTGTTTCCAGGGTGTTTCATTATGTAAAAAGCTGCTTTTTGAAGATATTCTGGGAATATTCGTTCGTCTGTATTGGTTTCTCTGTCCTTGCGGATTCTATTGTTTCAAAGAGAATTGGTGCCAGGCTCCGCTGCGCTCTGCCAAGTTCTCCTCTGCTCGTCCCAGCACTACTTTAATTTCATTCCCCTCTTTTTGAGCTCGACATCATGAAAAACCAGAATAAAAACCCAATGAGTGCGTAAGATGCAGCGTATTCAAAGGCTGCGAGCGTACAACTTTTAATGAGACGGAGCCGCTCTCAAGCATCTCATGTGTTTCAGCTTTGAGGAGACTGCAAAATGAAGTTCTACACCCTCCCTCGCCACAGGTGCTGTAATTAATAGCTCTGGCACTTCTGTTTGCTTAAGACGGAAACCCAAGAGAGAGGTTTTCCCCTCCTTCAACGGCCGCACACAAACACACTTCACACACGGCTAATCCAGACCTGTGTCGACCCCGATAAGTCTAATGAAACGCGTTCTCCGTTGAGAAGAAGGTAATTAGTTGTGAAATGCCGAGCGCAGCGGTTTGTTCTTGGAAAAACTATATTGATAAATGTTTGATTGGTCGTGCGCAGATGGCCGCTGGCTTTACCACTGAGCTTGCAGTTCTGCTAACAGAGCGCTGACGCTCTGAGCTGGAGTTACGAAGCGTTAAACAAACCCTCATCTGTTAGCTAGGCTCAGATTTGACAAATACTGGCATGGATTTGAAGCGTTTATGTACTTATAGATTGGACTAGCAATGAACTGTGATTATTGAAATGAAAAGTGTCAGTTTAACAGCTGCGTTTATGCATTTGACTCTTCTCTTTCACTGACACTTTCAGGAGACTTCATGATGATCTTCCTCATGTCGTTCCAAACCTCCGTGACTTACTTTCTACTGTGAAACACAAAAGATGTTTGAATTTAGGTGAACTGTTCCTTTAAGCAAAAGTCTTCTCTTGCACTTCATTTAATCTCATTGCAGTCTAGTAGAAACAAGAGATTTCCTTTCCTCTGTGTGTGTGTTTGGGGCCCTCGAGTGTCTCCAATGCACCCAACGATTAGCCCCGTAATCTCTGGCTCTGTTATTAGTCTTTCCTGCGGTGTGTAAGAAAGGTGTTATCTGAGATAGCAGAATCGGCTGACTCCACACCGGTCTGTGTGTGTGTGTGTGTGTGTGTGTGTGTGTCCATTCTTCACCGCCACGGATTAGAAAGGACCAATTCAAAGTGGCCGCTGGCGGTGCTGTACTGCGACTCCATTCTCCTGTCCTGTATCTCACCTCATACACATCCTACTCCTGGATTCTGTTCATTTCCCGTGGAGGAGTCGTGGACAGAGGCTCTCTGCGTGAATGTGGTTTTGTCTGGGGCAGCGGCAGCTGGATTATGGGAAATGAAAACCCTCATTTTTGAGTTCAAGAGCTGGGCCGCATTGGCCGTGACTTCTCTTTTTGATTGGACTCGTTTCATTCAGACCCAAATTTCACACCTTTTGAAGTGAATAATAACGTGCACAACTTATAGTCGGAGGAGAATCTTTATAACCGAACGTTTTGCTGATTTCATGAGGTTAAATGAAGGTTAAAGACTGGTAGAACGACTCACGCAAATCATAAAGATCCATTCAACATACTGCACTGCCAAAAAAGAATCAAGCGAAACCAGTATTTTGTCTCATTTTCAGTGAAAAATATTCCAGAAATATATAAATAAACATTATTTATTTATTTATAATATTTTTGTTGAGTTGATTTTAACTAAAATATATTTATGAACATATATAAAAGCTTCTAAGTAAAAAAAGGAAAATGTTGTAAGATAACTTGTTTTTGTTTTATGACTTGTTCTCAAAGATTGTATCTTGAATTATCAGGGGTTTTTTTCCTAAGCCTTTTGGCAAATGCATAAACCTCACTACGGTTTATTAGATTTATGCTCAAAACAAGAAAAAAACAACTAGTTGCCAAAAGGGTAAATAAAGCAAACTTAATTCAAGATATATTGTCTGAAAACAACAAATCTTCCAAAACATTCATTCTCAAGTAAATGTAGGGTATGTTTATCGTGCTTTATTTTAGTATTAATTATTTTTATATATTTATGTTTTAGTTCAGCTTTTTTTTTCAATCAACAAAAATATTTTAAAAGATTTAAAAGACAAAAGTCCTTTACTACTTTAACCAATGACACCGTTTCCGACAAAAGTTCTTAACTAGTTTAACCAATGACACCGTTTCCGACAAAAGTCCTTTACTAGTTAAACCAATAGTAGTTCTTCCGACAACAGTCCTTAACTAGTTTAACCAATAGCATTGCTTCTGACAAAAGTCCTTAACTAGTTAAACCAATAGTAGTACTTCCGACAAAAGTCCTTAACTCGTTTAACCAATAACATCGCTTCTGACAAAAGTTCTTAACTAGTTTAACCAATAACATCACTTCTGACAAAAGTCCTTAACTAGTTTAACCAATAACATAGCTTCTGACAAAAGTTCTTAACTAGTTTAACCAATAACATCGCTTCTGACAAAAGTTCTTAACCAGTTTAACCAATAACATCGCTTCTGACAAAAGTTCTTAACTATTTTAACCAATAACATCACTTCTGACAAAAGTCCTTAACTAGTTTAACCAATAACATAGCTTCTGACAAAAGTTCTTAACTAGTTTAACCAATAACATCGCTTCTGACAAAAGTTCTTAACTATTTTAACCAATAACACCGCTTCTGACAAAAGTTCTTAACTAGTTTAACCAATAATGTAGCTTCTGACAAAAGTACTTAACTAGTTTAACCAATAACATAGCTTCTGACAAAAGTTCTTAACTAGTTTAACCGATAACATCGCTTCTGACAAAAGTCCTTAACTAGTTTAACCAATAACATCGCTTCTGACAAAAGTCCTTAACTAGTTTAACCAATAACATCGCTTCTGACAATAGCAGCACTTCTGACAAAAGTCTTTAATTAGTTAAACCAATAGCAGCACTTCCGACAAAAGTTCTTAACCAATTTAACCAATAACATCGGAGCAGCTGTAATTCTTAACTAGTTTAACCAGAATAACTTTCTTGGTCAACCAGCATCAAAGCAGAATAACCATAATGTGAAATCATGCTGTCAGCACCAGAACAGCCAATCAAAAGCCATTTAAAGGCTGATTGACATTTCCTGAACTCAACCGTCATTCGTGGCGTCTTTTCATGTAACGTCCCTGCGTGAGGCTTTTCAGTGCGTTTGAAAGCACAGGACGTGTTTTTGAGGCGACATCAGTAATTGCAGAGTCTGAAAAATGTGGAGCGGCTGTAATTCTTGTTTTGTTTTCATCCATCAGCGCTGTGTGGCCCCCTGCTGGCTCGCCACGTCTTTAAAGTGCCAATCACGTCAGCCCGGCATTTTTGTGCGTGACATAACAGGGCAGACGACATGCGACCGATGTAGACTTCTTCGGATGGGCTTTTCTCTGCATAAACCTGACAGTTTGTTGCCGATTTCCCTACATTTGCTAGATGAACTTCTTACTATTTTTGTGGTGCTGATTTAAAAAAAATAGTGTCTCTTTGCTCTAGCATGTCACTTTCTCACAAAATATATTTGCCTTTCATAGAATTTTTGTTTTCGACAAACATTTAGGGTGAAGAAGTTTCATATTATCACTAAATCAGCAGAAAAACTGCCACAAAGGCACGATTCCCATCTTCCTCTGCGCCCGTGCACAACTATCTGTTCAATTCTCAGCCTATTTTCACATGTTTGGCATTATTTAATGCCTATTCCTGATTTCAAGGTCAGTGACAGAAGAAAATACATGTCACGTTTTATGCTACATCTGTTTTACGTACAATCTGATAAATATTCATTCTTATTTCGTGAAAAAAGTTTATGTGACAGAAATGCTGAGGAAGAGCAGGAAGAGCATGCGGTCTCGGCACAGATGTTGCGGCGCTGAGAACAGAGGCGTCCCTGATGATTGCCTGTACATAATTGATTGTTTATCTGCCTGCTGCATGAATGACAGAAGCGCAGGAGTGTCGCAGCCTCTCTCGATCCCGAAGCGATCGTCACGCAGGTGTGACGGTCGGCGGGCGGCGGTGACCTTGAGCTAATCCTCTCTCATCTGACATCTCCGTTCTGTATCGCTGTGATAGACAGCAGCACAATACGTGTTTGGGCCTGTCTGAATGTGTGTGTGTGGACATCTCATAATGCAGTGTGTTACATTCATCTCTTTGGGATTGAAACTGTCATTTCCAGTTTGCATGAAGAAACTCAGGACACTTGGTGAACGACATTGACAGGTTTCAGGCTGGATTCGAAATCAACAAAGTGTTGTGCTCCTTCACACCTGAACAATACAACAAATGCACTGCAGAAAAGTATTTTTGTCTCACTTTTCACGACAAATATTCCTAAATCAAGATGCACTTTCTTGAGATGCAAAATGACTTCAAATAAGTCTTGTTTACTGTAAAAGAATTTCACAATTAAGACAACAAATATCTGTCAATGGGGTCATAAAAATAATCAGCTTATTTACCCTATTGTTTATTTACTTTAATCAGCTTTTGAACAGCATTTGTTTTGCTTATAAAGTGAATGCATCTTTATTTAAGAATGTTTAGATATCTGTACAGGAAAACAAGACAAAAATACTGAGGAATAACATCATTTTTTTGCAGTGTGCAGCATAAATATTAATATTAGAACTGAATTTAGAATCTAAACATGCTTATTTTAGACTCGAGAGGAAGTTCTGAAAGTTACGGTATGTTTTCATTGTCATATCAAACTCTTGTATCTCTTTTTTATGATTTGACCACTTTCATAAATCTAAAGCAGGCATATGGGATGGCGATTGATTTATTCATACGATTCTTGGCTCTTCTGTATATAGTGATGATGGAAAATGTTGGCGGCCTTCTTTGATATGAAGCCAGTGTTCATTTCCTTCTGATTTTATATTAATTACAGGAACTATGACAGATCTGAAGGCATTTTCTGCAATAAAAATATCATTTTCATTCACACCTGCGAGACGTTTCCACACAGGGTCTAAAATTAACACTCGCCGAGAGCCAAATGTCAATAAAAACTGGCTTTCACAGGTCATTCGCCAGATGGCCGGAAACTATATTAGGAACCGCAACATAATATGAGGTTTAGATAGAAATATATGAGGATTTTCTGATTTAAATTAGACAAACAAACGTCTATTGAACTTGATGAATTTTCCCTCTTCCTCATGTCTTGGTAAAGAGCCTGGATTAACCTTCAGAATAAAAATCAATAAGTCAATAAAAATGGCAGCCTTTTCTTTTTATACAGTCCCTGTTAAAAACAAAAGTAAAAATGAGAAAAGATTGAATAAATAAATGAGCAAATAAAGAAATCAGCCATTCTCTTTTCATACTGTCCATGTAAAAACAAACAAACAAGAAGAAATGAAGGAATGAATGAATAAATAAATATTGTATTTTTTTCTCTCCACATAGTCCCTGTAAAAAAAATGCAAAAAAAAAAAGATTGATTGAATGAATAAATAAATATTGTATTTTTTTCTTTTCATAGTCCCTGTAAAATAAAAAAAATGCAAAATGAATAAATGAATATTGTATTTTTCCTTTTCATATAGTCCCTGTAAAAAAAAATGCAAAAAATAACTAAAAAAGAATTGCATCTGTTTTCTTTTCATACCATCTCTTTAAAAAAGTGAAAATGCAAAAATTATTGAATAAATAATTCAATAAAATTTGCATCCTTTTCTTGTCATACTGTCCTCATAAAGAAAACCAAATAAATAAATAAATGAATAAATTAATTAATTAAAATAAAATATAAAGTAAAATAAAATCAAAATAAGTTTCATGGCCAGTACATAATCCATCATCCACTGGAAAAAACTACATTTTTTCACATGTTTCTCATGACTTTCTGTGAACTATTGAGGGTAATTTCATTCATACTTTTTCTATATAAATTTTATAAGCACAAGAATCTCAGATCTTATTCTCTGAAGACCCTTTCATCAAAACAATTCTTGAAACATGTCAGAATTCAGGAGTCTCTCAATGTGAGGCTGATCATCTCCAGTCAATATTTTAATCTAACACATTGAAAAGACAATTCGGACTAATTGATGTTTCTTGTAAAAGCATATGGATTTACCATTACTGACACTGCATGATTAACTATATCAGTGCTAACTGCAGTTAAAAGTCAATGACAGTGTGATAAAAACATTATTTTAGTGTCATATTTCCACCAGTAGGGATGACATGTAAAAGTTAATAGTCGGTCTATATCCAGATACATAGACCATAACTACATGTTTTCTAATAGAAATAATGATTTATTTTTTCACTAAATGTGAAAAGAGTGAAATGTGAAACACTCAAGCTTATCAGCTATTGCTGTAGTATTTCCTTCCTGAATCACATGCACACGGTCTGTGATTATTCCCTCATTTGTGTTTATTTCCGCTGGGAGTGTGGAGTTGCTGGAGGATTTTATGAAATCTCAGCCAGTCTCTAAGATGAATGTATCCCACAATCCCTCATGTATACAAATCTCAGTTTCTGCTCATGGTCAGTTAGAGGGCAGGAGGAAAGAGTCACGTCTACATCATATCTAAAGAGGATATTGAATGAAAACTTACAGATTTTATCCTTAAGGAACTGATGGAAAGGTGAAAAGAATCTCTATACTGTATAAAGATGGTTTGATCCTATTCTCAGAATTGGTTTTCTCAACGTTATGAACAAGCATTCTTCCAGTATGGGTTAGAATACTCGTTCAAAGTTTTCTGGTCTTTTATAATGTTCTCAAAAATGTTCATGGCGCATTTTTCTAAAACTTTTTAGTTGTCAGACCTACAAGATATAAACTTGGAATTGGGAGAAAAGTCAGAATTGCCAGATGTAAACTCGCTACTGATATTTATAGTCTAAATCTTGAGATATAAACTCACAATTTTGACTTTATATTTGCAAATTTTGATAAATACTGCAAAGAAAATTTGTGAATTTTCAAAATTAGGTTAGAATTGCTAGATATAAACTTGAAATTGAGAGTTATAAAGTCAAAATTCTAAGTTATAAATGAACAATTCTGACGTTTTATTTGCGAGTTTTGATATAAACTTGGAACTGCGAAAAAATAAAGTCACATTTGTGAAAAAGTCAGAATTGCAAGAAATAAAGTTATAATTGTGAGAAATAACATCAGATTTGAGAGAAAGTCAGAAATGCGAGAAATAAACTTGATATTGACCTATAAAATATAAATTCTGAGCTATAAACTTGCAATTCTGACTTTTGATATTTGCGAATTACGAAAAAATTAAGTCACAATTTCTAGATATAAAATTGCAATTGAGAGTCATAAAATCTAAAATGTGGAGATATTCTGACTTTATATTTGGGAGCGAATGGCGAGTTTATATTTTACAATTCTGACTTTGTTTCTCAGACTCGCAAGATACTCAGAATTGTAAGGAAAAAAGAGAAAAGTCGGTACCTTTTTATTTTTGTATTCCGTGGCAGAATGGAATGTTATTCCATAGGAATGTCAGCAGAACGTAAGAACACATTTTTGTAAGCTGTGACAGCATTAACTGAAAAAGATAGACATTATTTTCTTTAGAATAAGATCAATGAGTCAATCGAAGTGAGTGAATTACGATCTCGTCTCTGATTTCTCTCTCTAGAGCACGATGAGTGTGCGTCCGGGCAGCACAGCTGCGATGAAAACGCTCTGTGTTTCAACACCGTCGGCGGCCACAGCTGCTCCTGCAAACCTGGATACACCGGTAACGGCACCACCTGCAGAGGTGAGACAGCCATCCATCTGCCGTCTCACACCGTCACGTGACATGTCTCACCTCCGTTTGTCCTCTCTCTGACCCGCAGCCCTCTGCGACGGACGCTGTCTAAACGGCGGCTCCTGTGTCTCTCCGAACATCTGCGTGTGTCCGCAGGGTTTCAGCGGGCAGAACTGCGAGACGGGTAAGATTCACTCCAAACGCCTTTTTCTGATCTCAAGCGCTTTCCAACGCCTCTCTCAGCTCCTCCAGCTCATCTGAGGACTCTTTCGGCTCATTGCGAGCAAAGCATGAGTGTGTAAATTGCAGTTTTGAAGAAGAGTGCTTGATTGTGATCGTTTTCTGTGGGAGTAAGAGTGGATGGCACGTAGTTATTTTAGCTGGAAATTCAACAAGAAATACCCAGATTCCTAACTTACGACAAAGACTTAACAGACCAGCCATCAAGTGTATTCTAGGTTATTATGTGTGGAGGTGTTTGTTCCAATAATTAGAATCTCTGTTTTTTCTGAATTTAGTAGTAGGAAATTACTGGTCATCCAATTATTTATATCAGCTATGCATTCTGTTAATTTTGAAAATTGGTTAGTTTAATCAGAGCGTGAAGAAAGATAGAGCCGAGTATCATCAGCGTAACAGTGAAAACTAATGCCATGCTTCCTAATGACATCTCCAAGGGTAGCATGTAGAGAGTGAAAAGCAACGGTCCTAGAACTGAGCCTTGCGGTACTCCATACTGAACTTGTGATATGACATCTTTTCGTTTACTGATATGCACATTTATAGTATATACACACATTCATCATATATATGCACATCAACACACTTATCTATATATGCACATCTGTATACACACATGTATGCATTTACATACACACATCTACAAATATATATGCACATCTATATACACATGAATGTATAGGATTAGACTTAAAAAGTTCATCTCATTTCAATATTTTCTTTTTATTTAAATGTTGACAGACACAAAACAAAAGATCAGATTGTTCTCATCTGTGATGTTGCTCAGCATCAACTAAACAAACAGCTTAACCTGTGTTGTATCTAATAACAAGTTCTTCCTCATCTAGACGTCTGTATTTTCACGTTACCCTCCCTTTCTGTGCTTGCTATTCTTCTACTTTAAAAAAATATGTTTATGTCTCCTGTACACATGCTCATTTGTCTTAATTTAGGCCTCAAGCTTTGTTTAGTTTACTAAATAGAGCATCAATTTCTCCTGCAGCTAAAGGGAAGCGTTTGTGCCATCTGTGCGTTTATCATTTCTGTGAAACAGAGTCATCTTTGTTTTTCGTTCCCTCACACACCTCGCGTCCTACTCGCCATCGGCCCACGTTTATTTAACGGGTTCTGTTGTTATTGACCCCCAGGGTAAAATCGCCACACTCCGCTGCTCTAATTTTGAGCTGGATGGAGACAGATCACACACGACTGGTGAACACGTGGTGGCGTTTTAATAAAAACACGAGACGAAACTCTCAGTGGAAACATGCAGCGACTTTTGCTTTGTGTCGTAGATTAGCGTTGTGTTCTGATGCGCTAGTCCCACGTGAGCAATTTACAGCAGATGTTGCTTGTTTCTGGATGGTTTCACACTGGAGATGAAGCGAGCAGACACATCCAATGAGACACACAGCGCACGTCCCAACCTATCGATCCCATATAAAGGGCATTTTTACGAGATGCCCTCACTCTGGCCTTTGATTAAAATCAAATGGCTTTTCTTTCAGAATTTTCTGTTCGCTTTCTCCAAGAGGATACAAGATGGAATGAAGCGGATGAGTTTCGTTCCCCCCCCCCACCCCCAAATAGATGTTGGAATCGTATTTAACAATTTTTCACAAACCACCAGAGACCCTTGAAGCAAAAGGTCTTACAGAGTTCATATACCGAACGGTTTCATAAAATCAAAACATTAGAGGTTGTGTCCTTTCTTTATTTTTTAAAGGTAATTTTTATTAAAAAGTTTAACTACACAGTAAGTGAAATGAACTGAAATTCAAAGAAATTGTAATATTTTGTAAAAATGTCATATTTAACTAGAAAAGCAATGAATGTTTTGGAAAGCCTTGACACATACACACACACACACAGACGAACTGGATACGGCCCGGATCCGGCTGACTGCGGTAAACAGAGAAACTAATATTAGCGTAGATGAAATTCTTCTGATGTAACGAGTACATTGCGTGTTGTAGGAAATGCGTTAAAGAGTTTAAAGAGATGTGTTTTTAGTCTAAATTTAAACTGACAGAGTGTGACTGCTTCCCGAACAATGCTAGGAAGATTGTTCCAGAGTTTAGGTGCCAAATAGGAAAAGGATCTACCACCTGCGGTTGATTTTGATATTCTAAGTATTAACAACTGGGCAGAATTCTGAGTTTGCAATAGACGCGAAGGACTATAATACGTTAAGAGCTCACTCAGGTGCTGGGAAGCTAAACCATTTAGTGCTTTTTAAGTAATTAGCAAGATTTTAAAATCTATACAATATTTAATAGGGAGCCAATGCAGTTTTGACAGAACCGGGCTAAAATGGTCATACTTGGACCAGCTGGAGTTTGTTTATGAAGCAAGCAGGGCAACCACCCAGTAGAGCATTTACAGATGCTAGAAATGTGGCTTTCAAATGAAAGATTGTTTTTTGGTCCATTAATTAGAATTAGGTTTTTTTTAAATTTAGTTGTAGGAAATTACTAGTCATCCAATTGTTTATATCAGCTATACATTCCGTTAATTTTGTGAATTGGTAAGTTTCGTCAGATCTGAGAATCAGCAGCATAACAGACTAAACTAATACCATGCTTCCTAATGACATCTCCCAAGGGTAGCATGTACAGAGTGAAAAGCAACGGTCCTAGTATTGAGCCTTGCGGTACTCCATATTGAACTTGTGATCTCTTTGTTTACTACTACAAACTGATAACAGTCAGATAAGTATGATTTGAACCATTCCAATTCCACTAATGCCAACATAATTTTCTAGTCTATTCAAAAGAATATTGTGGTCGATAGTGTCAAAAGCAGCACTGAGGTCTAGTAGGACTAATAGAGAGATACAACTACGATCTGATGATAAGATCAAATCATTTGTAACTCTAATGAGACCAGTCTCAGTACTATGGTATGGTCTAAATCCTGACTGGAAATCCTCATAGATACCATTTCTTTCTAAAAAGGAACATAGTTGTGAGGTTACTGCCTTTTCTAGTGTTTCTGACAGAACAAACTGACAAACAGACAGATAGATTCTATGTTTTAGTTTGTCAAGCACCATTATGATACACAATGGCAATAAACTTAAAACACAATGAAGAGAATGCATTAAACATTGCAAAAGATTGATTTAAAAAAAATCCTGCAGCTCCTACTGTAAATTCAGTTTAGCAGAAAGCGGTGTGTTTAGATGGTCAGTGATGGTCTTCATTGTGTGTCGGGATTGCAGTGGCTGTTCTGACTGTAATTTTGACGGCATGATGTCTGTGCCATTTTCCACATCCTGCCGTTTGTCTAGTAAACTGTCTGTTGGAAAAGAGTACGTTTCTGATGCCTGCTGGGCAGCCAGAAGCCGCAGCAGTCAAATGAACTAATAAAGGAGCAGAAACGCAGAATAAATGAGGAGCTGTTGTTGATCCTGAATGCTGGAGCAGGTTTCCAAATGAAAGCACGGTAGCTTGATGTTCACCTGCAGGCCTCATGTTATTTTTATTCTGCTCAAGTTTCAATCAACGTGGTTATGAATCAAACGGCATGAAAATGCAGCGAATAACAGACGAACACCTTCACAGGAGCCAGTGAATTCATGAAGACATTAGCAAAAGCTTCTAAAACAGCATCCGAAATGAAAAGGAGCCTCATAAATTAGTGATTTGAATCTCAAATATTGTTGAAGGACATGATCAGAATATCAAATCATGATATTCAAAAATACATAGCAGAGAGATTGTTTTAATTAGACGCAAGATGACATCAATATCGTTTTGTCTGTTTACCTGAAAAAGAGATACTGTAAATCTAGCCACTGTTTAAAAGTTTGGGGTCGGTAATGTTTTTGAAAGATATAAAATAGTAAACTTTAGTCTTTAAACTTTCCGTGTTGAGTAAAAGTGTTCCAAAAATTCCTTTCATAAGAGTCTTTCTAATGAAGTCTTGTATTGTGAGATACGGACGTTCACTTGCATCAGAGTTTCAGCTTTGAGGACAACACAAAAAAAAAACTCACAAGTAAACACAACCATCAAAGTGAGTCCAGAATGAGAACAATCAACAAAAGACAAAAGGAATGATGAAGAAACAGCTCTTTCATAAAGTTGAAAGAGAAGAAAGAAAAAAACATAAGTGAACACGACGCAAAAATTAACCTGCGACAAAACAAATGAAGTCCTATTACACAGTTAACAGAGCAAGTTGCAGCTTGATCGGCTAGTTTTATGTGATCCTCCGTTTCTGAGGTGTTTTTGAGCATCTACGCTACAATATTTATCAGCCTTAAATGAACTAGAATCTTCTGTTACATAATCGTTCGATCACTAAACATTATAATCAGTTATGTATCACACAAGACGCCGAGGGTTTCCTCAGATAACCGGGACACTTGAGTCTTCAGAAGCCCAGAGAGATCCAAGCCAAATGTTTTATACGTCTCCTCTGGAGCCACTGAGAGCAACTCAAAGAGAATCACACTCTCCGAAATAAAAGAGGCAGCTTGAGAGTGAGTGCGGGGCTCTGGGATACGACTGAACATGAAAATGCTTTCACTCGCCTGCTCTCTTGTCCTCTTCTCTGGCTTTTACGAATTCTCTCAAGACCATCTGTGACAAACTAGCCGAGCAGAGAAAGACACAGGCGTGATACGGATGATGATTTGAGGGAAAATTCACAGGAAACCTAAAGACGAGATTATGCACAAAAAGAAAGGACACGTGATTAGCATGCATGCTAAGTGTCGCTGCACCTCAGTGATGTCATCGCGTCCCTATAGATGCTGCGGAGACGCAGAAGATGCATTATTCACACAGACTGCACAACCATGCTGCATGCATTATTCACAATGCACATAATCGCAAACAAATCACATTCATGCAATCACAGATACAAATGCACACATATGCACAAAAATCACAAGTGCACATTATACAAACATGCTGCATGCATTATTCACAATGCACATATGCACACACAACAAACAAATCACATACATGCACACAAAATCACGAGCACAAACATGCTGCCTGCATTATTCACAAACTTGCATGCAATCGGATACAAGTGCACGTTGTACAAATGCAATATGCGCATTATACGCGACGCACGCATATGCAACCACATACAAATCACACCCGTATGCACTCAACATCACAAGTGAATTACACAAACATGCTATATGTCATAATCACAAACTTGATACAGATACAAATGCACACGTGCAAACCCAAAAATCACAAGTGCACATTATACAAACATGCTACATGCATTATTCACAAACACATGAATCACAAACTTGCATGCTTTCGGATACAAGTGCATATTGTATAAATACAGTATGTGCATTATACGCGATGCGCACGTATGTTCTCAAAAATCACAAGTGCATTAACACAATGCACATAATCACAAACAAATGACACACTTGCATGCAATCACAGATCCACGTTCACATTTATGTGCATTATTCACAATGCACACAAGTGCAAACACAAACATATTCGTTCAAATCTGTTCACTTGAATCTCATTTAAAGTATTTTTAGATATTTTAACTGGAAAACAAGACATGTTTTCAACAACCAAGGAAAAGTGAGCTACTCGTACAACGACTTTAATACTTTAGAACATCTTCCATCCAAGTCAAGTCATGAATTCAACTCCTCTCACAGTCTTATAAATTCACTGTACAGTGCTGTACTGAAAAATAGAGGAAAGACGCCTCCATTTCTTCTTGCTTTCATTCTGTCCTTGATGCTCTTCTGTGTTGTTTAATTAAAACAGTGAGGGCACAAACCCCCGACAGACCCGCACACTGACATCACATGATCACACACACCAGAGGAGAGAGAATGGGACGAAACGAGCTCATCATTAAACCTGCTGTGTTGTTTGAGCGACTAAAGGACTCTTCAATTGCTTTTTCTATCATTTAAAGTGTAATTTTACCATGCCGCCCCAAACTCAAGTTCAGCAGGAGCTTGTACATATAAACCTGTCAATCTTATTTCAAACATATAGTCTGTAACAAAACAGCTTTCACACGAGGAGCAGCGCTAACTATGATGATGTTTACAGTGAATGTGTCGGTGGATTTCATCAGTGATCTGTGCTTCAGAGAGCAGGTGGGATTTACTGCATTTGTTGTTCATTAGAAGGTCATTCTGCTGTCAGCCGTCACTCACCGACAAACATTTCATCCCTGCTGCGGCGCTCCGTTTGTTTCGGCTTCTTGTTTGCTGAGGTCTTTCTTTCTTTAACGCCCCAAGCGAGAAATGAAGCCGTTGTCTGCCGGTAAATACTAGCGAGTTTAAATTTCACATCTTGTTACTTTTTCGCTTTGATGTCGTAATTCTGAAGATTGGATTGTAATGTTGCATGAAGTCATTGTGTTCAGAGTGACTGTGAGAGCGGATTCAGCTGTACCGGAGCTAGATTTTCCCCTGGAGAAAAACACGGAAACAGAGAGAGAGAGTAATACAGAAAAACGGAGTAATACAGAAACGCTCCATAGTAATCATAGTTTACAAACAAAACCATATAGATTATGATGCAAAAACTCTATTTGTGTATATATGCACACACCAAATATTATATATATATTTGGGATGTCGATTTAACACGTTAATTAGTTACGGTAAAAAATTATTTTTTACCGCAATTAACACTCTTGCCCCGCCCCACAATTTCATACAGTTGATTGATGACGAATGAGATGCAGGGCAACGTCTTACTACGCGATCGGAAAGTGATCATCTATGAAACATCTTGCTTTTTATCCATAACAAAAATTTTTGGTCGTTTTGCCAAAAATACCATTACTACTGCTAAACTGTAGTAAATGAACACTGTAAAAGGCTTTTTGATGAGTAATGATTAATACCAACAGTAACTGTAGTAATTATATTTTGGTGGAAACTACAGTTGCCATGGTAAAGTGCTCTGAGGGCTTTCCCACAATGCACTGCAGGTGTTGGTGTGTGTGTGGGCCGGTTTCACCTGTGCACTGCGACGAGGATTTTATGACTTATTTAGACACGCACACACAGACTGAGTTAATTAGTGGCGCTTAATTAAGGTCTTTTGTTTCTCACAAGTGGCTCGTTACACGTCTCAGAGGACGGCGTTGCACGTTTGTGTGTTTGCAGACGAATCACGGGTTTCTTTCCAGCTGTTGTTTAATGTTACAGCGCTTTTCCTTTTTTTTTGTGGTTGCGTTTTACAAACTCCAGCCACTATAATATAATTACGTAAACATTAACAAATCTTTTGACAATCTTGATGCCGTTATATGAAAATACAGGAAAAAAAACTGACTGAATTATCCAAAAAGTGAATATAAAACATCTTTCCAGCTAAAGTTAAACTATATTGTGATATAAAATGACAGATTTTGGTCATGGCATCAGTTCTGATTCACGTTTTTTTTATTGAGCGTGTTAGCAGATGATCACGATTTCCACAGCAGCATCACAAATAGCCATTTAACAGCGTTTTTATATGAAGATTCCCTCGTGTGTGAAATCACTGGATCTGGAATGAGACATTTAGTGACCTCAAACACACACACACACACGTTTTTAAATGCATAGCTATCAGAAAAAGCGAATTTTTTCAATAAACTGATGCAAAAACAGAGATTTACGAACAGCCACGTTTAACTAAATATTATGTCGTAGATCACAAACGGGACTCAAATTAAACAATGAGCTTGAACACTTCCTAATGCTTCATTTGAAAATATATTAAACAAATATAAACGAATCAATCTGTGATCATAATGTTTTTCTTTGAAGCAATAAATTGCCCGTTATCTCGCGTATATATATTTAGCAACCTGACATCTATTCGGATATAAATAGCGCAATAAAAAACTCAGACATCCCACACCGATTCCTCACAGTGAACTCCAGCTCTTTGTCTTTTTCTTTCTTTTCTTCTCTCCATCGCCGAACGGCCAGACGGCTTTTCAATTTCAAAGGCAGTCTGTTCTGCCAACTGCAAACTCTCAAAGAACAAGAGCGATTTCAGCATTCTGCAGCAAACATGCGAGGCTGTAAAAAGAGATTCGCTCATCTATTTTCTGGTCGTCTTCACCGGCGTGAGAACAGGAGAATAGAGGAGTGTGGGGCGGCTTTTCAACAAGGGGAAACTGCAGACAGAGAACTTTACATTTATGGTCAGATTCACATTAATGTTCAAGACGCAATTGTGAGGAAGTGAAGGAATGAGGAGTGAGGAATTTTTATACTTCAAGTGATTATTTGATTACCTGGACGTGTTAAAGCATATACACTACTCTGCGAGACTCTGTCAAAACAGCCAGAGTTTCATTGTTCAACGCGTTTCCCTTTTCCGTGTCTGATATTACTTGTCACATTGTCGTACACAAAAATATTCAATTTCATATAGTCATCCTTTAAAAAACTCCCAGAAACGCAGTTAACCTCCTAACGGTCACCTGACTGCAGTGAGGTTGCGCTGTGATTGGCCGCTGATCATTCCATGTATAAAGAATCATTTTCATAATGATCTGAGATCAGCTTTAATGAGAACAGAGTCTCATCTCTTCTGTGAGTGTTTAATCATTGAAAAAAATCTTCCCAGCATCTCTTTCTCCACGACCGTCTGAGTAATAATCACTCTAATGTCGCCCACCGCCGTCTAATTTAATATCATTTGACTCATTATGTCTGAATTGCAAAAGCCATTTGTCTGAAGATGGAATTGGTTTCGGATGCTGGTGTCTATGGGTGAATGAAAACATGTCCAGGTCATATTTCACCCCAGAATCATTAGAAAATAAAAATGCTTTTGTATAAAAGAAAATAAAGCCTTTGTTTAGGACCATTATGATTTGTGCCCGCATTCTCCACCACTTGTCCTGCTGACTTACTCTGTAATTCTCATTTTTTCTCACTGATGATGATTTTCAGTACTATAATACAGTCATTTTTAAATATAATACTGTTAAAATTACTGTAATTTTCTTAAATGAAAGTGTGCATAAAATCAGCAAAACAAATGCTACCATATTTTAGTTTTAATATATATATAATTGTTTATTATACTATTCATTTACAATTTATATTATAAATTTGAATATTTTAGTCACTTTAAATAATTTTTACATTTAAAACATATAACAACAAAAATGACTAAATTTTATTTTTTACTTGTGATTCTAACCGAGTTTGATGTTACATTAACATTTGCATTCACATATTTACTAAAATTAGTGTTAATTAATGTTAGTGTTGTATTTTTTAGCTAATATTTAGCTTAAAAAGCAGTAAAATAAATGCTACCATGTAATGATGTAAAACTTTAATTTAATATATATATATATATATATATATATATATATATATATATATATATATAATATAAAAGCAGTGCAATATATATATGATTCACATACATACATATATATATATATATATATACATACACACACAATTAGAATCTTATGTAATTAGTATAATTTAATTAACTATTTAAATGACTAATTTTGGCCGATTTACATGGACAACTCTTCGTCTTACAACTGATTCCAACGGAGAATTATTCATTCATAATTTATATAATGCACATTTAGAATTGATGTAATTAATATAATTCAACTATTTAAATGACTTTGTGGGTGTCTGTTGAGACTAACAACGGATTCCAACAGTTACATTTTATATGGACATTTCCGCATTTGCCAGACACTTATTACACTGCATGAAATTAGTGTTAAAACACATGCAATCTAAATTGGACTATTTTTAGTTGCCGTGTCATTAGAATTGTCCACAGTTTTTTTTTTTTCGCTTCGAGTTCAATGCAGGAGTGCATTCTGGGAAGGAATGCATGCTGTGCTGCATTACAATTTGGCCAAAACCCAAGAATGATGTTGCAGCAAGATGCCTTAAAATGCTGTCCATGTAGGCAGCACACTACAGATAATGACCCGTGTGTGTGTGTGTTCAGATATCGACGAGTGCTCGGAGGGTTTGGTGCAGTGTGACACACATGCCACCTGCGTGAACTTACCTGGTTGGTATCACTGCGAGTGTCGTGAGGGTTACCATGACAATGAGGTGTTCACTGCAAACGGAGCGTCCTGTAAAGGTACAGTTGTTCAAACACACACACACTCACACACACACATTTCTCAAGCACTGAGCATGTTTAGACAGAGCCTCACCTCCTCCTCCTCCTCCTCCTCCTCCTCCTCCAGACATCGACGAGTGCCGGACAGGCCGCAGCACCTGCGCCAACGACACCGTGTGCTTCAACCTGGACGGCGGATACGACTGCCGCTGTCCGCACGGGCACAACTGCACCGGCGACTGCATCCACGACAGCAAGGTCAAGCACAATGGACAGATTTGGGTCCTGGACAATGACAGATGCTCCGTGTGCTCATGTCAGGTCAGTGAGAGTGATGCATTATGGGTAGGCTTTCATTTTTGAGGTCAGGGTGAGTGTCCTGTGATGCCGTCAAGGGCGTCAGCAGCCATCAGGTTTAACTGGACGACAGATCACGATAAATCACAAGTGCTTCACTGTCATCCTGAGGTATGAAGGACAGACACATAAAGTCACATGATCAGGCTGTAAAAGATGTTTATCAACAACATTTGTTACGGGAAGTCCGTTAAAACACAAAAAACTTTGACCTTCAATTTATTAAAAAACTAATGGAAAAAGTGCAACTTAAATTAAATATATACATATCAAATATTCTTTGTCTATTCTAATGTTGCCGTTTACACTTCTCTATATCAGTGTTTCTGAACTCCTGAAACGCCTCCATCTTGACAACATTCCTCATTTAAATAATTCATGAGCAGAATAAAGGGGCGGGGCCTGGTTGAGTTAGTTAGTAGTGTGTTGAAACTAGCGGTTATAGTAAGGGGCGGGACATTTCACAAACACCAATCACAACATACCGCTCCAACCGACCAATCAGAGCACAGTCTGCTTTTCAGAAGGAGGGGCTTCACAGAGACAGGAAGTAAATGGAGCATTACTGACACACTGGGAAGAGAGGAGCTGAACAATGAGGAAAATAATCAACATTCAGTCTAGTAGAGCCTAAAAAAACAACATCAAGATTTATAAAAAAATATATATATATTAGGTTGCAATAAAATATTATATTTATATATTTATTTCAAATAACAAAAATGTGTTTTATGGTTTTAGTTTCAGTTAACTGAAGAGACTTTGACCGTACAACAAATGTTGCAATGATCTGTAAAAATATATATAATAGTTCATTAAAAATAAAAGTGATTCTTTATTGTTAAATATAAATAGTATAAAAATATAATAATATTGTATTTCATATATTTTATAATATAATTATTCTGTTATATTTAAAATATTTCATCAAAAATATAATAAAATATTTATTTTAAATTCTGTGGTAATTTTCACATGATTCAAGTAATGATAGCAACAAAACTTTGGTGAAATCACATCTTCAGTCTTATTTCTTGGATATATGCTCAAATATATGCCAACATATTTAGTTAAATTAAATGTAATTGTTTTCTTCCATAATGAATGATGAGTTTAGCACATGCTGCTTTGCTTTCCTCTCAGTTTTGTGATGCTGTTTTAATCGGAAGCGCTTGAGGAGTCACATTTTCATTAAAGCGATTGACCTCCATCAATTTGGCTGGTCACAGTTGGTAATTAAGTCTTTAATTGAAATGTTTTCTTGCATCTGGAGGAGACGACGAGCACGATGGCTTTTCAGATATTAAATAATCAATCTACCAATTATGACGCTCATGGTGAAGGACAGAGTGAGCGAATCCGTCTTAATCAGCCGATACCATTTAATTGACATGGAAGAGGGAGAGCTGTCAATCAAAATTAGACTCTGGCCGCTCGACTGAACATGACGTGTGCGACGGAAACTTTCTCTGCTCGTGGCACAGGTCACAGAGTTATCAAGGGTAATTGCTTTACTCGGTTTGGCTTCTTGAAAACGATATTCAACCTAAAACAAAAGACAAAATATTCAAAAGTCAAATGGTGCCGAAATTTAAGTGGTAAAATCTTTGTTTACTGTTCAACTATGCTTTTATAACAAGCTCTTTTTGTTAGAGAGACTTTGTGGCAAAATGCCTATTAAAACAAAAAAAGAAACTGATCAATTTATTAAAAAACAAACAGAAAAGTGCAGTTACAGTAAAATGAATTAAAGGTAGTAAAAATAATGTTTAACATATATATATATATAAAAATTACAATGATGTCTAAATATTTTTAAAAACAAATATATATTTATATACATTAAATAACTTAAAAATTTGTTATAACATTTTATATATATGTATGTCATAATTTTAAAAAATATATTTCTAAATACGTACTTTATAAATAAATATGAAAGGATACAAAAAAATAACTACATGAAATAAAATCTGAGATCTATGATAAATAAAACGTTCGAAAATAATTTAAAATCAACTGTAATAAAATCACTGTATCGCATGGCCTAGTGTCTTATTTAATAAATACATAATGTGGAAATATATGTCGAACATATTTGGTTAACCATTCATTTATTTTAAAAAATAAAGAAAGAAAAGAAAAATTGTTGCAGTGAGACAGAGCAGGGTAATTTTAAAATGTTTTAGTTTTAGTAATTTAACAATTGTGGTGTCGTTTTTTAAATAGACTCATTTACAGCAAGCTCTTTTTGCTCTGGTTTTCTTTCACCTGCGTGTCCTGCAGTCGGGTCGCGTCATGTGCAGACGGATGGTGTGCGATTGTGACAATCCCACGCTGGATCTCTTCTGCTGTCCCGAGTGCGACCCGCGTCTGACGTCTCAGTGTCTTCATCAGAACGGCCTGCTGACGTACTCCAGCGGAGACACCTGGATCGAGAGCTGCCAGCGCTGCCAGTGTCTGGTGAGACAAACACTCAACCCTTCCATTTCACCACGGCAATGTGATTCTGGGCCATAAAAAGCGAAAATTCACAATAGAATGAATGCACTTCAAATACCCGGATTATGCACTTGATTAACAAAATAAAAAAGTGTTGAACGTTGGACACGTTGGAAGTGTTGAACGTTGGATTGAGTGGGAGGGGCTTCAGACACTGATGATAAATGACAAAATAACTGAGTAATAATAAAAGTAATTTTATGCGATAGACCAAAAGGTGGATGGAAACAGCTATTGTTGATCTCATGTGGACTTTAAAGCAATAACATGTGTAAAAACATATTTTTGACCCCTGATGGAGAATGGCTCCCAGGTCATTTGAGTTTGAGACCCCTAGTATCTTTCCAAACGTCGCAAACTCAATAATAATCAAAGAACAACAAATAAACGCAGCTTGTTGGATTTGGAGCTCCTCGTATGTGGTACGAATCTGGCTTCCTACTGAGTGTTCGAAACGCTTCTGCGCGCCAGAGAAACACCTCTCCTCCTCCAGCCATATGCTCGTCAAATGCTAATGTCAAATTTGCATTGATGAGAGGGGTTCTGTGGAGGAAACCACCCTGCCGTCACCCCCTCCTGCTCGGCATGTGTGCGGTGGGTGGAGGCCGCGGCGAGTCTCTTCAGAGGTGCGACTCGTTGTTCCGCAGCTCCAGCCTTGATCAAACGCAGCCCTCATTGACACGGGCCGTTACTGCGCACGCTTTCATTCTCCGAGAGCAGCTGGACGAGACACGCCGATGAAGACAGACTGTAAAAGTATAGAGAGAAACATCAGGGACATTTAATATAGACCTGGACAAGTAAAAAAAAAAAAATGTTTTTAAATTATATATATATATATATATATATATATATACAGAGAAACACAGGAGGATAACGAGCGGGGCACAGGTGACGGAAATGAACTATGATGAGAAAAGCACATGGGGAAACGAAAGCAAAACAAAGGAACACATGACAGGTGACAGGACTGAAAACAAGGAACATGTGACTATGGACGGGACTGGGGAACAGAAAAACAAGGAAACATAGACACGATTATGACAATATGGTCTTAATTATTAAATTGGTGGATTTTGTGATATAATTAAAAAATGTCAATTTAAAAAAATAAAATAATAGTTATTAGTTATATATAATTATCATATTTCATTTACATGGATTTATAAAATTATTTGCACACAGATAAGATAATAATAATTATTATTATTATTATTATTAGAAGTAGTATTTTAAAAAATATTGTTTTAAAATATTTATACAAGTAAAAGCTACAATAGAACATATGATCTTTAAATAATGATTAAATTAGTTGTTTTAATTTCCAGGCCTGGAAACAATATAACAAATTATTATAATCTTAGCAATGCAAATGCTTAATTCAATTAGATAATATTTATAATAATCATCATCATTCATTATCATTTTTATTTGTGTACAAAAAACTTTATAAATAAATGTAAATTAAATATTGTGATTTTGCATCTTTAATTCTATTTTGTGTAAGTATTATTACACATAGTAGTTAATATTATTACACTATAATAGTAGTATTATTAAACGTGTAATTTTAAAATGCACAAGTAAAAACTAGAATTGAACATACGCTTTAAAATAATGATTAAA
Source organism: Opsariichthys bidens (assembly GCA_037194245.1). Taxonomy (NCBI): domain Eukaryota; kingdom Metazoa; phylum Chordata; class Actinopteri; order Cypriniformes; family Xenocyprididae; genus Opsariichthys; species Opsariichthys bidens. The sequence continues at coordinate 18,754,064 of CM074290.1, read as the reverse complement.
TTAGTTGTTTTAATTGTTTAGAAATGCTGATGTTTTGAAATGCAATTATATATTAATGCAAAATATTAATATAATTTTTACACAAAACAGGAATAAAAATGCTAAATTACCATATCTCATTACCATATTAAACAAGTGGTTTTTCCTGGACAATGTTGCTGAAACGGGCAACATTAGGTCATGTGACCACAGTATAGCATACTACAGTTTGAAACGTTCCTCACTGAATAGTAAGCAGTATATAGAGCACAGTGTGCTAGTATTCCATTCTGAACATTCTGCCAACACAACCACAGACTGATAAATATGCATCCCGGAAAATATATTACATTCGATGCAAGAAAAATGCAGATGCGGCAATAAACGCACAACGCCGGTCAATAGCTTGGGTAAACATGTTTCACCCTCCCAGCGCTGATAACCAGCCGGACCACATGAGATCAAAACAGAATCAGGATTCGAGGGAAAGACTTCAAAAAGACTCGTGCATCTCACACGGCTTTCAGAGCACTTCCTGCGTGTTACCGTGGCGATAGCACAGCAAACCCCACTGAAATGAAAACGCTCTGCGAAATGAGGCCAAATCTCTGCTTAGCCAGATCTCCAGCGCAGCCTGAAATATACGACCTGTATTTAAGGATGTATTGGGGAGTCAGTGCTTTCTGTTATTGATAGCTGGTGAACCAACAGAGACCCACGCTCAGAAATACCGCTGAAATGACATTGTTTCCAGTCATGATGAGTGTTATCGTGAGGCTTCAGGTTTTAATGTCAACTCGATTAGGTTTCACTATCTGACATTATTGCACTGAAGCTTTTTCACTCACGCACAATATTGCGAAACACCTGTGATGCGTATGTGAGCTTTTTACTGTGAAGTTAACATTTGGAGTTATTTATTAAAGACCCGTGACAGCATTATTGTAGCTTTGTGGTTTTCGCTCATGAAAAAATTACAAAATTTTACTTTCTGTGCATATACGCATTTATAATTTACAGCGTTTCCCTTCGTCAAAATAATGATGACGATTTCTAGATTTCCTTATAAAGATAATATATCACAGAAAATATTAAAATCTTACAAATGCCAATTTAGTATAATAATAATAATAATAATACATTTCTGATCAAACGTTTGGGGTCAGTAATTAAAAAAAGACAAATTAATACTCAAGGACACATTAAATTAATCAAGAGTGAGAGTAAAGTCATTTATAATGTGACAAAAATTTATTTATTTATTTTTTAAAAAGCTGTTCTATTCATCAAAAAATCCTGAAAAATAAAAAGGTTTCCACAAAAATATGAAGCATGTTTTCAACATTGATATTAATCATAAATGTTTCTTCAAATCATCATATCAGAGTGATTTCTGAAGGATCATGCGACACTGAAGACTGGAGTAATGATGCTGAAAATTCAGCTTTGATCACAGGATATAAATTACACTTCACCATATATTCACATAGAAAACAGCTATGTAAAATTGCAATAATATTTCAGAATTTTTACTGTGTTTTTGCAGACGTATTGAGCAGAAGAGACTTCTTTCAAAAACACTAAAAATCTTACCGACCGTGTATATGTGGGGTTTGAACCTACAACCTTTCAGCTATCAGCCTGGACCTTCATTAATGGATTCTTCTTTTTCTGATGTGCTCTTCAGCAGGGTGAAGTGGACTGCTGGCCTCTGTCCTGCCCGCCGGCGGACTGTGACTTCACGCTGGTGCCCGAGGGCGAGTGCTGCCCGCGCTGCGTCTCGGACCCCTGCCAGGCCCATGCCGTCCGCAACGACATCACCAAGACCTGTGAGGATGAACACGGGATCACGCGCTTCAGTGGCTCATCCTGGGTCAAACACGGCACGGAGTGCACGCTGTGCCAGTGCAAGGTACTTACAACAAACAGAGAGAAACAGGATAGATGATCAAATATATGAACAAGCGTAAAACTCGACATGCAAACAAAGAACAAAGCAACAACATACAGATAAACAAATAATACAGACAAGCTGTTTTTGTGATCTTGTAATTGCATAATCGATTGCTTGACTAAACAACAATCAGACCGGATTGGCAGACATTCAAGTAGATGATACAAAGAAAACAGGCAACAGACAAATACAATTAAACGGATAAACAAACTCGAGTCATTGAATCATTCAGACCGCTTTTTAAAATGATTAATTCAAATTAAGCATTTTTAAATGCACTCACCAACTAATATTTTGTCAGAATCCTAAAATTAAGTCAATAATTTATCATTTTGTTTAGTTCAACAAATTGAACGATCGTTTGCTTGACTCTAAACAAACGTCAGTCATTGAATTCATTGAGTCATTGAATCATTCAAACAATTCATTTAAATTAATTAAACATTTTTTAATCGAGTTCAGCAATAAATATTTCATTAGAACCGTTCAATTAATTAAATTATATGTTATTTTGTCTAGTTGTCTATTCAGAATCTCTCGGAACGATCGAATTGCTATAATTGTATTTCCAGTGTGTGATGTATTTTTCCTCTACTCTTCTCCAGAACGGACACATCTGTTGCTCAGTGGATCCCATGTGTCTTTAGTGGCTGCGCTCGGCGCTAACAGCACCTGTACAGTCTCACGCGACCGTCCCCTCCACGATCCTCCCCGAATTTATGCCAAATATGAAAGGTGTATAATATCAGACCAACGCCAGCGGTACGCGAGGAGGCCATTTCTGCACAAACAAGGACTATAAACCCACGACGAGAAACGAAACACAAGCACTGCACACACGCCGGCATGACCACACTGGATGTTTAAAGAATAAAACATTCGTTCATTTTTATCTCTTTGAAGATCACAGGATTGTAGAAATTTTAGCTAGTAAGTAAATCTTATCGTATTTCTCTTTTGCCTGGTTACGGAAGTCGACGCTACTCTGTGATTCTTTTTCGATTAGCTTTCTGTGTCTGTTTTTCTGTCTAGATTTTAAATTATTATATGGCTTGTTCTTGTCTTATGGTGAATAAAATATCTCCATTTCCATTTATGGATGAGTTGACCTTTCATTTTCCCTAGCGGCGCGTTACGTTTCCCGAATGTGTCGCTCAGCTAATGCCGCCTTACGAGGTGATCAGCGAATGTGCTAATTAAATGGCTTTCTAGTGACCTTCTCTGCTACCTGAAACATCATCATTATCTCCAATCTCTTAAGCAGCTTAAACATCCCACCATTCACGCTTGACCGTCCCGTAAACTTCACTCACCCTTGAACGGAATTCAGAGGAACAACTGCGGAATCCGAATGCTTCCTCTTCCTGTATATTTTGAATATTGCATGAATATTCAGCAGCGTTCCGCTGCATCTCCAGTAACGGCATCAGAACGGCCTCGTGAATATTCAGCAGGTGTCGAGGTCGCTCGGGAAACAGGACTGCGCTTTCCTTCAGGTCACCGTGTGAAAGTGCTTCAGAGACACAGATATCAGTCAGCTTCTGTGAAAAAAAGCTCCAGCTTCCCAAAGTGAAACTGCTCATGGCTAAAAGTTTAATTATATTCGTTCAATATACTTTTTTTGCTAATCTTTCATAAATATTTAAAGACAAGTTTCGTCGTTCCACACCTGTATGACTGAAGAGTTCAATTTGAGCATAATTGTGTCCGTCTTTGTAATCGTCTAATTCCATGATCGTTTGCCTGACTATAAACAAACAAACAAACATATTTGCTATATAATATATATCACTTTATGTGAGTATACTGTTTGAATGCGGACAAAGCTGGATGTACTAAATAGGCCTATCCAACTTCATACATAGAGCTGTGTTTTTGTGACAATATAAACAATCACAAAGTAGAGAATTCATATAAAGTATATATTGCTTTATGTGAGTTAGAGTTGCATGATTAATCGTTAAAATCTCTATTCAAACACCCATGCGATCTTATTCATAAATGACAGGGATTAAACCTTTCACAAGTACGATCACAGTGAACATTCAAATCTACGTTCTGATCCAAAGAGCCATTGTCATGCATAGATATGAAACAGCTTTTCAACCACACAATATCATTAATTCTGGAATACAAGTTTATTGTTAGGATATAAACACTGATGCCTACAGAAGCAATCAAAATAGAGTAAATCACCAACTTGGCGCTTCAAATGACGAATGATTGTATCGATGACATCGTTTCACCAGTAGATGGCGACAAATGAATGTTAAAAAATGTGTTTATCATTGAATAATACATTCAAGAGATTCGTTCAAAAGCGCCGATTCATCCAGCAATGAAACAAGAGAAGTCTTAATGGGTGAGTCATTGAATCATTCAAACTGCTTTTTAAATAATTCATTCAAATTAATGTATTTAAATAGACTGTAGCAATTAACATTATATACATTATAATGTATTATTATATATACATACAAATCCAACTTTATAAAGAGCTGTGCGACATTTCACATTTTGCACTGATCTAAACAAATCTATTCAGTCTTACAAGTTGAAAAATATTCTACTCTTACTATTTCTGCCAGATTAATATATAAATATAACAATATTTCAGAAATAGTAATAGTATGCTAGAATTCAATAGAGCGTAGAATATAAGAAAATTAACACTTAACTAAGCAATACTATAAACTATCATTTAAATGACAAGTTAAAGATGCACTGTGACAAAGGGGGAGGATAGAGATGCACGACGTGTGGTGTTACCTGTTATCTCCACGTGTGTTCATTCTCATGTAGACAAGAGTCTGTCTGCTCAATTGAAAATCATGTGATGGTTTATGGATGGTTATGTCCTCAACCTCAAGCCAGAGCTGTAAAAGAAGCTGCACAAGGTCTACTTGAGAGGAAGATTCAACTCCTTGACTACGACTAAACATGCAGAAAATATTCTGCTGTAATAGCAGCAATGAAAACATTCACATTTTACAAAATAAAGGAGGTACTAAAGCTGGAGCATTTATTAGGCTCTTCTTTATGTGCTTTAATTGAAGTCTTATATGTGTTGTATAAGAAGCACTGGGTGCAGATCCTCATCCCACATCGGTATCTTCATCAGCGCCGGGTTAAATCGGGTCAGAGGTCATCAGAAACGGTGGGCAGATGTAGCTTCTGTCCTTCAGCAGGTCAACACTGAATGCTCCTCAAATTGGATAGAAATGCAGTTTCATTTATGTACTTTTCAATATTCCTCAGTGTTTTTGTCTCGTTTTCCAGCACAAATATCTAAACACTCTTAAATCAAGTTTACTGGAGAAGCAAAATTACTTCGTTTTTCTCAGTTGCTTTGGTGCATTTCTCACATCACTATTTACATTTGCACAACAGTTAATGCAGTTCTCAAAACAATTAGTACAAACTGCAAAACCTAGTTGATAATCTACAAAAGCGTGTCACTTGCTCAAAATGGACAGCTCATTCCTCAAAAGCAAGTATTTATATCAATGAAAGTGTCAGTGTCATCAAGATGTAAAGTCCTGACACCATTGTTAATGAACAAGATGGTCAAATGACTTTGTCATGTTTTATTATGACAGTTTACTCTGTAAATGTTTTCCAATACAAAAAAGTCAGATCTTGGTGACACTACCTGAAAATGCTCAAGACAGCACTATATACTATTTGAACAGCCATTTGAAAAATACAGTAAAGTTACACATTACTGTATTTAGGGACATAACTGAGTATGAGAAAAATGTTTCACATTTTTACGGCATATGCCCTTTGCAGTTCTAATTTGTTCACAACATTGTGCAAAAGAAAAAATACACCCTTATTTTCAACAAACATAAACTCACTTTGGGTAGAGCTGTGCACAACTGTAAACAATATTGCAGTGCATATGGGAACTGAACATACAACATACAACATACAACATACTGTAATCATTCATGCACATCCAGACGTTCTTCTCTGTCTGGCCACATAATTTAATCTACATCACAGCGAATATCATCTCTTGCAATGTAGCAAGGAAAGTATCTGCTCGAGTGGCGAATCCTCTGCAGGACTCTGCTGTGATTTCATTTTTCATTATTTAGCAGACGTTTTTATCCAAAGCGACTTACAAGGGGAGCAATTAGGGGTTAGGTGCCTTGCATCATGGCATCGAAGGTGGAGAGAGTGCTGTTTATTCACAATCCCTACTTTCAATTCCTGCCGGTGTGGGAATCGAACCGGCAACCTTCAGATTACAAGCCCGACTCCCTCACCACTAGGCCACGACTACCCTATGCTGTGATGTCATCACACGGCCGCTAGCAGGGCCATTTGAGTATGTGGATGCCGGTCATATACCTTCCACCTCCAGGAAGAGAAAAACTGCTCTATTGTATTTAGGAATGGTGAGTAGGGAGGGAGATATTCCACCAGCATCCTATCATGTGGTGCAAACCACTGTCTGACGACATCTGAGTCGTGAAAACGCACATTATCCAAAACAACAACATGCTTGCTCAGATAGTTTCCAGTTAGACCCCTCTCATTCTCGGGGATTATGTGCTTGTAAGGAGTGTCTAATTTTGTTTTTGTTTGTCTAAAAGATTTTGACAACTAGTTCAACATTTTTGTATGTAATGACTCAAGCAATGAAATGAGGACTATTAGTTTTATATGGAATGACTATTCAGCATTCACAAGTATAGTTAATTTTGACTGACATGACATAAGCAAATGATAATGTTATAAAACAGCAGAGAGTTGTATGAAAGCGATCGATGCATGTCCAAAAGCATTTGCAATTTGTTGGAAGGAATGAGAAACTGCTACTATGATGTGCACAAATGACTAAATGTTGTGGAGGTTGAACTAACTGTTGTGCAAAGGTAAATAGTGATGTGAGAAATGCACCAAAGCGACTGAGAAAAACGTCTTGTTTACTGATAAATTGATCAAATTTAAGTGACTTTATGCTTAAAAGAAGAGCAAACATCTGATAATAGGTGTCAAAAAAGTAATCTTGTTTTCCCATTGAATTAAGATTATTTTTCTGACCCCATTGTCAGATGTTTTTTTTGTTTTGTCTTTAAGTATAAGTAACTACCTCGTTTTTTGGTATATTTTTCAGAAAACAAGACTCCTTTCACATCTTAAGTAAATGTATCTTGATTTAAGAGATGCTTAGATGCTGTAAATACGGAGGAAGAACATTTTTTTGCAGTGTAAACAGATATTTAATATCTCTTATCCAACCATTTCCCTGACATGAACATCAATACTCAGCAAGTTTGTACTTCTTCTATCCGTTCGATTTCCTGCCTAATGAAACTGAGGGCTTGAATTTGATTATTCAATTATGGTTTACCAATCTGCCAAGAAAACAAGTCAACTATTTCAGTTTTACTGCAAGATGACTTTTTTTTTTCCAAGAACAGATTTACACATGGAATTTCAGCAATGTGACATGCAATTGGATTCCTCCACAAAACGCCAATCAATCCCGTCGTTATTTTCCACAGTGGATTACATTCATGTACTGCTTGTTTCTCTGTAAAAACTCGGATTTTTTTGGCTGCAACGCTTCCCTTTTGGCTCAGATCTGCTGATGGGGCCGTTTCTGTGGATTATGCGCTCAGTGTTCAGGACGGCATCCAAAAAACACTCCCCTCGCCCGCTGCGGTTGATCAAGAATTCATGCATGGAGTTGAGTTTGATTCGAGGCCGAGGACTGAAGCGTTGCTGAGGAATCAGACGCAGTTTAAAAGAGCAGTTCAGACAAAAATTGAGATTTATTCATCATTTAAATCACCCTCATGTCATCCCAAATTCATTTGACTTTTGCTTTCTCTTCTGTGGAACTCAATTAAAGAAAATACCATGTTCTATTCCCATATGGTAGATCAGGGGTTTTCAAAAAATGGTGTCCAGGGAAATTTTTTAGAGGAAAAAACTATTTTAAAAAATAATGAATTTAATTTCGGACAGTGTCGGGTCCCCTCCAGTGTTCGGGACAGATTTGGCACAGGTGCCATATGTGCCCAGCGTGCTTCTCTCTGGACGTGGCGCTCAGCCAGCGGCAGGACAGAGGAGTCCCAGCATGCACCGGCCTGATTCCAGCTGGCTCCTAAATGACCAATTTACTATCAGAGAGAAAAACCCACCGCGACAGATGCTATGACCTACGGGGAGCTGATATTACTGTTTCTGCTAGCTATTAACGACTGCGCAGTCATGATGCCAGGATATGAACTACTCTTCAGAGGAATCCCATTGGCTGCCGAAGTCAATCATCACTTGAGTGACAGCAGTCATCCCCACCCCCATGTCCTCTGAGCCTAAAACCTGCAAAAATACAGAATCACACACGAAGTCAACTTCGAAATATCGAGATGCAGCTAAATGAGGTCACACAAAAAGTGAAAGTATGTAGCTAATGATAAACATTTATTTCTATAAGTAAAATGCTTCAGTGAGTCAGAGTTCCTATATTGCATGACAAAAAAAAAACACCTGCAGAGGGTGTAAAACAAGGTCAATGATCCGCTCGTACACCAGCAAGTGCTAGGATTAAATTCAGCAGCATTATTTATGCTAGAGACTGCAAAAAAGGTCAATTTCATGAACATTTCCATAAATTTGCTGGTTCTAGCTGGTTTAAAGCACCTAACACCATGTGCCAGTTGAATAAACACAGCCATTGTTAAAATTGGTCTTTAGAACTAGCCTGACCGACTACAGTATTTTCCAGAATGTCACATTTTTTTCCCCCTCATCTAACCTCCTGCGACTTGTAATCCAAAAAGTGATGTATATACACATATGTATGTGTGTATATAATGCTATTAACGTCAAGCGCACACACAACATTTGGAACCAGGGTCTAAATAAAGTTTCGGGTAAAAATATCCCCCACAAAAAGTCCCCGCTTGCAATTTTTTCAAAGTTCAAGAACTTTCGGGGTGGGACTTGGGCGCTGAGCATGCTGATTGGTTGAGTTCACAGAACACGACTGACGACGATTAAGCTTATATGTGCAGGATGAAATCCAGCGGAAACTGGAAAGTCACACACAGTCCTACGTCACCGGACTAATCTTCGAGGTACTTTAGACCGCGATGGAAACGCAAAAAAGTTCCTGGGACAAATTGTTCTGGATAATTTTGATGGAAACCAATCCCCCCCCCCCCCCCCCCCCCCCACACACACACACGTACGGTGACGTAGGACTGCACGTGACTTTCCAGTTCCCACATTTAGGCTTAATAAATGCTGTACCTCGTTGTCGGTCCATCGGACGCATTTTTAAACTGCGATATTGATTTGAATGGCAAAAAAACAACTCTTACTGCATGCGTCGCAATTAAAAATGCTGTTTGAAATAAAATGCTGTCTGAATTCAACCAATCAGCACGCTCAGCGCCCAGGTTCACCCCCGAAAGTTCCTGAACTTTGAAAAAGTACTAGGTCGTGAACAGGGACGTTTTGAGGGGACAATTTTTTCTCAAAATTTTATTTAGACCCTGGTCCCTGCACTCAAAACAAAGTCCCTAGTTCCAGGAGAAAGTTCCTGCGGTGGAAATGCGGCTTCATGTGACCCCAAATTTATTTGTATAGAACATTTCCTCAGTGCGCTCCAACGTTGTTTGGTTTCCAAAATTTAAAAAAAATATGTTTTGTGTTTTGGCGGGAAAAAAAAAAGTCATACAGGTTTAACTGGAACAACATGAGGGGTAAATGACAAAACTTTAACTTTTGAGATGACTGTTTAAGTTATGACCTTTAGAGTTATGACCAGTCTTATAGCAAAGAAATAACAATAAATGACTGTTGGTACCAGTCTAAGCAGCTTATGCAACAGGCCTTAAAAAAAGATGGAGCCAAAAAAGCGATCGATTGTACGCGAGGATTACGGTTTACCTGAAAGAGACTCGGTCTTGAAACATCGACAAACGTCTGAGAAAGAACGGTTCTTCAGTTTTTCTTGTAATAAACAGTAAGTGTGTGATTTCTTATCAGCTCCCGCAGTCCATGCTGAAGTTATCTTCCGTCTGCAGCTGCTGTTGAGGAAAAACAGTGTCGTTGTCGACGTTTATTTATTTATTTTTGGGCGCGAATTTGGAATATGGCTGTTAGACCGTTAACGGCTTTAGCCGCGTAACCGCTCATTAACTCGCTTCTCAAGGACGGTGTGATATTCTCCCGACTTTCCCTGCAGCACGCTTGATAAAAATGGACATTTTTTTTTTCTGTGTCTGGAAAAAGCAATCGAACGGAGGGAGAGACTGGGATATTAAGACTCCTGGGTTTTCTCGAAAAAAACAAACAAAAAAAAACAAGAACATGTGACTGCTTCGTACGGGGATTTGCAGCGTCGCTCCTGGCGCCTGTCTAGAGACCCGGACAGCGATGGGATTCCAATTTATAAGCTTCCCTCCATCCTGAAACACTACAGCTGACACGGTACATTCCCAGTCGCGCCTCAGGAACCATCGTGATGGAAGACTGACAGAGGAGCGATTCCATCTCTGTCAGAACACGTCAGGAGTTTGAGTCTTTCCGTACTGTGATCTCGGAGACACGAGCGAAAGGCCTGACATGACAGGCGATCTGCTGGAAAGCCGAAGAACAGCCTACGACTCAATTTAAAAGCTGAAGGTACCTGCCAGATCTCAAGTTCACGGTGTAGACGAAGCAGACGTCTGGCTCTCTGGCAACAAAATTTACCACAGAATATACATCTCAGTTTCAAGTGAGCCATGTTTACATGCACATCATTGTCTGGGTTATAAAGAAAAATATCATACTTTTGTTCTTTGCATGCCAGATTTGGAACAGTGTGAGCAGAATTATTTATTTGTATCATTTTTGTTTATAAAATTAATTTTCTGTTTATTCCTCGATTATTCCAACTTTGTTGTGCATGTAAATGTGTTCATTAAAATGAATCTTGGTTTGCTTCATGAATGCAATTTCCCACACGTCAAAAGAATGTAATGGTAACACTTTATTTTACAGTGCCATAGTTTACACGTTACTACATGCAATTACTATAGTAATAACAGTAAATTATGCATAATTACAAGTAACTAAGCCTAACTGTAACTCTATAGTAAGAACATGTAGTTGAGTATTAGTACTCAGTACTTATGTGAGTAATTACAATGTAACTAAGGCACTGTAAAATAAAGTGTGACCTAATTCATTTCTGCCGTAAAGTTATAAGTTCGTATGGTGAGCAACAGTTTTAATGAAATTTCACACTGAGGTTTTATCAGAGGTGTAATGTAACGAAGTAATAATTTTTTGGGAAAATCTGTACTTGAGTATTTTATATTTCTGTTAACTTTTACTTTTACTCTACAACATTTCCTAAATGAAATGTATACTTTTACTCCGATACATTTCCCCAAAGCATTTTCGTTACTTACTACAAAATAAAAAACGAAGAACACAGACTGCAAGCAAGCATGTGTAAACAAGTGCTCGCACAACCGCGCTTGATTTCATTTTCTGGGTCGCGTCCGTTGCTGGAGCGGCTGAGAAGAGTGCGGCACGAGAGTGACCTCTAGAGGCCAAATAAAACTATGACTGATGCCTCGTAGAGTTTGTTTTGACACGTGACGTGAGGAAAACAGGTTTAAAACAGACAACAAAGCGGTATGCTCTACTGTACACTACAGTACATGTTTTCATATCACTAAAGTAATTAGTTTGTTGGCTAGATGCTGCATTAGTGGAGAAGAAAAACACCAACTGTTTAATGTCACGATTGTTTCCATCTGTTTGCATTAGTTTATATCCATTTGTTCGATTTTATACATTCGTTATCCAGCGAAGATGCATTTTTAAATTTCATCCTAATCATGCAGCCGACTGAAACGTAAACCAGAAATGAATTTGATTTCAGTTTTTATTTTATCCGCACTTTAACTGATATTTTGATTAGATAATTATCAAGTGTTCTAAAATAGAAGCAAATAATGAGTGAAAGTACATATAATACGTCTTTATGCATAAAGATGGCCATTTTAAGCATGATTGTTTCAATTTATATGAAATGGAAACACTTTACAATACCATTTGTAACATTAAAGGTCAATGAAAGTGTTGTTCGTTGTTAATTTCAACATTTACATTTTAATATTTTAAAGTTGCCTCTTACATTTATTATAATGCACTATGAATTAACATGAATGATCAAGGTATAATTAATATATTAGTATTTTTTATATTTAAAACTTACAATAAACATTTTGCATTTTTTTTTATTCAAAGCAAACAAAATGTAAGAAATCAATCTTGCTGCTCAAACTGTTTATAGCACAATTTTTAATAATACTTTCTCCTCATGTATTTTGCATTTGTATTTTTACTTTCAATACTTCAGTATGTTTTAATATATATATATATATATATATATATATATATATATATATATATATATATATATATATATATATACTTTTCCTACTAAAGTACAAAAATATCACATACTTTAAAACTTTTACTCCAGTAATGTTCTAAACAGTGACTTTTACTTCAGCCAAAGTCATTTTCTGGTAAGTTTTCTATACTTTGACTCATGTATTGCTTTCAAGTACTTTATACACCACTGAGTTTTATCAATCACAACAAAAGTCAAGAGAGGTCCAGATTCCCGAATTGTGTTGTGTGGAGACTGAAAGCCGTTACAAAGGCAGCAAGAAATTTCAGGTTTACAGTTAGCTATTGTTAAGAAAAGATTGAGAATAATCATGTCGGAGTGCAACACTTTAAAAATACAGTCGACAAACCTCAAAAGAAATAAAATAGGAACTGAAATGTTTTCACGTCTCATCACAGGGACGAACACAGAGAGTGGCCACATATGGAGCCGTAACGTGCAGCATGCAGATTCTGAAAGCTTTAATAAATCACCTTTAGTGAAAAAATGCTTTTATAACCCTTGTGTTTTGACCTGTAATGGTGCCTAATGACTATTTACCCAATGTTCCTATAAATGGGTTTGATTGCCACTTTCTGCAGAACCGGATCGACATCTGGACGCAGGCCGGCCCTCAGGGGTTGCTTGGCAACAAGGTCACAGTGGACCGCGGCTAACGGCAGCAGCCGCCACTTTGGAAACGTCTCGATACGAAAAGAACCATTTCCACCGATAACATGCAACCTCTGAAATAACACGGTACCTGCTTGTTAAAAGAAGGTCGTTTATTGATAACAGTGATTGACGCGGATATTTACCATCCAAACATTTTAAGAGAAGCTCACCTGCTCACCAGAAAAAAAACACAGGACAAAACAAAACACTGCGGTGAAGATTTCAAAACAACACACGTATAAAAGACAAAGGATTCCGTTTCTAAGATGGCATTGCTTTGGCTGAATCTGAAATACAGAAATAAAGCAAAAACAAGTAATCAGATCAGATTTTCCAACACATGCGTGTGAACATATATTTGGTGGCACAGCAGTTTGGTGTTTACATAACTGATAAATAGTTCAACAGAGAACGATTAGACACGGAGATGCGTCCCATGCGCAGGTTTGTTAATGAAGGCACAGCTTTAGGTGTTCATTAAGAGTATTTTCATGACCATCATGCCATGCGTTCACTGTGAGGACAGCATTTTATCCATGTAGGCACAGGCGTGTCTACATAAAAAGACGTACAAAAATCAAACATCCAGCACCATATAGACCAACGTCCTTGAGGGACGTTTTGAGGAACGTTTGAAAGTTTGAGTTCAAAAAGTTTTATGCCATGTGCAAGATCGCTGAAAAGATTGATAAAAAAAAAAAAGAGTTGATTTGTGATTTCAAAACTAGCCAATCAATAGGGCTGCCCCCGACTAAAGATTTTTCTAGTCGACTAGTAGTCATTCATTTAAGCCATTAGGTAATAGTTAATTACTTAAATACATACTGAGGAGAATACTAAACCATAATGAGCATTTAAAATATTTTTATAAATATATATAATTAATATATAGGCGTAATATAGCCTTTTCCGCGCACGCTGCAAGTCAACGGCAAAAGAAATGATAATGATTATGTGAGAAAAAAAAATAGTAATGAGACATTTTAATTGAATATTACTTAACGAGTGTTTTCTGAGTCCGTGTCGGCTGCAAAGATGAAGTTGACGATGCTGATTATCATCTTCGCAGTACAGTAGACAAGCTTATAGAGATAAATGCACTTTTCATACAGATTACATAATTTGAACTGGCTTGTTTAAAAGTAGACATTTCAAGCTTTCTATAAATATATTTCTCATGTCTGTTAGGCAAGTATATGCTGAGTTTCAGTTTTTGTGACGAGCTCCAGTTCACGGAGACTGAGACGGCAGAAAGCGCATTCCTGTTTGGTTCCTTTATTTTACAAAAGCACAAAGATTTGTTGTTATTGTGTGTGTACACAAATAAAAGACCCTTAACACTTTCGAATGGTGTATTACTCTTATCGGTAGGACCAAAGTGTGCAGCATAAAGCAAAGCCAAAACGCTTCGATTTCCCCCGGGTTGCTGGTCCCAGTATAGGTGATAAACCCCACTCTCTCCATGTAATCTAATGGGACGTGAGATAAGCTAAACAATCAAATTACACTTCAAATAATTTTTTTCCAAAGATGTTTTTGTCATTTATTGTCAAGTGTTCATTTTTAAATAAGTTTAGTTTTAGTTATTTGTGGCAATAAAAATGGTGGTGTGACTTCATGATTGACAGCTTCTCTGTACGAAGTTTTCAACAACGGATTTTTTTTGGGATCTTTGGCAGGAGATTGGAGCTTTAACTTTAATTTATTTTGCAGGAGTGTGGGCGGGACATTGATACCGCGGCCCCACTTCATGCTCACTACTGCACAGACTCAGGCTCCAAGATGACATTTCTTTTCTACAGTGAAGACAGTGAAGGTGTGTCATCAATCTTTTTTTACAGTCAATGGTATGATAATAAACTATGGAAATATTTTAAGTTGTTTCCACTGTTATCAGGAAAAATGCAAACAATCACATCGCATCATATCATAATAGCGTACTTTAAGTTAACGTTAGAGCGAGCAGCCATGTAAAGTTGTTCCTACTTAAGTTTCAAATAATAAGCCATATTTAAGGTCGATGAATGATAGGCAAACGTTTGGATTTCTTGCCTGACTCTTTTCACCGACGTGAAACGTTTAGCCAGCTATTAGGATGCAGCCCTACCAATTAGCAACATATTTTGGAGGTTTGTTGAACCAACTCGACACCAAACAATGTTGAGGATCTCAAAAAGTATTCCTAGAGTCGATCTGACCTTTGGCTACGGTCATGGGGTCAGTTTTTTGACATCAGTGGTATCCTCATGGGTGTTGTTGTCAGCTGCTACACTGGGTTCCGTCTCCTGGGTCTCCTCTGAACATGGGGACAAGGAGTTGTTCAATGACCCAAAATGATGAGTGTCAACCAAGAGCAACATGGGCGTCCCGCTCCTCTTAAAGGCCTCAGTCATGGTGATGTGCACTTCCTCTGGCGTGACTCCTGGATCAGACGGCGACTTGCGCTTGATGCGCTCGTAACTCTTGTCTGGGCTCTCAGGGAACGTCTCGCTATCTTGGAAACGGCCGAACAGCCAGATGAAGAACCCACAGAGCACGAAAGCCGCCAGACTCGGGATGAACGCCAGGCATTTCACGTCCAGACTGGAGCCCACATAGCGGCTGTGAAGGAACATGTCTCTCTGGACATACGTCCGGTTGGTGCGGGGGTCTATGTTGGTGGAGCGCCATTCCCAGGTCAGCGTGCTGCGGTTGAAGTCCCTCAGCGTCTCCGGATCCTCCACGGTGTAGATTTTCTCTCCTGGTCCGACGTATTGACCATATTCATAGGGTTTATAGAAGATCTGGTTCTTCCACATGTTGAGGTCCAGGATGAGGACCAGGAAAATGATTCCATAATTGAACCATTTACCTGAGAAAAAAAAGAGAAGAACATTAGCATGTTGGGAATTCATCAATCAGACGCATTAGCAACTGCATAGCGACGTATGCAAAACAATTTAGAAACTCTGTACAGAAGCATCTTTATACCTGTATAGCAACATCCTGGCAACTACATACAGCACCATAGCAACTGCACAGCAACATCTTGGTAACTACCCAAAACACCTTAACAACTGCATAGAAACGTCCTGGAAACTACATAAAACACCATAGCAACTGCATTGCAACATTCTGGGATCTACTTTAAAACACCCCAGCAACTGCATAGCAACATCCTGGTAACCACCCAAAACACCTTAACAACTGCAAAGCAACATTCTGGCATCTACTTTAAAACACCCTAGCAACTGCATAGCAGCATTCTGGGATCTACTTTAAAACACCCCAGCAACTGCATAGCAACATCCTGGTAACCACCCAAAACACCTTAACAACTGCAAAGCAACATTCTGGCATCTACTTTAAAACACCCTAGCAACTGCATAGCAACATCCTGGTAACCACCCAAAACACAGTAACAACTGCACAGCAACAGTCTGGGATCTACTTTAAAACATCCCAGCAACTGCATAGCAACATCCTGGTAACCGCCCAAAACACCCTAGCAACTGCATAGCAACATCCTGGTAACCAGCCAAAACACCTTAACAACTGCATAGCAACATTCTGGGATCTACTATAAAAGACCCTAGCAACTGCATAGCAACATCCTGGTAACCACGCAAAAAACACCCTAGCAACTGCAAAGTAACATTCTGGGATCTACTTTAAAACACCCTAACAACTGCATAGCAACATCAACATGTACAGCAGTAGTGTTTTTCTGAGTCAGACGGCTGCTTGAGAAAGTGAAATAATTGCGTTTGGAGGTTTCTAATGGCTGTCATTGTTAATGCACTCATGTGAGGTTACTGTCAAATGCTAAATCACTGCACCAAACAATAAGGTTAAAGACTTTTGTGAATGGTTGAGCAGGAAAGCCATTCCCCAAGCCTCGAGGGAGCGATCATCTACTCCCAGGATGGCCATCAGGCCTTGGTACAGTGAGCAAAACACAGCGGAGAAAGGAAAGCTGTTCACACAGAGACTGTCAGATTTACTGACTCCATTATATAAATGCAAGTTTACAGATGAGCAAATACTAATTAGTATGCATTACGAACGCTGCCTTCAAACACATAATTATAAAGAGATGTCTAACGAGCCAATATTCTGACAGCACGTCCCTTTGGGAAAGGAATTAATTCATCCGTCCTGTCCCGAACGACAGTTTAGAGCACTACCACTTGATTCACTGGCATCATTGTGTTCACGTTATATTTCATGTCGTGCCCTACTTAAGGCACAAGTGTGCAGATTTACCCGTGATGTGAATGTGATACTCCTCTTTAAAGATGCGTTTGCACACGGGCAGTCTGATCTTCAGCTGGGTGGTGGAGAGGCCCGGGAGGTTCATGTCCAGATCGCCCATGAAGTGAGGAAACTCCCAGTCCTGGAAAGGGAAGATCCAATAAACACACTGAAAACACAAGGGCAAAACAATAGATCTCAAATACATAAAGCCTTCAGGTGTTACAGTACAACATCAAACCACATCAAGTATCACAGCACTACTGTATGTACAGTAAACACTTCAGATGTCTGAAGTGCAGAATACATACACATCTACTGTAGAGAAAACCCTGCATTAACTCTCTCATGTGAACAAAGGCAAAAACATCTCTAGTAATACATTTAACACAGAGAAACTACGCTCTAGCAACTGGATGGCAACACAAAAAAAAAACTATAATTACTAAATAAGTAACAATTCCCAAGGATCAACCCAATGCCCTAGCAACTGTATAGCCACATCCTGGCAACTACCTAATATACCCTAGCAACTGCATAGCAATGTACTCAAAATACTTTAGCAACTCTGAACAGCAACATCTTGTCAACTACCCAAAACACCCAGCAACTGCATAGCAACATCCTAGTAACTACCCCAAACACCTTAGCAACTGCATAGCAACATATTCAAAATAATTTAGCCACTCTGTACAGCAACACCCTGGCAACTACCCAAAACACCCTAGCAACTGCATACAACATCCAGGCAACTACCCAAAAACAGAATAGCAACTGCATAACAACGTTCTGACAACTACCCAAAACACCTAAGCAATTGCATAGAAACGTCCTGGCAACTACCTTTAACACCTTAGCAACTGCATAGCAGCATTCTTAAAACAATTTAACAACTCTGTACAGCAACATCCTAACAACTACCCAAAACACCCAGCAACTGCATAGCAATGTATTTGGCACTCTTTATCAACTATGTATAGCAACATCCTTGCGACTACCCAAAACACCCTAGAAACTGCATAGCAACATCCTAGCAACTGACCAAAACACCCTAGCAACTGCATAGAAAAGTCCTGGCAACTACCTTATACACCTTAGCAACTGCATCAAATATACTCAAAATAATTTATCCACTATGTACAGCAACATCTTGGCAATGACCCAAAACACCCAGCAACTGCATAGCAATGTCTTGGTAACGACCCAAAACACCCAGCAAGTACATAGCAACGTCTTGGCAACGACCCAAAACACCTAGCAACTGCATAGCAACATCTTGGCAACTACCCAAAACACCCAGCAACTACATACCAACGTCTTGGCAACGACCCAAAACACCCAGCAACTGCATTGCAACGTTTTGGCAATGACCCAAAACACCCAGCAACTGCATAGCAACGTCTTGGTAACGACCCAAAACACCCAGCAACTACATAACAACGTCTTGGCAACGACCCAAAACACCTAGCAACTGTATAGCAACATCTTGGCAACTACCCAAAACACCCAGCAACTACATACCAACGTCTTGACAACGACCCAAAACACCTAGCAACTGCATAGCAACGTCTTGGCAACGACCCAAAACACCCAGGAACTGCATAGCTACATCTTGGCAACGACTCGCAAAGTCTTGGCAATGACCCAAATCACCTAGCAAGTGCATAGCAACGTCCTGCTAACTATAATGTAGTTTTAGTTTTTCATTTGGACTGTATGGAAACATCTGAACCCTTCTCAGTGTGTGTATGTGTGTGTGTGTGTGTGTGTGTGTGTGTATGTGTGTGTGTTCAGAGGTCTGGATCATTTCTGAGGCTGATGGTCTCTGTTGTACTTCTGTTTGACATTTACAAGAGATCAAAAACGATTTCCAAGGCTTCAAAAGTTTGCGCTTGGGAACGCAGCAAGAGATCCCCGTGTCACCGAGCATCAGCCGAACCGACGTCTGATTCGGCCAACGCCCCTCTTGAGAACGTTCGGAGAAAATCAATGAAACTTTGATAATGTATAAGAGGATCTGAGACACCGCGGCTCGCAGCTCCAGGACAGACGCAAAAACAAACCAAATTACGCAGAAGAAATGCAGAATAATGTCGTTTCTTGGCAATTAGGCCTTGTGTTTACAGAACGGAGAGTCTTTGAATTCTATGCGACTTAGTGAAGCGCTAACGAGGAGCCACATAATTACAGTTTCTCTCTTTGTGCAGCTCGTCGTTTCGGCTCATTGACGTCCATGATAACTGTGTTATACAAAATGAACCTTAAATTACGTGGCATAAAACCAATGGAAGAGGTTCAAATGGAAGACCTTGTAAATCCCGCTGGCTCGCGGCCGTTCTGGGTCTCTGAGTTAATTAGGCACTGAATAAAATATCAGGCACGTCAGAGCGGCCGCAGAGATTAACCGTCACACGGGGCGAACACTGACAAGAGTGAGGTGAAATATCTTAGTGTGTAGATGGAGGAGAAGAAGCAACTATGAGGAGAAAGAGACACGGATCGAGGGAATAATTACAATCAGTCAGTGAATGTCAACATGAGTGATTGAGACGGTGTAATCAGAAACGCAGGCTGTAATTTGAGCAGAGCATCTGATTGGTCGAGAGATGCTGAATGAAAAATAGGTGAAAAACGCAAGGTAAACACGTCTGGAAAATTTTCTGTGATGGGTAGGTTTAGGGGTAGGGGTAGTGTAGGGGGACAGAATGTACAGTTTGTACAGTATAAAAACCATTACGCCTATGGAATGTTCCCATAAAACATTAAAACACAACATGTGTGTGTGTGTGTGTGTGTGTGTGGGTATTCCTTACGTTATGGGGACCAAATGTCCCCACAGTTATAGTAATACTAGTAAATTTTGATCTTGTGGGGACATTTTTTTGGTCCCCATGAGGAAACAAGCTTATCAATCATACAGAATTATCTTTTTTGAAAATCTAAAATAGCAGAACATTTTCTGTGATGGGTAGGTTTAGGGGTAGGGGTAGTGTAGGGGGACAGAATGTACAGTTTGGACAGTATAAAAAACATTACGCCTATGGAATGTTCCCATAAAACATGAAAACACAACGTGTGTTTGTGTGTGTGTGTGTGTGTGTGTGTTTGTGTGAGGTTATTACAGTACAAACAGTGAGAGGAGCTGTTGAGCCCATTTTAGCATATTCATGAGACAGTGACACACTCCACTGTGATTTGCTGCCTGCGGTGAACTGGAGGACATTAAACAAGAATCAGTCAAGAGCAGAATCACACACACCCACACACACACACACACACACACACACACACACACACAGAGAGACACAGATTCAATAAAAGGAAGAGGCTGAAAGAAGGACAGATGATGTTGTGTTTGTACCTGCATGATGATGAGGAGGTCAAAGACCAGAATGAAGGAGGCGAGGAAGGCTCTGGAGACCTCGTCACTGGGCAGGAACCCCCGGTTCAGGTTATCCCACCGGATCCAGTCCGTACTGATGACCAGAACCACCACAGAGGTCAGAGAGATCAACACCGCCCTGAGAAAGAACAGCAGCCTTATTAGTAGTGTTTACTAAGTCAATCATTACTAGCTCTAGAGCTCCATTAGTCTGGGGACTTTTCAATGTGACTTTTTGGAAATATCAGAATGATTTCTGAAGGGTCATGTGACTGAAGACTGGAGTAATGATGCTGAAAATTCAGCTTTGATCACTGGATATAAATGATACTTTACTACATATCCACATAGAAAATGGATGATTTACATTGCAAAAATATTTCAGATTTTTTACTGTATTTTTTTATCACATAAACGCAGCCCTGATGAGCAGAAGAGACTTCTGACCAGTCCTGTCGTCTGAAGATAAAGTGCTTCTGTCATTTTTCTGACGGTAAGCAGCCTCTAATGAGCAGCGTCAGATGTCTTAAACGCACGCTTTCTCTGTCATGACGCGCTCAGAGCCGCCGCGTGTGAAATGATGTCTGCCGTTTACTAATGGATGGAGACGCTCCGAGAGAGTCCATTAATAAAAGACGCGAGAGAGAGCGAGGATGAAATGTATCGTGTAATGCACTTCTGATGGAATCACTGAATTATACAGACACCAGATCAGTTCTTCATGTCACCGTGAGCACATTCATCAGCCAATGAAAGGCCAGAACTGATCCTCGGTCAGTATGTTGTTTTTTAAACTCGCTTGACGTGCACTTTAACATCGAGATGCTGGAGAAACAGCTGGATGCCACTTTAATATGGAAGCTTTAGATAAAAATGTGCTGCTAAAAACAGCAAACTGTTTCCTTTGATAATGTCACTAGGTGAGTAAAAATGACATTTTAATGAGTTTTTAATTAGTTCCACTGCACTGGGAGTTTTTCCACATGCTTTTAACTTGTTTATGCTTCAAAATCTGTCAGTGAAGAAAGACAAAATACGCTCGGATTTTATAAATAAGAAATTTTTGTACTTTACTAGTACTTATTTCTTAATAATGCCCACATCAGTGCATGCTATTCTAAAGAAAAATATATATTTTTTAACATATTGTAAATTAACAATCAAACTATTAAAAAATGAATAAAAATCACAAGCCATTTAACACTAAATTTAAAAAAATGAACATGTTATTATTAATACTAATCGTTTTAACACAAAATACACACCTATTAAAGAAACAATTCTTAATATTTATGCAGTGTTGCTTCTCATGTGAGTTTATCGTTTCATGTATTTTTACTGAAAAAATGTGGATAGAAATAATTTAAGAACAGGAGAATATAAATTATGAATGAACTATTCCTTTAATAATCAGCTGACATGAAGGTCAGAGGTCGTGTTTCAGGGTCACAGCGTGTTTTGTCATGAGAGGCCGTTTGTTTCGGGGTAAACAGTGTTGATCGATTTTCTGTGTGTTTCTTTAATTAAACATGAGGATAATGAAAGCAGGGATTAAAGTGCTGTTATCACCGCACACTCACCCACACACACACACACACACACAGACATATACATATATATATATATATTAGGGGTGGCACGGTTCACATAATCCACGGTTCGGTTCTATCACGGTTTTAGGGTCACGGTTTTCAGTTCTGGACGGTTCTTGTTGTTATTTTCTCTTTTAATCTTTAACACTCCAAAAATTTCCTGCAGCATATGATATATAGCTTATTAGCTTAATTATCCACAATTAAGGATACAGTATTAACATTTTTGTAATGTAATCATGCACTAACTGAATTTTGAAGACACTACATAAATGAAGATTTTGATACAGCAAGAGAGAAGATATTGATGATGACATGCTTTTCGTTTGTTTGGCAAAAAAAAGAGCAATTTGTATTGTTATCTCTACAGGAACTTGTGCCTTTTTAGCACACAAAGATTGAAATTAACTTGCATTTATCAAACTGCCAACTTCAGTGTAGCTCTTACAAAAAAAATATTTTAAAAGACAAAGAAAGCTCTGTCTTTTAAACAAGTCAAAATACTTTAAAGATAAATGTATAATATAATGTAATAAACATCCCCAATGCTTTAGTTATCACTGAGAGGTTGCTTAAATGCTGCGGACAGTAGAAGTTGTTTCCTAACCGGCTCTCTCCTGTTTGTGCTTATCGACACATTGGCTGATGTCTTCTCAAATGAACGGTCATATTAGAAGTGTTTCCATTAGCATATTGAATGCATTTTGCACAATGCTTGCACACAGTCGCAGTTCTAGCTACTGTTTTATTTCCGTTGTCATCGTAAGTAACATGAAATCCAAAATATTCCCACACACCGGATTTGAAAGACATGGGAGCATCCGCCAACTCCGGGCAGCCTTCATTAGGGGCCGTTCACATATTGCGCCTAAAAAAGCGTGGAAAGCGCGGCCGAGTTGCTTCCATTTTGAGCGCGGAAATAATGAATATGAGCGTGCAAAAGACACGATATGTGAACGGCCCCTTACTCCACTTTTACTGTCTATATGTATGTTTGCGCGAAACTGTCTGAATACGGGGCTACATTGCGCATGCGTCGAACCATCGAACCGTGCGACGCACACACGAACCGAACCGAGACAAGCGAACTGAACGGTTTTTTTCATGTACCGTGCCACCCCTTATATACACACATACACACACACACACACTATATAATAAACATATATATTTTATGTAAAATTTTGTCATTTATGAGTAATTTTAGATACTTTTAGTAAGTGAAATTAGATAAATTATATAATTGAATCAAATGATTACAAATTAAAATTGAATATATATTAATATAAAATTAATTAAAATTACAATATATATATATATATATATATATATTGTAATTGTAATTAATTTTATAAATTGAATTATCTTTTTATCTAAAATTATATATAAATAATTTAAATTCATTTTAATAAATAATTTAAATATTATAAATGAATTAAAATGACACATTCAATTAAATATTAAAATAAACATTGCAATGGTAATTTACCACTCAATTTAATTTTTGATTATAAAAAAAAAACATTTTTATTATTCATAAAATATATTTTTTCTTTTTTTACTGCACTGGGAGATTTTTCCACATTTTTAACTTGTTTATGCTTCAAAATCTGCTTATATTTATACTTATTTTATACTTACTTATTATTTAATTTACAATTGACTAAGCCAGATCCTGTCCACACAATAAACCCTTTGGCACATTTAGATATGAATAAAAACTTATTAGTTTAGTCACTTCATCAATATTTTTCCTTCGGGACGTCTCTCTCACACACACACACACACTAGAAGCCCATTAAAGCAATATTCCTGGTTCAATACGACTTAAGCTGACAGTGTCAGTGACATGCAGTCAAATTAGCACAGAAAATCACTTCAACTCGTGTCTCGTTTTATGTAAACAAGCAGAAATCATGTTTACAGTCATGCAGCTCCAATGAACGTCTGAGACGAGGCTTTAAAAGCAGAAATATGCATCTCACATGAATCATTCAGCGAAAACTCATCTGTTCTTTCAGCTGTAAAGTGTCTAAATCGTGTTTTTATGAGTGGGACGGCTTTTAGACGAATTTGCTTGTGAAACATGCAGTGTGTCGTCGCTGTTCTCCTCCGAGGGAGTCCGGATTCACTGCTGTCGGATCAGATCTGCAGTGTGAACGGACTCACCAGAACAGCACGATCCGGTTGTGACCTTGCCTCCACAAATGCCTGGCGGTCCGGCCCCAGTCCGGGTAATGAGTGTCCTGCAGCATCATGTCGGTCACCTTGGAAACAAACAAACAAACAAACAAACAAACAACAAACAATCCTTATTTACTTTGCGCTTCACAGCGGCTACGCCAGGGTTATTATCACCAACTAAAACTAAAACCATAAAATAAAACATTTGATACGTGAAATAAATGTAACATTAGCTGAAATAAAAATATAAACGTATTTTATTTGAGAAATAATAATAATAATAATAATAATAATGAAACACTAAACTAAATATGATAAAAATATGAACAAAAACTATAATAGTTTATAAATTATACAAAAAGTTATAAAACAGTAAAAACTATATAAATTGCATTTCCAAAATATTTACAAAAAATATTAATATGTAATAAAGTTTAATATAATATCTGTTTCAATTTCTTTAATATATTATTTATTTCTTAATAAATCAGTGAATGCTATCGCGAGAAAATTCATTTACAGTTAAAAATGACTATTATTTTAGTATTATTGCGATTACTAAAATCATTTTTATTAATATTTTGAATTGGCTTTTATTTTCATATTTTACAGTCATTTTTTTATTTTTAAGTTTTTTTTTTAAAATTGTACTTATTTTAGTACATCAAGTTAAACTAAAAAGAAAATTAAAAGAAATGTTTTTATTTTATTGGAAGTAACAATTATTTTAAGAAAGGAATTTTTTATGGTTTTAGTTTACTATAACAACCCTGAATCAACAAAATTGCATTATAAACATTAAAATATGTTTTTTTTATTTTTTTTTTTACTCCATTTAGATTATTAGAAATTACAAATTAGGATAATAAAATGCATCTTAAATTATATCAATATAAATGCATGAATATATACATTTTTAATATATATATATAATTACATATGCATGGTATTTTTGGTATACATACAAACCTCTAAACCTCTAACCTGTGTTTGTCAAGTGAACTACAGTTATGCCCTATTGAGTGTGCAGACTGTGCAGTGAGCCGTAACACCTGTCTAAGGTCACCCTGATGACGGATCTGCTCCCTCAGAAAAGAAAGACTGAAAACTGTGGGGAGGGAAAGAGAAAGTGAAATAAATGTGTAAATCTTTCATCACGTCGCAGCCGAACCGCAGCGGCCTGTGACGAGATGAAGGGCTGAATTAATGGCATGTAGACGCCGTCAAGTAATGTCTCGATTCAGCACTTTGAGACGCTCGTTCGCCCTTCGTCTTTCTGTTCTCTCCCTCCTTTGTTTTATCCCTCTCTTTTTCTCCTCCTCTCTTCTCTTTTGTTCATCGCTGCAGTTTGAACACAGGAATACTAATGTCCCGAAAGACACACACACACACACACACACACACACACAGATCCGAACTACACCTGCCCTCGCGTGTCACTGAGAAAAGCTCTTTGATGCCGGATATTGTCGGAAGGATGTTTGTTTCCTGCGTGTCCTTGAGTGAACTTGTTTTCATCCCCATGACAGTCAACATATTTAACAGAACGTATAGTTTACAAACAGACGGTATAGAAAAACTGCCGTAAATACAGTGTGTCAATCAGTTTGACTGACAGCTGTCACTCTCTGATGAGACTCCGAGTAATTCCACTTTTAACAAAGCCTTAAAAGTCAACATGGATCAAAAGAAGATATTTAAATATTAAAACTAGAAAAACGTACATTTATAGAGCCTGATTTGAAATTCATACATCATTTTCAAAATATGACAAATCAAAATTAATCACATGTACGCACATTATGGTAAGGTTCTATTAAAGTTAAACTAACAGTGAGTTACAGTAATTAATTGTTCATTCTTACTTCATGTACGTTAAATAACAAGCAGATACAACTTTTGATTTCAATAAAGTTTTAATAAATGTTTTTTTTTTAAAAATATTCTTTATTGTTCGTTCATGTTTTAACTTGTGAAGTGTTACAAAAACTATCATATGTAAAATTATTTCACTGTTCATATTAATTGCTTCCAGTGCGAGTGAACATCATTTAATCATATTTTCAAGTGTTATTAATTTTGCACCTTTAAGGAGTTATTGCTTCGACGAACTCTCAGTGGTGTTATCGTGGCTCCTGCCAGAGTTTTTGGGGCCGAACGAGGAGTTTGTTGGATTGGGCGATCTCTAATGTCACATGCTCTCCGCCGCCTCTGGAAACGTTTCCCGCTCTTCCGCGAGAGTCAATTACCAATAAATAATTACAGAAACGTTTGACTGGCTCGTCAGACGCGGGGAAGGTTCTTCAAGGTCAAGAAAACTCATAAACCGATTTCATGCTGCTTTAAAGTTGCTACAGTCAACATGACATCAAAATACACCCTTTTTACTTCAATATACACTGCTGGGGTTACTCGAGAGCGAGTCATCAGTGAACAATATTTTAAACTTTTCCAAAAATGTATTGCCAGCCAAACCGCTTTGACCTAAATGTCTCCCTGATAAATATTTCAATAATTTAACATTTGCATATTCACAGTTCTCTGATGTTTGTTAATGGCCACATGACATAGAGATGTGATTGTGGCACTGTAGATAAAATTGTTTACCTCAATAATAATAATAATAATAAACATGGTAAAGTCTCTGTAATGCACAACTATAATTGGCTAATTGGGTTTGTAAAATGGTGGCATGATCAAATACACTAATGTCCAATAAATGAACTAACAATACCAAAATATTTGATATAGTATTTATTAATCTTTGTAAATGTTAATTAATTTAATTTTGTTAATTAATAAAAATCCAGTTGTTCATTGTTTGTTCATGTTAGTTCAAAGTGCATTAATTAATGTTAACCTTTGATTGTAATAACAAATGTTGAAATTAACATTAACTAAGATTAAGAAATGCTATAGAAGTATTTTTCATTTTTAGTTCATCTTAATTAAAGTAGTAAACTAATGTTAACTATTGAAACTTAATTGTAAAGAGTTACCCTATACATTTAGAAAATAATCTGAAAATATGCATTTTAAAAAATTATATATATATATATATATATATATATATATATATATATATATATATGCATGCATATAAACTGCATATTTTATCACTTGTGATTCTGATATCGTAGATTGATTTTATTAAATGGCGACATGATATAACTAATGTTCTATGTATATATCTATATATAAAATATACATAGTTAAACATATGATATATATATATATAATATATATATATATATATATACACAATACTTATGTGTGTGTATATTAATAATTCATTCAATTTAAAAAAAATATCACAAAACCTTATCACAGTTTGGGAAACCCTAATCTAAAAAATCTTCATCAAAACGTAAAACTTTCTCCATCAAACTGTTCAACCGTTCTCGTACAGAATGTCCACTTTTAACTCTACAGGTCAATCCCGACGGATCAAATCAATTACGGAAGTAAAAACAGGTTTCGGGTGTCGTTTCATGTGGACTTTAAACAGGTTCTGGTTAGAGTCTCACCATCCACGCCGTCACAAAATCCCCCATCCACGTCCCTACAGCAGCCATCTTCATCAAACTCTCGTTCCTGATGCCCATGTACTCCGTCACCATGTGAGGACTGTAGAGAGAGAGACACAGATCCGGTCAGTCCATGTTTCTGTCACCGCTGATCAGCTCCAGCGAGCCGCGGCGATCATGAGGTGTGGCGCTTCGCATCTTTAGCCGCGTCTTCTCCAAAAGCTTTATATTCGACGTGACACTCGCTGGATAAAGCGTTTCAGTAACGCCACAGGACACGTTAACGTCATCACAAACAAACTTCAGAGGCCTTTATAATGCATTCAGGGAACGAATCGCTACCAGAAAATGATCCAAACGCATATAAAAACACAGCAAAGCGCTCATATGTTGTGACAGCGAGCGAATGTAATCTTCTTTACGCTGCTTTTATGCCGTCAGAAGTGTTTACAGGGCCTGAACAGGTACAAACTCGTTAATCTGCTTATGCACGTCAGTTTGTGGATTACCGACGACGGGAAACGCAGAACAAGTGTCAGAACCAGCGGATTGTCGCCACCCTGGTTTTTGGTCTCATTCTCAACCGCGTAACGGATAAAAACGCCATTATTCTGTAAAGCAGGACACGTTTTAACGAGCTTCCCCTCTAATTAGCACCGTTCATTGCAGAGCAATTGAAACTGCCAAATACCTGACTTACTTTTTTCCCCCCATTCCAATTAAAAAGTTTATTTTATTTCAAGTAAGCATTTTATGGTTCGGTTTACTATAATAACCCTTAATAAAATTAATACAATTTATTAGCATTAAATTGCATCCGTGCTTTATCCTGAAAACGAGAGCACGTGTTTAACAAGCTTTCATCCTCATGGCTGCCCAATCCACTTCAAATCTGTAAACCAAACGAATGCTTGACCCACTGTCGTTACGGCCTCATAATGCGTGAGATTGAATCTGTATTCTGTCCGTTACGGCCCGTCATTAGAGCGCATGTCCAAAGCTCGACTTATCCCCCTCACGGCACACCGATAAAGCCGCTTTGATTAGAAGGAAGATTTATTGGCGCATTAAGTCGGTTTCAAACGCCCCGCGGTTGTGGACCACAGCCAGCCGCCGGAGCTGCTCCGCTGGGAGTCTTTCACCAAGGGCATCGAGCTAATCGATAATACGGGAACCATCCGATGGTCACAGGTGTGTTAGTGACGGAGCAACTAATTTAGGGTGGTGTGGTTTAACATGCAGGGGAATGGAGTGTGAAATGGCAAAGTGAGACACACACTCTCTCTCTCTCTCTCTCTGATTAGTGTCTCATGTCTTCATTTATTCATTATGGCTGTAATTTTAATGCAGTACTGCTGGGTGACCTGACAAAGTCACATCAGCTCAGCAGCACAAATGACACAGATGAGCACACAAGAATAAAAAAGGTTTTTTTTGTACATGCACAAAAGCATGTTTTTGTGGACGTACCATTGAAATACCACATGTTTTAACATGGCCCATTGTATTACTATGTTTCTGATGTGTTCCATGGTGGTAATACATATATTTTTAAACATTTCCCATGGTAGTACCACATTTTTCTGAATATTTCCCATGGTAATACCATGTTTTTTTTTCCCTTAATACCATGTTTTATGACATGTACCATAGCATTACATTTATTTTTGGACATGTGCCATTGAAATTCCATGTTTTTTGAAATGTTTCATACCATGTTTTTTTTTTTTTTTTTTACATGCACCATTGTATCACAAAGTTTTTGACCATTTACTATACTAATGTTTTTTTGTTTACATTTCATAGGTTAATATCATTATTTTATCAATATCAATATTTTGGACATGCACCATAGTATTACAACATATTTTGAACATTTGCCACGCATATACCATATTAATACCATGTTTTTGGACATGCACCATAGGATTAGAATTATTTTTGGATATGTACCATAGAAACTCCATGTTTTTTGAACATTGACTATGGTATTACCAAGTTTTTGACATGTTCAGAAAACATGTAATATGCTTTCTGAGCATTTTCCATGGTAACAACATGTTTTATGACATTAATCACAGCATTAAAATAATTTTTGTGCATGTATAACTGTCATTTTCCATGGAGGTAATCTGTTTTCTGTAAATTTTTCATGGTAATACCATGTTTTTTTTAACATTTCCCATGTTAATACCATGTTTTTGGACATGCATCATCGTATTATGATGATTTTTGGACATTTACCATGTTAATACCATGTTTTTGGACATGCACCATTGTATTGCGATGATTTTTGGACATGAACAATTGAAACACCATGTTTTTTGAACATTTACCATGATGATACCATGTTTTTGGACATGCATCATAGTATTACGATGATTTCTGGACATTTACCATGTTAATACGATGATTTTTGGACATGTACCATCGAAACACCATGTTTTTTAACATATGCTATTCATTCAGTACCATATTACATATGAAAGTAACATTTTATACTAGCACTGTGTATATGTATACACACGCACACACACACTCACATTTTAACCACATGTAACCAAATAATGGACTGTTCAACAGCTTGCTTGTACACATGTGGTTTATCCAAACGATTCCCCAGAGTCTCTTCTGTTAATTATAGCTGTACAGCAGCCCAGTTCATGAAATATGAGATGCACTGGTAAAAAATGAGGTCACATATGCTGCACGAGTTGATTCGAATCATCAACACGAGACGTTACTGACGGAAACAACAAGCCCTGATGAGGCGACTCGCGCTGGGAAGAACATCAGTTGCACAGACCCTTGTACCTGGAAGTCTGAGAGACTCGTGACAGGATTACTGATGTGCGCGGCGTGCCGGTATTCCAGGGATGAGGAGAGACGCTCCAGCCGTGAGAATTAATATGAATGATGCTCCCGAGTGGCTGCTAATGAGTCGAGTCTCACAGAGAACAAAACGTCCAAGTCATGATTTGACAAATTCGAACTCCAGTCGCTGCTAAAATTTCAGTTTGCCTTTGGTCTATTTTCAGGGCCGCAGACGAAATCAGTTTGATTCTGTGAAAACAGCCGCTGGCCGACTCTCAGAGATGTTTGTGACATTCTCACCGGCTCCCAAGGCAGGACTGAATTTTAATTAGGCACCGTCTCAGAAGCCCCAAATCTGAAATCCCTTCTAAAATGTTTCCAAGAGCCTCACTAGCCCTTTTAGGAACTTTACAATCAAGCTGATTCTCTACAAGAATTAATCTAGAACACTAAAAGTTGCTATCTTTCTGATCTTATTGTGAACGATGCATCTATGCATACGTTTCATTTTTAATCAGAACATCACAGTTTCTCTCTGACATATATGGAGGACTTCTCCAATAATTTAGACAGTTTTTAGACTGCACTGCAAGATGACATTCAGACTCGCCTCTATATTTGAGAGCCCACATCGTGATATCCAATCAACAACCAATGCATCGATAGAACTAGAAGTCCCGCCCCACATTCTTTTGCTCTGATGTAGTCACAATATGGAAGAATAGATCTGACACTACTTCTATTTCGTCGCAACTTTACCGATTTACTAAATTTCCTTTTCATCTGACGTATTATTAATCTAGAGACTGCGGTCTTTAGCCTCCTTGTTAGAGTGCCCGCCACCCATGCCGGCGGATCTGGGTACGAGTCCCTCTTAGAGTGGCTGTTTGAACAGGAGGTGTTTAATTGGTGCCGTGACCCTGATGGGAGTGAGATTTGGGGGTGT
The DNA here is from genome assembly GCA_037194245.1 of Opsariichthys bidens. Classification (NCBI taxonomy): domain Eukaryota; kingdom Metazoa; phylum Chordata; class Actinopteri; order Cypriniformes; family Xenocyprididae; genus Opsariichthys; species Opsariichthys bidens. Next base: position 18,722,355 of record CM074290.1, on the reverse strand, counting down.
GAGTGTAAGGAACATAGGCCAGTAAGATCTGTGTGTGTAAGCCTCACTCCCCTGATCTCAAGAGGTGCTCCACCAGCTGATGCTACAGACTGTGGTCTTCAGCCTCCTTGTTAGAGTGTCAGGCTCCCATGCCGGTGGATCCGAGTTCGATTCCCACTACATTCCCAAGTATGTCATATTCCTGATTATTACATCTTGTCAGATTAACTAGAACAAATGCAAATCAATAAATATGTAAATGTAAGCGCTGTATTATTTGTTCTCATTCAGGCGAGTTTCCGTTTGCAGTTTTAAAGCGGAACTGCAACAACCAGAAACACAGAATAAATGAAGCTGATCATTATGAGGAATTAGCAAGTAAATGTTCCCTCTCACACAGACACAAATGTAAATTATGCAGACTTCTGCGGATCTCCCTGAGGGAACTTCATTCTGGACTAAAGGCAAAATTTGCCAAAGTTTTAGAAGCAACACCGAGTGTTAGATTAGACAGCTACTAGTGCAGAAACAAGCTGATTTATGGTACCAGCAGCTTGTAAAACAGCACTTAACATGATTATCATGTTGAGCAGTTAGTCTGGCTGCTGGTAACACACACACTCTCACACTTAAACTACATGTCACTTCCTGATGTACGATTCGGCCTATATGTGCATCTGTTAATCTCACGGGAGTTATGCAGTTGTCACAGTAACAGTGGAAGCGGCTCGTCTCCAGCTGGGTTGACCTGTGAGAGATCACTGGCCACACCCCCTTCCACACAGACCCCCCCCCCCCCCCCCCCCCCTGGCCTACATAGTCAAACTGTTATTCTTCTCCCAATTTATTCTCTGTTCACAACATCAAATTCTTAAGCAACATGACCTAGTTTAAAGGGTTTTGTTTACCCCACAACAAATTATGTAATCATTTCTGTCACACCACGTTTTTTTGAACATGCATCGTTTTTGGACATATCCAATGGTAATATCATGTTCAATGGCAATAGCAAGTTTTTCCCATTTCAATACTGTTGTTTGGACATTTTTGTTTTTAGAATTAAAATGTTGGTCAGGTACCATTGAATAACCATGTTTTTTGAGTATTTATCATTTAAAATGCCATCTTTTTTGGGCATGTACCATTGAATTACCATGCTTTGTAATTTTTAATACCATGTTTTTGGACTTTCACCATAGTATTACAATATTTTGTGGACAAGTACCATTGAATTACCATGTTTTTTTGAACATTTACTATGGTAATACCATGTTTGCTGAAAATTTGTCATGTTAATACCATGTTTTTGGACGTATCATATTATTTCAATGTTTTTTTTTGACATATTCCATTGAAAAACCAACATTTTCCATGGTTAATACCATGTTTTTGGATATTCACCATATAGTATTATAATGGTTTTTAGACGTGTATCATTGAATTACATTTTTTAACATTTACTATGGTAATATCATGTTTTATTTTATATTTTCCATGTTAATACCATATTTTGGGTATTCGCCATACTATTACAATCGTTTTTGGACATATACCATTGAAATAACATGTTTTTTTGAACATTTACTATGGTAATACCATGTTTTTTAAAAAATATTTCCCATGTTAATACTATGTTTTTGGACATGTACCACATAATAAAAATTTTTGGACACGTACCATTGAATTTCCATGTTTATTGAATGTACTACAGTATTATCAGGTCTTTTTTAGCATGAACTATTGAATTACCATGTTTTTTTTTTTAACATTTCCCATGTTAATACTTGGGGTTTTTGGACATTTATCATGTTAATACCAGGTTTTTGCCCATGTACCACGTCATATGGATATTCTACTCATTCAGAACCATGTTAATGTAAATGTTGTGGAGCAAAACGTCCAGTAATGCTCCAAAATAATAAAAAAAAATCCTTCCTTTAAATGAAATAACATATTTATCAGTGTGAAATAATAACGTCATGAGTCATTGTGACATATTAATATTCCTCAGATTTACATAGTTTAATAATTGCATATGAAAAGCCACAACCTAGACGCCCGTTTCTGATTTATGGTAACAATTATCAGAGTGTGACGGATTTATTAGGTTTCGTCTGAAACGCACGATATTGATTAAAATGAAATTTAATGTTCTTCTACTGATAAAATAAAACTCCAAGCCCGTCAAGGTCAAAGGTCATTCTGGATCCATGAGCCAATGACCTTCAAATATCTGCCTAAAATAAGATATGCTCTGTCCTCTGGGTCTATTCGGCAGATATTGATTTAGTGGTGAGGTGTCAACGCCGCCGGCTCAGAAACATCACCTTCAGGACCTCTTCGCCATAACCACCACATTTATCCAGGGACCCAAACAGGATGTTTCAGCGTTTTCAATTACACGAGAGCCGCAGCACCGTTACAGCCCGGTTAGTCTGCCTACAAGTGCCAGACTGAAACGGAGGCACAAATATACACACTTTTATAAACCGCTGAGATTATTTTAGTGATTTTCTGTAAGTCTGCGAGACTTCTGATTCACTGCTGCTACTGTATAGGTGAATTACTATAGAAGAATAATGCATTTTGAATAATGCACACTGATGAATTGTTTACACAAAAACTGATGGATGGATTCTTGTTGCAATGCATTGTGGGATTTTCAGCAATGCTGCACTGGTTTCGGTCTCTCTCTCTGAGCGCGTGCAGCTGTGTCTCTCAGACGGGTGGCGCTGCGGCTCCTAATTGGCCGTGAGTAATGCGATCTGCACTCTTAATTAAATAACGCTGCTTAATTAGCACATGATGTATGCCCGTAATGGACGCCTCGAGTGGTGATGAGTTAAAGGGGCTGAATGCTGACTCCGCCCCCTGTCACGGCCCCGCCCACATCACACACTGAGCTGAGGATGAAATGGTATCATCATCATCATCATCCTCATATGCGTGTTGGGCTCTAGATGCTGAGAGCAGCTGCGGTAATGACGCAATAAAGGCCCTAATTATTTAATAAAGGTGGAAATGATGTCGTTTATAAAAAAAGACAGAGAATTTGATGTGAAATCGGTTGGACTGCCGGACTCTCAACAGCCTTTTTATGACATGCAGAGAGAGAGTGTGAGTGTTTATGATGTTCATTTCAATCACAAGCACATTGAGCCACCGCCGGTTGGTGTGTGTGTGTGTGTGAGGGGGAGGAAGCAGAACTGGTTGTTAAGAGTGTGTGATGTGGGGGTTTGAGCGGGTGTTATTGTGTGTGTGTGTGTGGGTCACAGAGAATAAAAGAATATCAATGAGGAGGATGAGAGGCAACAGATGCTGAGAGAGACAGATCTTGATTTGATTTCGATTTTTCCTTTCGGATTTGGGATAAATGATGACATTTCATTTCCTTATTTGAACATAAACACAAGACAAACATATTCTACTGTATACAGACGAATTTACCATGGTGACAAGCTCTCGAGTAAGAGAGTAGTCACTTTGTAATGAACAAAATTTTAATTTCACTAAACGAAGATCACAATAACTGTAGTAACCGCGGCAGTTACCATGGTAAAGGACAGATGCTACAGATATTCTGTGAAGTTAATCTGACATATATTGTGAGAGTGAATCAGAGTCACAGTAAGAACATAATGACACGGCCATCAGATCCGTCCGTCTGTGGCTGTGAATGAGAGGGTTTGTGCCGCGAGCGCCGGGACTCGCGCAGGTCGTCTCTCCTCACAGGTGTAAACAATAATTTCTCATGACAGAGCCGAAAACATCAGACACATGCTGTCAGAGAGACAGAAGCGAGAGACAGACGGCTCCTGAGGGGAACGTGCTGCTCGACTGACTGTACGACAGCGCCACCTATCTGTGAGAGACGGCATCACACCTGCTCTGAGATCAGCCTATCCATTACTAAATCAAACCCATCAAAGCAATGAACTAAACATCCACTGTCTCACTTTTCATTAGTTTCATTTTCAATATTGTGTTCAAATAACAATATAAAATAGAATTTACATTATAAATATATATTTAAATATATAGGTTTATATACTTATCAAAGGTATTTCTTACTAACATCTAGCAGTATACACATACATACATAAATCTAAAATTATTTAAAAAAATTATATATATATATATATATATATATTGTGTACATAAATAAATAAAGGTCAAGTTAGTTATTGAAGAAAAACAATACAAAATGTTTAAATTAACAAAGAACAATATAAAAAAGATTATAAATTATATAAAAAAATGAAAAGAAAAAAATTCACATATATATATATATATTTTAAATTAAGAGATTTATAAACTTGCCAAAGCCAACTTTTAGTTAGGATTAGTACTAATATATATATATTTATTTATTTATTTATTTATTTATTTATTAATTTCATTTAGACGCCCAACAGGTGACAGGTGAAGTTAGTTATTGGAGGAAAAACAATACAATTTGTTTACAATACATAAATGGACTGTGGTGTATATATATAAATATATATATATATCAATATATATATATATATATATATATATATAAATATATATATATATATATATATATATATAATATATATATATATATATATATATATATTATATTTATATATATATATATATATATATATATGTATATATATATATATATATGTGTGTGTGTGTATACGCACAGAAATTTAAGTTATATTTAAATCAATTATAAAACAAAAATTTATTTAAATATAAATTTAATGGGTTTATATACTTGCATTTGGTACTGCTACCTTCATATCTTTGTTCATCAAAGTTTTTGACGATTTAATAAAACAACTGTTAGAGATGCTGTCAAACTAGTCTTTGATCAGTCAAACCTCTGCTCATTCTGACGGTGCTTTTATGGCCAGAAACATTCGGCAGGACTGCCATGCTCACCGTTGGCTACGTTTAACCTTGAGAAGATGTATGGTGGCATGATCACTCAACGTTCAATCTCACAGAAAAATGGTGCAGCCGTTCTCCAAACAGTCGACTGTAATGTGAAAGCATTGGCCGTGTGCAGAGCTCAACATTAGATGGCGAATCAAACCGTAAGTGAGGCATCCATCTTGTTCCGTGAAATTGAAGTGGCTGCGTGTTCTCAAACGGCCTACGGTTGACTGTACGCACACATGCTGATCTGAGATCATACGTCCTCATTCTGTTCCAGGCGATAATGTAAAGCAGACCGAAGACGCCGATTCCCGGGTCAGTGCTTAAATGTGCTTAAAGCTTAATGGACTCATGCACGACTGGTCAATTCAATTCCACAAAGAGGATGAAGAACAGGGTCGGGAATAGAGAACCATTCTTATTCGGAATCGCAATGGCGGAAATTATGTTTTAATTTTGACTGAGTAAGTACTTTCAGTATGCAACAACAAACACACAGAACGATAAATGTAGTTTGATTCAGTTACGATTCTTTTAGCTGGTTCTTTTTCATATGTTGTTCTTTTAACAAAAAGACTCATTTGTTTGGAAATCAGGGGACGGTTTTTATGTAGCCTGATTTATGAGCAAAGAAATCTCATGCTCGATTCATTTATTGGAACTGAAAAAACAATTAATTAAAATGAATGAACGAACACGAACGAATGAACACATTTATGTACTTGCCTATTTTACTCACTTGGTGCTTTTTTATTTATAAATGACTGTAAAACTTTCAAAAACACAGTCTTGAACTCTACAGCTATTAACGTATCCTGATTTGAAAACAAACAAATCTCACACTCGGTTAGTTTAATGGAATCGCTCAAAATGAATCATGGATCAGACCCAAAGATTTGAATCGCTCAGTTTTTTTTTTTTTTGTTCAAATCAATCAGACGTTCTGGATTCATTTAGTGATACTCATTTAGTCATTACTATAGTGACACTACTAATAGTTACAACCAATTACTGGGTGATTTCTAAAAACCATTAAGGAATTATTGATAGAATTAAAGAGTCTCGACTGCCATCCCTACTGAAAAAACCTGAGAACATTCCCTCTTCCAGGCTCTTTTAAAAAGTCTCTTCTAAGATGATATCTCTTACCCCATCTTTCCGCTCATGAGCAGGAGCAGGTTATAGATGTGAGAGAAGACAAAGAGCGAGAGAATCGTGGTGAAAAACATGGTCATCCAAGAGCCGTGGTCCTCCCGAAACATCTTGAGACGCAGGAGACGACCTGAGACAAAAGAGAAGCTACAATTAACATTTTAAAGCAACATGAGCGATGCACATTTCCATGTATGTGAGCAGACATTTAAACATATCGCACATGAAGTGTATGTGATGAAATGTGAGGACATTGTTAGATGTTTCTCATAAGCAGAATTCATCTTTATTTCAATTAACAAAATGTTTTAACAGTTTTAATTTTAGTTAATGATAACCTTGCAGCAAGCAGTTTCTGTTCATTACAGTATGACCTTCACAGATCCAGACACCATAATTAGCACCTGGAAAGCTCCATACAACTAATCATCTCTTCAACCTGTAATTTCTGCTGATTAAAACCGTCTGTCCCTACGTTGGGCGCCAAGTTCTGCCTTACAGACCGAATAAACCCGCCACATGCACAGGGCTTCTGTACCTTCTTCATCAGCATCTGATTCTCAGAACCCGTGTTTTGGCTTCATGAAGAGGCCGAAATCATTACATTCGAGCTATTCATGACCCGCGAGGAAATTTCCATTATTTTTTTTCACCTGAAGGATCAAATGACAGTACGGAACATCTTTCTTTGTCTCTGGCACGGTCTCGTTCTCTTTCAAAGCGCGAGATTGATTCCGATGCCCGTGAATCCACTCTGAATGCTTAATCGCGCCCTTCAGCGTCTCCTCTGAACTGTCACGGAGGTGATTTCAGTCCTGTGAGTGCGGAGTAAGGGTTCCACGAGTGTCTGTTTAAAGTGATTAAAGAAGACTAAAGTTAAAGACGGTGTCAGTAACGCTTACACGGACAGAGTCTGATCATTCCACACACGTAGAGCATTTAAACTACACTTAAGAGCTTCGTTTACTTAACCTACTGAGCTGTCTAGCTGACATTTACCCTCAAGTCAATGACTTAGAACACACTACATAGGCAACAACTCAGTGTGTTGTACAAATAGTTCTCCTTATAGATAGATAGAACAACAAATGAATGGATAGACAGACAATATAGATATACGATATACAAATGGAATGAAAAAGTTAGAGCAATAGAAAGACAGATAGAACAGAATGTTAGAATGACAGATAGAACGCAAGAATGTGTCACAACAGAAAAATAGAATGATAGAAAATTAGAATGTTAGACAGACAGATAGAATGTTGGAACGAAAGAACGAGTCACAACAGAAAATATTAGCACGTTAGAACAAAATAAATAAAACATTAGAACAAATCACAACAGACAGAACGTTAGAATGTTAAAACGACAGAATGTAAGATTGACAGATATAACATTAGAACAGCAGATAGAACATCAGAACAACAGTTAGAACGAGTCAACCGAATGTTAGAATGACAGATAGAATGTTACAACAACAAATATAATGTTAAACCGACAGATAGAATGTTACAACGACAGACCGAATGTTACAATGACAGACAGAATGTTACAAAGACATATATAATGTTAGAACGACAGATAGAATGTTACAACGACAAATGTTACAATAACAAATAGAATGTTACAACGACAGATAGAATGTTACAACGACAAGTAGAATGTTACAACGACAGAATGTTACAAGGACAAGTAGAATGTTACAACGACAAATAGAATGTTACAACAAATAGAATGTTAGAACGACAAGTAGAATGTTACAAAGACAGATAGAATGTTACAAGGACAAGTAGAATGTTAGAACAAAAGATAGAATGTTACAACGACAGATAGAATGTTACAACGACAAATAGAATGTTAGAATGACAGATAGAATGTTACAAGGACAAGTAGAATGTTACAACGACAGATAGAATGTTACAACAACAAATAGAATGTTAGAATGACAGATAGAATGTTAAAGCGACAAATAGAATGTTAGAACGACAGATAGAATGTTAGAACGACAGATAGAATGATAGACCGACAGATAGAATGTTAGAAAGACAGATAGAATGTTACGACAGATAGAATGTTACAACGACAAATAGAATGTTAGAACAAAAGATTGAATGTTAGAATGACAGATAGAATGTTACAACGACAGATAGAATGTTACAAAGACAAATAGAATGTTAGAACGACAAGTAGAATGTTAGAACGACAGATAGAATGTTACAACAACAAACAGAATGTTACAACGACAGATAGAATGTTACAACAACAAACAGAATGTTACAACAACAAATAGAATGTTAGAACGACAAGTAGAATGTTACAAAGACAGATAGAATGTTACAAGGACAAGTAGAATGTTAGAACAAAAGATAGAATGTTACAACGACAGATAGAATGTTACAACGACAAATAGAATGTTAGAATGACAGATAGAATGTTACAAGGACAAGTAGAATGTTACAACGACAGATAGAATGTTACAACAACAAATAGAATGTTAGAATGACAGATAGAATGTTAAAGCGACAAATAGAATGTTAGAACGACAGATAGAATGTTAGAACGACAGATAGAATGTTAGACCGACAGATAGAATGTTAGAAAGACAGATAGAATGTTACAACGACAGATAGAATGTTACAACGACAAATAGAATGTTAGAACAAAAGATTGAATGTTAGAATGACAGATAGAATGTTACAACGACAGATAGAATGTTACAAAGACATATATAATGTTAGAACTACAGATAGAATGTTAGAACAACAAATAGAATGTTAGAACGACTAATAGAAGTTAGAACGACAGATAGAATGTTACAACGACAGATAGAATGTTACAACGACAGATAGAATGTTAGAATGACAAATAGAATGTTAGAACAACAAATAGAATGTTAGAACGACAGATAGAATGTTAGAACGACAGATAGAATGTTAGAATGACAAATAGAATGTTAGAACAACAAATAGAATGTTAGAACGACAGATAGAACGTTAGAACGACAGATAGAATGTTACAACAACAAACAGAATGTTACAACGACAGATAGAATGTTAGAATGACAAATAGAATGTTAGAACAAAAGATAGAATGTTAGAATGACAGATAGAATGTTAGAATGACAAATAGAATGTTAGAACAACAAATAGAATGTTAGAACAACAAATAGAATGTTAGAACGACAGATAGAATGTTAGAACGACAGATAGAATGTTAGAATGACAAATAGAATGTTAGAACAACAAATAGAATGTTAGAACAACAAATAGAATGTTAGAACGACAGATAGAATGTTAGAACGACAGATAGAATGTTACAACAACAAACAGAATGTTACAACAACAAATAGAATGTTACAACAACAGATAGAATGTTAAAACGACAGATAGAATGTTAGAATGACAGATAGAATGTTACAACGACAAGTAGAATGTTACGACAGATAGAATGTTACAACGACAAATAGAATGTTAGAATGACAGATAGAATGTTACAACGACAAATAGAATGTTACAACGACAAAGAGAATGTTAGAACGACAGATAGAATGTTACAACGACAGATAGAATGTTACAACGACAGATAGAATGTTAGAATGACAAATAGAATGTTAGAACAACAAATAGAATGTTAGAACGACAGATAGAATGTTAGAACGACAGATAGAATGTTAGAATGACAAATAGAATGTTAGAACAACAAATAGAATGTTAGAACGACAGATAGAATGTTAGAACGACAGATAGAATGTTACAACAACAAACAGAATGTTACAACAACAAATAGAATGTTAGAATGACAAATAGAATGTTAGAACAAAAGATAGAATGTTAGAACGACAGATAGAATGTTACAACGACAGATAGAATGTTACAACGACAGATAGAATGTTAGAATGACAAATAGAATGTTAGAACAACAAATAGAATGTTAGAACGACAGATAGAATGTTAGAACGACAGATAGAATGTTAGAATGACAAATAGAATGTTAGAACAACAAATAGAATGTTAGAACGACAGATAGAATGTTAGAACGACAGATAGAATGTTACAACAACAAACAGAATGTTACAACGACAGATAGAATGTTACAACGACAAATAGAATGTTAGAATGACAAATAGAATGTTAGAACAAAAGATAGAATGTTAGAATGACAGATAGAATGTTACAACGACAAATAGAATGTTAGAATGACAAATAGAATGTTAGAACAAAAGATAGAATGTTAGAATGACAGATAGAATGTTACAATGACAAATAGAATGTTAGACCGACAGATAGAATGTTAGACCGACAGATAGAATGGTAGAATGACAGATAGAATGTTACAACGACAGATAGAATGTTACAACGACAGATAGAATGTTAGAACGACAGATAGAATGTTAGAACGACAAATAGAATGTTAGAACAAAAGATAGAATGTTAGAATGACAGATAGAATGTTAGAATGACAAATAGAATGTTAGAACAACAAATAGAATGTTAGAACAACAAATAGAATGTTAGAACGACAGATAGAATGTTAGAACGACAGATAGAATGTTAGAATGACAAATAGAATGTTAGAACAACAAATAGAATGTTAGAACGACAAATAGAATGTTAGAACGACAGATAGAATGTTAGAACGACAGATAGAATGTTACAACAACAAACAGAATGTTACAACAACAAATAGAATGTTACAACAACAGATAGAATGTTACAACGACAGATAGAATGTTAGAATGACAGATAGAATGTTACAACGACAAGTAGAATGTTACGACAGATAGAATGTTACAACGACAAATAGAATGTTAGAATGACAGATAGAATGTTACAACGACAAATAGAATGTTACAACGACAAATAGAATGTTAGAACGACAGATAGAATGTTACAACGACAGATAGAATGTTAGAATGACAAATAGAATGTTAGAACAACAAATAGAATGTTAGAACGACAGATAGAATGTTAGAACGACAGATAGAATGTTAGAATGACAAATAGAATGTTAGAACAACAAATAGAATGTTAGAACGACAGATAGAATGTTAGAACGACAGATAGAATGTTACAACAACAAACAGAATGTTACAACAACAAATAGAATGTTAGAATGACAAATAGAATATTAGAACAAAAGATAGAATGTTAGAACGACAGATAGAATGTTACAACGACAGATAGAATGTTACAATGACAGATAGAATGTTAGAATGACAAATAGAATGTTAGAACAACAAATAGAATGTTAGAACGACAGATAGAATGTTAGAACGACAGATAGAATGTTAGAATGACAAATAGAATGTTAGAACAACAAATAGAATGTTAGAACGACAGATAGAATGTTAGAACGACAGATAGAATGTTACAACAACAAACAGAATGTTACAACGACAGATAGAATGTTACAACGACAAATAGAATGTTAGAATGACAAATAGAATGTTAGAACAAAAGATAGAATGTTAGAATGACAGATAGAATGTTACAACGACAAATAGAATGTTAGAATGACAGATAGAATGTTACAACGACAGATAGAATGTTACAACGACAGATAGAATGTTAGAACGACAGATAGAATGTTACAACAACAAACAGAATGTTACAACGACAGATAGAATGTTACAACGACAAATAGAATGTTAGAATGACAAATAGAATGTTAGAACAAAAGATAGAATGTTAGAATGACAGATAGAATGTTACAACGACAAATAGAATGTTAGAATGACAGATAGAATGTTACAACGACAGATAGAATGTTACAACGACAGATAGAATGTTAGAATGACAAATAGAATGTTAGAACAACAAATAGAATGTTAGAACGACAGATAGAATGTTAGAATGACAAATAGAATGTTAGAACAACAAATAGAATGTTAGAACGACAAATAGAATGTTAGAACGACAGATAGAATGTTACAACGACAGATAGAATGTTACAACGACAGATAGAATGTTAGAATGACAAATAGAATGTTAGAACGACAAATAGAATGTTAGAACGACAGATAGAATGTTACAACGACAGATAGAATGTTACAACGACAGATAGAATGTTAGAATGACAAATAGAATGTTAGAATGACAAATAGAATGTTAGAACAAAAGATAGAATGTTAGAATGACAGATAGAATGTTACAACGACAAATAGAATGTTAGAATGACAGATAGAATGTTACAACGACAGATAGAATGTTACAACGACAGATAGAATGTTAGAATGACAAATAGAATGTTAGAACAACAAATAGAATGTTAGAACGACAGATAGAATGTTAGAATGACAAATAGAATGTTAGAACAACAAATAGAATGTTAGAACGACAAATAGAATGTTAGAACGACAGATAGAATGTTACAACGACAGATAGAATGTTACAACGACAGATAGAATGTTAGAATGACAAATAGAATGTTAGAACGACAGATAGAATGTTAGAACGACAGATAGAATGTTAGAATGACAAATAGAATGTTAGAACGACAGATAGAATGTTAGAACGACAGATAGAATGTTACAACAACAAACAGAATGTTACAACAACAAATAGAATGTTAGAATGACAAATAGAATGTTAGAACAAAAGATAGAATGTTAGAACGACAGATAGAATGTTACAACGACAGATAGAATGTTACAACGACAGATAGAATGTTAGAATGACAAATAGAATGTTAGAACAACAAATAGAATGTTAGAACGACAGATAGAATGTTAGAACGACAGATAGAATGTTAGAATGACAAATAGAATGTTAGAACAACAAATAGAATGTTAGAACGACAGATAGAATGTTAGAACGACAGATAGAATGTTACAACAACAAACAGAATGTTACAACGACAGATAGAATGTTACAACGACAAATAGAATGTTAGAATGACAAATAGAATGTTAGAACAAAAGATAGAATGTTAGAATGACAGATAGAATGTTACAACGACAAATAGAATGTTAGAATGACAAATAGAATGTTAGAACAAAAGATAGAATGTTAGAATGACAGATAGAATGTTACAATGACAAATAGAATGTTAGACCGACAGATAGAATGTTAGACCGACAGATAGAATGGTAGAATGACAGATAGAATGTTACAATGACAGATAGAATGTTACAACGACAGATAGAATGTTAGAACGACAAATAGAATGTTAGAACAACAAATAGAATGTTAGAACGACAGATAGAATGTTAGAACGACAGATAGAATGTTAGAATGACAAATAGAATGTTAGAACAACAAATAGAATGTTAGAACGACAAATAGAATGTTACAACGACAGATAGAATGTTACAACGACAGATAGAATGTTACAACGACAGATAGAATGTTAGAATGACAAATAGAATGTTAGAACAACAAATAGAATGTTAGAACGACAGATAGAATGTTAGAACGACAGATAGAATGTTAGAATGACAAATAGAATGTTAGAACAACAAATAGAATGTTAGAACGACAAATAGAATGTTAGAACGACAGATAGAATGTTACAACGACAGATAGAATGTTACAACGACAGATAGAATGTTAGAATGACAAATAGAATGTTAGAACAACAAATAGAATGTTAGAACGACAGATAGAATGTTAGAACGACAGATAGAATGTTAGAATGACAAATAGAATGTTAGAACAACAAATAGAATGTTAGAACGACAGATAGAATGTTAGAACGACAGATAGAATGTTACAACAACAAACAGAATGTTACAACGACAGATAGAATGTTAGAACGACAAATAGAATGTTAGAACAAAAGATAGAATGTTAGAATGACAGATAGAATGTTAGAATGACAAATAGAATGTTAGAACAACAAATAGAATGTTAGAACAACAAATAGAATGTTAGAACGACAGATAGAATGTTAGAACGACAGATAGAATGTTAGAATGACAAATAGAATGTTAGAACAACAAATAGAATGTTAGAACGACAAATAGAATGTTAGAACGACAGATAGAATGTTAGAACGACAGATAGAATGTTACAACAACAAACAGAATGTTACAACAACAAATAGAATGTTACAACAACAGACAGAATGTTACAACGACAGATAGAATGTTAGAATGACAGATAGAATGTTACAACGACAAGTAGAATGTTACGACAGATAGAATGTTACAACGACAAATAGAATGTTAGAATGACAGATAGAATGTTACAACGACAAATAGAATGTTACAACGACAAATAGAATGTTAGAACGACAGATATAATGTTACAACGACAGATAGAATGTTAGAATGACAAATAGAATGTTAGAACAACAAATAGAATGTTAGAACGACAGATAGAATGTTAGAACGACAGATAGAATGTTAGAATGACAAATAGAATGTTAGAACAACAAATAGAATGTTAGAACGACAGATAGAATGTTAGAACGACAGATAGAATGTTACAACAACAAACAGAATGTTACAACAACAAATAGAATGTTAGAATGACAAATAGAATGTTAGAACAAAAGATAGAATGTTAGAACGACAGATAGAATGTTACAACGACAGATAGAATGTTACAATGACAGATAGAATGTTAGAATGACAAATAGAATGTTAGAACAACAAATAGAATGTTAGAACGACAGATAGAATGTTAGAACGACAGATAGAATGTTAGAATGACAAATAGAATGTTAGAACAACAAATAGAATGTTAGAACGACAGATAGAATGTTAGAACGACAGATAGAATGTTACAACAACAAACAGAATGTTACAACGACAGATAGAATGTTACAACGACAAATAGAATGTTAGAATGACAAATAGAATGTTAGAACAAAAGATAGAATGTTAGAATGACAGATAGAATGTTACAACGACAAATAGAATGTTAGAATGACAGATAGAATGTTACAACGACAGATAGAATGTTACAACGACAGATAGAATGTTAGAATGACAAATAGAATGTTAGAACAACAAATAGAATGTTAGAACGACAGATAGAATGTTAGAATGACAAATAGAATGTTAGAACAACAAATAGAATGTTAGAACGACAAATAGAATGTTAGAACGACAGATAGAATGTTACAACGACAGATAGAATGTTACAACGACAGATAGAATGTTAGAATGACAAATAGAATGTTAGAACGACAAATAGAATGTTAGAACGACAGATAGAATGTTAGAACGACAGATAGAATGTTACAACGACAGATAGAATGTTACAACGACAGATAGAATGTTAGAATGACAAATAGAATGTTAGAATGACAAATAGAATGTTAGAACAAAAGATAGAATGTTAGAATGACAGATAGAATGTTACAACGACAAATAGAATGTTAGAATGACAGATAGAATGTTACAACGACAGATAGAATGTTACAACGACAGATAGAATGTTAGAATGACAAATAGAATGTTAGAACAACAAATAGAATGTTAGAACGACAGATAGAATGTTAGAATGACAAATAGAATGTTAGAACAACAAATAGAATGTTAGAACGACAAATAGAATGTTAGAACGACAGATAGAATGTTACAACGACAGATAGAATGTTACAACGACAGATAGAATGTTAGAATGACAAATAGAATGTTAGAACGACAGATAGAATGTTAGAACGACAGATAGAATGTTAGAATGACAAATAGAATGTTAGAACAACAAATAGAATGTTAGAACAACAAATAGAATGTTAGAACGACAGATAGAATGTTAGAACGACAGATAGAATGTTAGAATGACAAATAGAATGTTAGAACAACAAATAGAATGTTAGAACGACAGATAGAATGTTAGAACGACAGATAGAATGTTACAACAACAAACAGAATGTTACAACGACAGATAGAATGTTAGAATGACAAATAGAATGTTAGAACAAAAGATAGAATGTTAGAATGACAGATAGAATGTTAGAATGACAAATAGAATGTTAGAACAACAAATAGAATGTTAGAACAACAAATAGAATGTTAGAACGACAGATAGAATGTTAGAACGACAGATAGAATGTTAGAATGACAAATAGAATGTTAGAACAACAAATAGAATGTTAGAACAACAAATAGAATGTTAGAACAACAAATAGAATGTTAGAACGACAGATAGAATGTTAGAACGACAGATAGAATGTTACAACAACAAACAGAATGTTACAACAACAAATAGAATGTTACAACAACAGATAGAATGTTACAACGACAGATAGAATGTTACAACGACAAATAGAATGTTAGAATGACAAATAGAATGTTAGAACAAAAGATAGAATGTTAGAACGACAGATAGAATGTTAGACCGACAAATAGAATGTTAGACCGACAGATAGAATGTTAGAACGACAGATAGAATGTTAGAATGACAAATAGAATGTTAGAACAACAAATAGAATGTTAGAACAACAAATAGAATGTTAGAACGACAGATAGAATGTTAGAACGACAGATAGAATGTTACAACAACAAACAGAATGTTACAACGACAGATAGAATGTTACAACAACAAATAGAATGTTAGAATGACAAATAGAATGTTAGAACAAAAGATAGAATGTTAGAATGACAGATAGAATGTTAGAACAAAAGATAGAATGTTAGAATGACAGATAGAATGTTAGACCGACAAATAGAATGTTAGACCGACAGATAGAATGTTAGACCGACAGATAGAATGTTAGACCGACAGATAGAATGGTAGAATGACACAATGGTAGAATGACAGATAGAAAGTTAGAACAAGAGAGAACATTAGAACGATAGACTGAATGTTTAGAACAAGTCAAGACAGACAGAATGTTAGAACGACAGAACTTTAGAACAACTGAACGAGTCACAACAGATAGAATGTAAGAATGACAGATGGAGCATTAGAACGACAGATAAAATGTTAGGGCAACAGATAGATCCTTACAATCACACAAAAAAAGAAGCCATTTTTGCAATAAATACAACATTCACAGTTGATTCTAATAAGGTTATCCATAAGCATGTTATAATGCAATACTCCAATAAGCATCAAAAAACACACAATAAGTATTTGCAATTAATATTTTACTAAGCCATGGTTTTTTTTCACTGAGCTCAACTGACTCTTCTTTGTGAAAGCATTGCAATTTCAGTGAATTTCAATAAATGTGTTTTTGTTTTGAGCTGTGAAAGTTACAGTACATTTCATAATACAATGAACCAGATGAGATCAAGGACATTTCGATTTCTCATGACAGCAGCCTTTAAACATTCATGACTCGTAATCTTCACATCTGTGTTCCCATCACACGAGCGCCTGTAACGTCTCACTCCGTCAGAAACGAAGCTTGTGCGACTGTTTTAGATGCTTCAATCATTCAGAGATCTGGGAAAGATTCAGTTCGTTCACAGTTATCAGGGAATCATCAAGAAAACTCTTCTCAAAGTGAATTATTTAGTTCGAAAAGCTTTCTTAAAGTTGCATCACGTCTTGGCCAGACAGAAAAATCTCATTTGGAGTCAGTTTAAAAAAAAAATAGTTCTGTTAAATCGAAATATCCAAGTCTGAAGATCTCACACACACACACACTCTCACACACCGAGCTTTAGCACTTCACAGTTTGTTTTTCGAGCAGCACCATGTTTGTTTAGCAGCTGACGGTTAATTTTTCCCCGGAAACTGACTTTCTCCTGTCAGCGCTGTGGCAGCGAGCGATTCATCTCTCCATTAGATTCGCGCTCAGGGCCACAGAGCGACCCGACCACACCGGCCTGAATCAGCAGTAATATATTACACATATTGTGGCGATGAGATGAACCGTCCTGCTCATTAGACCTGAACATTTCCATCTGTCTCGCTAACACTGTCAAACTCACTTTAGCTAACAGCAGCTCCGAGAACAAGTCGCCGTAATCATTCCTTTAGCAGGTTCCTCTAATGACCAATGAGTGTTTCTTGACATGAATAATAACATAGTGAGACAGTCTTGGCATTTACATTCATACTGTAAGTGTGAATTTTACTCATGACTTTGGTGTTGCTAGTGTCATTCAGGGTTGGGGAGTAACGAAATACATGTAACCAGTTACGTATTAAAAATACAAAATTTGAGTTACTGTATTTCATTGCAGTGCAATTATAAATGGGTGGTAATCCAATTACAGTTACATCTGAAAAGTATTTTAGATTACTTTGAATTTTAATGTCATTTAAACATTATTGTAAACATCACTGGATGATCCACGACTGTTATCCTGTTTTCTGATAGTTGTTTGAAGTCTCTTTTAATTGTAAAAAAGGTAATTGCGACTTTTTATTTCACAACTCGACTTTTTTTTCCTCAGAATTGCTAGATTTAAGCTCATAATTGCAAGTTATAAAGTAAGAATTGTGTGATACAAAACTTGCAATACTGACTTCTTTCTTGCAATTGTGAATTTATATCAACTTCTTTGCTTGCAATTCAGACTTTTCTCAATATTTTGAGTATATATCTCATAATTCTGACTTCTCAATATTTGAGTTTATATCTCCTAATTCTGACTTTTCTCAGTATCGCACGTTTATATCTCAGAATTTTGACTTTATAACTCACAATTGCAACTTTATATCATGCAATTCTGAGAAAAAAGTCAGAATTGTGAGATAAAAACTCGCAACTACCTTATTTTGTTACATACTTATTAGTATCCTAAAGTATTTAGATTAAGTTACAAAGCTTGAGTAATCTAACGAAATATGTTACAAATGACTTTTTAAAGCATGTATCTTGTAATCAGGAAGTAAACAGAGCGTTACTGACAGACTGGGAAGAGAGGAGCTAAACAATGGAGAATGTGAGGAAAATAATCAACATTCAAGCAAAGTAGAGCCAAAAAACAACATCAAGGCTTTGTAAAAGGCTCTTTAAACTAAACACAGCTTGACATTTACAATGCTTATATGCATGTCTCCAAATGGTACATGGAAAGTCTTCTTTTTTCACTTCAAAATGAAGAAGAAGCTGTATAGGCACAAGCGCCGTTATCACAGTCGCATCAGCTGACATTGAGGAAATGAGATGGACTTGAGATTTCTCTGAAGATACGAGCTGCGACAGAGATGGCAAACAGTCAGATACACGATTCAGCTTTATCGAGACGTTCAGCACAAGGCCTCACAAACGCTTCCATTTGCCACAAGACGTTCAACCTGAAATGACACAGTGATGTCTACATATTCGTGCCAATCAGAAACGCAGCATGACGGGTCACATCTCGGACATTAACCGAGTTCAGACTGATTCTCCAACATTTGCGTCGTGATCAACCTCCGAAACAACATATTAGAGATGCCGAACCCCCACGAGGATTCATCAGCATCAAACTCACACCTCATTTGGCCCACGTTCTCAACTCAACCCTCTGCTTAACCTCTTCAGCCCATTAACTAACCGTCTGTCTCCATGGAAACCATGACGATGAGTGATAAAACCGATGTAAAGTGCTGACACGATCTCTTAACCTGGGACAAACGGGGCGGATGATTAACGACGGCCTTCTTATTTTATTCCCCGACATAAGGAAAATGTGTCCTTTAGAGGAGCGTTTTATGATAATTATTTATGAGCTCATATTCTGAAGTGCTGTGTGTACTAGTATGTGTGTACTAGTATCGCTGTGTGTAGTATGCATTGTTTTCTGTAGAGTATGGAGTGTAATCTACAACATGTAGTGTACAGCATATAGATTGCAAAATAGTGTTCATGAATTGTGAGTAGAACAATGTAGAGTGTGTAGTGCTGATTGTGTGTGTGATGTACGCAGTCTTCAGTGTTGTGTTGAATCAGGGGTGGGTGAATCGATTAATTCACAGGGATAAAATCGGGTCTATTTTCACAAAGTATGGAACATCCAGATGACATTTGCAAAAAGTGGAGTATGCAGTATTTGATCAGACTCACGCTCTGGGAGTCTATTGGGGCCCATAGAACCGCTTGTGGAAAAGTTATGAAATTTGGCACAGAAATAGAGGACAGTCTGAACTGTCAACATAGCAAATTTTGAGTCTCTAGCGCCACCGAGTGTCCAAATTTGCACTTTTATGCTAATAACTTTTGAACTGTAAGGACTAGAGACAACATTCTTTTTTTCTCCCTATGATTCCTTGGCTCAATGCGATTCGATTAACCAGACCATGCCGACAAAAAGTTATGGAATTTGTCAAAACGTTTCCGAAAAAAACCCCCCAAAAAACGCAAACATATTTTACGTAGCGCTTGCGAAAATAGACGTAAGGCTGTATCTCCTCAACGCTTTATCGTATTCAGACCAAACTTGGTACATGTCATCACAAGCATGACCGGAGATACCATGCTACATTTTGGCACGGTGCCACCTACTGGTCTGGAAATATGAAAAATGGATATTTTTGCTCATGACATCTAATAGCTGATAATTCTAATTATACAATTTGCACAAAATTCCAATTATAAAAGTTAGAATCTCATTAGTTTCAGATTATCGAATGATATCCAATTTTTCCATATCTGGCATTTTGAATTTTGTTGTAAAAAGCTGTATTTTATGAACGCATTAGCTTGTTACAAAACTCAGTATGTGTTTTCATCTTTTATATTTGCAATGCTTTGGCATATTGACACGAAACTTTGCATGTGTCATTGCCACCTCACTCTGACCACACTACATCATTTTGGTCACAGTGCCACCTATTGATTAAAAAAAGTGTTGCTAAATTCTTAGTCACTGTATTTGATTTTTCAGTCATTTTGCCTAAAATGATTTTAATATATGTCTTTAATTGCAATCAGTCTGATGCTTGTAGCCGTGCTGGCATGACTTCTCGTGCCTTTTTTGTGCTTGGTCCCTTAATTGCTCCTTGCAGCTATATTTTTATTTATTTATTTTTTGGAAGAAAAATGCAGTGTTATGTTCACAATCAGCTTTAGGAGACAGTTTCTCTCGCATGGCTAAAGCTGCTGGAATCAGAATTATGGGATTTATGAGATGAACGTCGTCACAATGTCAGAATTATTACAGCGAGAAACTGTGATTTTAAGCCCAGACTTTCAGTTGAGAAGAAAATCACGGTAAAAGTCAAACGGTGTAAGTTTCACATTTAGGTTGATAAAAACTTGACTACTTTAGTTGTAGTTTTGATGTTAAGATTATGAAAAAACCCGCATGTCATGTGACCATTAAACAATACCAGAGAATCACGAACATGTGAATGCGTCATAAAATTACTGAAATGTTAACTTAAAATCTTGAAAGTTCAAGTATTTGTCTAAGAGGTTTGGCGGACAAAAAGTTTGGGAATCCCTGTGCTAGCGCTAAAAACCATTTGATTCTCACTTGTATTGACTCATAAGCAGGACCTTCCCAGCAGCACTTGAGGTCTCATGTCCTGACAGACGTCTCCCTCTGGTGGAAACCGTCACACACTGCTGAGAAACAGCCTGTGATGATACAAAACACACCAGAGTGATGCTAACGCTCAGAAAACACACATCCCCGGGGCTCCTCGGTTGAAATCGCAGTACAATCGGGTCCCCCGAAGCCTCAACTTGCATAATAATTATGCACACACACCGTATTGATTAAGAAAAACCAATCACAGTGACAGATCACAGAAAATGAAATGACACAAAAAAATGATCTTTTATCCTATATCTTTATACAAATATTGCTTAGATGAAGTTCATAAACGTACTGGCTGATATTTCATAAACCTAAGGGCTCATATTAAATGTAAATCATATGCAAGGTTCAGTAGTGAAGTTCATTAATTTGGACGTGTTGAGCGAATTGCATTTTAATTTGAGTTTGGAAAATTGTAGACATGCCGACGCTGCAGTTTAAGAAGTTACTCTTTTTTCAATGAGTGTTTTTATCCATCAACGTCACAGTTGGCGCAGAACACGATCAAACCATTAGTCCTGAAAAACAGCCATTTCTCTCGGATTACAGGGGTAAATAACGCATAAAGTTAAGATAATGATGCAACTAAAACTTAAACTTAAATGAACAATAGAAACTTTGAAATAAATGAGCTGAAATCGCATAAAAAAAACTGAAATAAAAATAAATTAAAAACAAATAAATACTACAAAAAAAATGACAAAAGCAAATAACATTACTAAAATGAAAGGTTACTAAAAATAAAGAATAAATAGTAATAAATAACAAATTATTACTGAAAATAAAAGGTTAATTCAAAATATTGATAGATAGAAAATTAAAACATTGGATGAAAAAATTAGAAATGTTGCCTTGACATGTAACTGAAATAAAATAAGTTGAAATACTAAACTAAAGCTGAAATAAATGCATAGAGATGAATTATATATATATATATATATCCCAAAGTCTGCAATCAAATGTCAGAGATCTCAATATGAACGCAATCATTTCTCCTCAAATGATCTGACCTTCACCAGATTAATTTTTCATGAGATTGACTCTCATTTGATTCTTTTTACCTCATGAAAATCATTTCAGTGTTTTTGACTCTATAAGCTCAAACTTTTGCAGATAACACTGGCGTCCACAGTCGCGGAGATGGCAGGATAGCGCAGCGCTGCAGATCGAGTCCAGCTGCAGCCGATAATGACTGCGGCGCTTCCTCGTTTACAGCAGCAGATTAGCAGGTCAAAGGTGAACGCTTCGTGCTCCAGAAAACCAGATTTAAGGTTAAAGCACGCTCTTATAGGGCTCCGAGACCATCCGGATATAAATACGGCCGACACAAAGGCAGATCCGGCCGGTTGTGCAGTAATTTAGGGCTGGTGAAGAGGATTCTTCGCATCTGTGCAACATTCATTATAGCGTGTGCTGAAAACAGTGTCAGGAGGGCCTCCGGGGGCCCGCGGCCCCGCTGGGCGAATGTAGGCTGCCTCAGTTCTGCTCTTAACTAACTACCTCCGCCGGGTCTCGGTAGAATCAAACCGGGACGAGACTCATTCATCACGGGCGATTTGTGCGCAGGTTCAGCGCTCCGGCGGCCGCACAAAACCCAGCTGGGTCTCCAGAGGCGGTTTCCACGGAAACGGCGGTCACATCAATTAATCAGGCCTGATGTGCGTTTCATTGTCTGCCGAGTCTCTCAATGCTGTCTTTATTCACAACGTCGGACAAAAATTAACATTTGTTTAATGAAAGAGTCACCAAGACTGCATTTATTTGATCAAAAATACTGGCTGAGATATTATCAAAATTCAAAACAGCTGGTTTCTGTGTTAATATATAGTGAAGTGTAATTTATTCCTGCGATGTTCAGCATCATTACTCCAGTCTTCAGTGTCACATGATCCTTCAGAAATCATTCTGATATGACGATTTGATGCTCAAGAAACATTTCTGATTATTATCGGTTGATATTTAAAAAAAAAAAAAACTTTTATTCATCAAAGATGTATTAAACTGACCGAAAGTGACATTAAATACATTTATAATGTTACAAAAGATTTTATTTCAAATAAATACTGTTCTTATGACCTTTCTATTCATCAAGGAATGCTGAAAAATTAAAAGTATGACCGTTTCCACAAAAATATGAACTGTTTTCAACATTGATAATAATCATGAATGTTTCTTGAGCATCAAATCATCATATCGGAATGATTTCTGAAGGATCATGTGATGCTGAAGATGAAAATTCAGCTGTGATCACAGGGATAAATTACTCTTTACTACATATTCACATAGAAAACAGCCCTTTTAAATTGTAATAATATTTCACAATTTTACCGTATTTTTGATCAAACAAACGCAGCAATGTTTTTTCAAACATTAAACAATCTTAATTATTCCAAGCTTTTGATTGACAATCTATACTGTAAATTCCTCTAACACAAATCATGCCCCTGCTTCAAAAACAGAGGATATCGCTTTAAAGCGTCACTCGTGAAGCTGTGCGGCCGTTCATTTTCCTATACAGAGTTTCACATATTTGCTTTTCACCAGTGAAAACACTCGCCGACATCTGTAAAACGAGACACGAGTCAATCGATAGACTGGAATAAAACACACACCTCCAGATCATCAATGATGAATGAAGGACATTCATATGAAGAGCTCGAGAGAGAGATTTCCCCCAAAAAATGTGTTAATGCACCTGATTCACTCTCTGGAATGATCTTCTCTCTTCTGGTGTGAATGAACAGGAGCAGTTCATCAAACTACTCATTCAGCATTTCAAACAACAAATGTGTTTCTTTCTGAACAATAAATGACACTATTCAGACATTATAAGTGCAAGAACAAATACTTACGGGGATGCTAAAAGTACACTGATCTCAGAGCAGCAGATGTGTTCACTGACTCAATGCTGCCATCTACTGATGCCTACAAACACCATCAGCACACTTCCGCAATGAGAATCAGTCTGAGTTTGCTAATATTAATTCGACATCTATATATGATGTCTGAAGGCTCATGGAACAACATTTATCATGTACTGTGAACAAACATCGAGTTCATTCGATTCAGACGTGATAACATCGTTCGCTTTGAAATCCCTCCTGTTTTACTTCTATGCTGTTAATTATTTTTTTCATCCACATCTGAATCTTCTTGATTTCACCATAATTGCACGGCTGTTCTACACTGCTCTCATTAAATGTTTTGAGCTCATTTAATTTAATTTAACACACTTTGCCATGTTTAGTTCAATGAATTAAATCAAACCCAAAATCTGCACAGAATGCAACTAAAGTGTGTCGATCCATTTGGGCCCAATTGACCCTTCGCCGGGAGTTTGATTGACAGGTGATCTGACCAATCATAACCCCGAATCCGCCATCTTGTCCGTCAAAGCATTCAGGGGAGTTAGTAGATTAAAGTTGGTGAACTTGAACTTGAAAAATTGTGGATTCAAACGTGACATTCTCTCTGATATTAAGAAACAGAAAATCACCAGTGCCGTTAGAAGCGGTCATGCATTCTTGCTGAATAAAAGTATTCATTTATTTATTATTTTAAATCTTACAGACCCTAAAACTTTTGAACAGTGTATGTGGCTACACTAAATTTTTGAATAGAAATATAATTTAATGCACTAATATGCCAAACACACAGTACAAATACATGCAGGTAAATATCGCTGTTTATCACTTAAACATTTCAATGCATGAAAAATGAGCCAATGCTTGCAAAGTAAACAAGGTCAATTTTGATTTCATATTGACTCAAAATGTAAGAAACTTCTCGAGGCCACAGACGGCTGTCGTTATCTAACATCTGGATGTTTATTATTAATGAGATTCATGCAGGCATGTTCAGATTGAAGATGAGATGCATCATTTATCACACAGGAGCTCTGAAAACACACAACACTCTCAACACACACACACACACATACACACACGACAACTCTTACAAGCGCACAAACCCACGCACACTCTTACACACATACGCACTCTTACACCCTTACACACACGCCCACTCTTACACACACACACACGTGCACATACATACACACATACGCACACACAAGCACACACTCACACGCATACGCGCACACACACACACTCACTCTCTCTCACTCTCTCTCTCTCTCTCACACACACTCTCATAATCTGATTCATCTGATAATCTGATGTCAGATTATAAATCACAATCCTGCTGTGATAGATTTCATGGCAGGATCCAGATGAGTTTCCTCCATCAACAACAGTCAGAGTGTGTGTGAAGGCCCGTTCACACCAAGAACAATAACTATAAAAGTTCTGTTTATTATAAGCGCTGCCGTTTTGTCATCCGTCTCTTTAAATGCTCAAGATCTTTAAAGCAGGATGGATTCTGATTGGCTGTCAGTGTTTTTATTATTCATCAGCTAATTGTTCAGAAAGTGATTCCAAAGATATCGTTACAGTTGTGGACTTCACTATTGTCAAAGAATTAATAAACCTTTTGTCATTATAGTCAACAAATCAACAAATAAGAATGTACAGTTTTGTTCTTCAATCAAATCATAGCCTGTTTTGCAAAAGATAATTTTACAAAATAAAATAAAATAAGTCATCTCAGTATGCAGAAAAAAGGGAAGAATTTTATAAAAAAAAACACCCAAGGCACACTTTTACCCCAATAATAAATAAATAAAAATATTCTATATATATATATATATATATATATATATATATATATATAAATAATGGCAGGTTTAATTCAGAATAGCATAATACCATACTAAGAAAATTTGACTTCAGCACACAAAATCAAAAGAAATGAAATCACGGACATACCAAACAAGCGCCGATGAAACACAAACTTCCCAGCGATGAGGCCCGTGATGATGGCGAGGATCCACATCAGGACTTTGAGGACGTTCCAGCCTCCTCCGGGATATTTATTCACCACGAAGGAGAAGCAGTTTCCCACTACGATCATGTGCGCTTCCGTCTGGCTGTGCGACACCGGGTCCTCGGCGAACACCAGGAAGTTGAAGAAAGTGACCAGGTAGGCCACGACCAGACGGGACCACGGGTGCTGGAAATAATAGCGGAAGCGGGAGTTAATCTCCATGCGTCTGAGGACGCCCAGACATCGTCCACCTGAAACACACCAGACAGAGACATTTCAATTTAAAGGCCTTCGATTCATACTGTAAATCAGCATAAAAACATTACTTACTCACCCTTCTTGTTCCAAACTCACAAGACTTTCTTTTGTGCCGTGAAACATAACAAGAGATGCTTTATGACATTGTTATGGTGCTTTTTAGTGCTGTTTGCTTGTAAAGTAAAGAAGCATGAAGTAAAGAAGCGTGAACATTCAGAAAATCATCTCATTTTGTGTTCTACAGAGGACAGCAGACAGACAGACATTCACTCACACAGACAAACAGACATTCAGACAGACAAACATTCATTCAGACAGACAGACAAATATTCATTCAGTCAGACAAACAGACAGACATTCAGACAGACAAACAGACAGACATTCATTCAGACAGACAGACATTCAGACAAATATTCAGACAAACAGACAGACAAACACTCAGACAGACAAACATTCACTCAGACAGACAAACAGACATTCAGACAGACAAACATTCATTCAGACATACAGTCATCCAGACAGACAAACATTCAGACAGACAGACAAACATTCAGACAGACAGATAAACATTCAGACATCCAGACAGACAAACATTCAGACAGACAGACAGACAAACAAACATTCAGACAGACAAACATTCATTCAGACATACAGTCATCCAGACAAACATTCAGACAGACAGACAAACATTCAGACAGACAGATAAACATTCAGACAGACAGACAGATAAACAGACAGACAAACATTCATTCAGACAGACAGACAGACAGATAAACAGACAGACAAACATTCATTCATTCAGACAAACAGATAAACAGACAGACAAACATTCATTCAGACAAACAGATAAACAGACAGACAGACATTCATTCAGACAGACAGATAAACAGACAGACAGACAGACATTCATTCAGACAGACAGACAGACAGACATTCATTCAGACAGACAGACAGATAAACAGACAGACAAACATTCATTCAGACAAACAGATAAACAGACAGACAGACAGACATTCATTCAGACAGACAGACAGACAAACATTCATTCAGACAGACAGACAGATAAACAGACAGACAAACATTCATTCAGACAAACAGATAAACAGACAGACAGACAGACATTCATTCAGACAGACAGACAGACAAACAGACAGACAAACATTCATTCAGACAAACAGATAAACAGACAGACAGACAGACATTCATTCAGACAGACAGACATTCATTCAGACAGACAGACATTCATTCAGACAAACATTCATCCAGACATTTGAGACAGACATTCAGATAGACAGACAAACATTCATTCAGACAGACAGACAGATTCATTCATTCAGACAGACAAACAAACATTCAGACAGACAGATTCTTTCAGACAGACAAACAAACAAACCAACATTCAGACAGACAGACATACAGAATGTTGTAATGTTCACATCACTGGCTCAAAATATCTGGCATGTTGATGCAAGAGTTCTGGAATAACCAGCTGCTCGGAAACCATGTGCTGCTGGACTCATTTAGCCTGTGTGTGTGTGTGTGAGTGCGACCAAATGTCCCCACATGCCACACACATTTTAAAAACCAGAAATAACCTATATAGTGTGGATGGTTTTGTAAAGACATATAAATAAAAATACGATGTCTATATGAATAAAAAGATAAAATATGTTCAACAGCCAGATAATGTCTTAATTTAAAAAAGTATAAATAGATAGATATTCTTCAAGAAAATAAAACACACAATAACTCACGAGGTATAAATACAAACATATCTATCTATCTATCTATCTATCTATCTATCTATCTATCATATTTGTTTATGTATGGGTGTGCATTGGTTATGTTTACATTCAAGGCTTCATGTGCAACCCCGAAACTCTTCCCTTTAAAAAAAATCACGTCCAAACCATCGATCTCAGCAAATAAACGCATATGATATCACTGCATGACGCGTGCACACACTGTAACGCACTGAATAAAGCAGTGAGCGCGTGTAAATGGGAGCAGCTCGATCAGCAGCACGTGCGTCGGGATCAAAGCGCAGATTCCAGCATGTTCCACTAGCGTCACACACAAACACAGATGAGAACACATGTAAAGAGTCTTACGCAGACAGTCGTGGGGAGACTCAGATTCAGAACCCATCGCCATATCAGCGTTTGCCTTCCGACATCAATGATGATGATGATGATGGTGATGATGATGCTCCGCGCGCCGCTCATTCAACGCGTCTGATTTCACGCGCCTCATTCAACGCGTCCGCGCGCCACATGCGATTACAGAAGAAACAAAACATCACAATCATCACAACATGGAGGGAGACAGACAGACCCCTCTCTCTCTCTCTCTCTCTCTCTCTCTCTCTCTCTCTCTCTCTCTCTCTCTCTCTCTCTCTCTCTCTCTCTCTCTCTCTCTCTCTCTCTCTCTCTCATTTATTTATTTATTTATTTAACAGCTGTATTTGTTATGTAAATCAATTTTTTTATTACTGTTGTTTCTTTTTATTTAATAATAATTTAATATATAACTAATATTGTTCTCAACAATATAATTTTCTCATTCATATTTTACAGTGAATCTGTATCTGAATATATAAAAATATATAAAGAAATGTGACATGCAATTGTCTTATTTTGAGTTTACAATGCAAAAATAATTTGTTTTGGTGTAAATCGCATTTTTATTACTATTTATTACTATATAATAATATTTGTTTCATCAGTAGAATTAATAATTGTGTCCAGACAGGACTATTACTTTATTGTAGTATTTTATTTATTTGCTTTTTTTCAGTTTTTATGCTGTATTTAAATATATGTATACAAATGTTTAACAAAACAACATATATATATATATATATATATATATATATATATATATATATATATATATATATATATAGATATATATATATATATAGATAGATAGATATATATATATATATATATATATATATAAGTATTAAGAAAAATATGTGAAATAAGGATTTTTATACCAAAAAAATTAAAGGGAAAATCATGTCCGCACATGCGCAGTACGGAGGGAGGGTTGACGCGTCAGAGACACGGGACGTCACCGCTGCTCCGCTTCCTTCTTCCGGGATTGAGAGTCTCCAAACATCCTCCACCGAGAGAAATAATGTCTCATCAAACGGGTATTCAGGGTAAGAGCGAAATATTCTTATAAATTTATCAATCTGAATCTGAATGATGACGATGCGCGAGCGGCGATAGACTCGCTGAGCGCCGAGATTGACTGAGAAAAATCAATGAAAATGTGAATAAAGCGCATCTGTCAGCCGCGGTTTCACTCAGATCTCAGCTTCATGAAGAAAACCATCTTGATCATTTATTCATCATATCAGTGTTTAGAGAGTTGTGCTTCAGTGATCACGAGCGCGCGGGCAACGCCTTCAGCGCGCGCGCTCGCGCTGTAATTATTCACCTTCTGTAATAATATCATCATCATCATCATCATCATCACACTTACTGTAGAACCCGTTTCCATAGAAGCAAATAAAACATGCTTTTGTAAATCATAGTCATGACATAAAAGCTGGAATTATCACATAAAAAGTCATAATTATGACATAAAAAGCTGGAATTATGTCGTACTAAATGAATAGCCGAAAGTCATATTTATTAAAAATCGATATTATGGCATGCTAATAACTAGGAGATGAAAGTCGCAATTATGACATAGTTAGTCATATTTGGTAGATTAAAAGTCAAAATTATTGCATAAAAAGTCAAAATTATGACGCAAAGGTGGAATTATGTCATACTAAGTTATATTTATGAGATTAATAGTCGAAATTGTGACAAAAAATTTATGAGAAAAGTTGGAATTATGACAAAGTAAGTCATATTTATGAGATGAAAACTCGAAATTATGACAAAGTAAGTCATATTTATGAGATAAGAAGTCGCAATTATGCCATATTAATTACTAGGAGATGAAAGTCGCATTTATGACAGAAGTAGTAATTATGACAACAAGTTGAAATTATGACATAGTAAATTATATTTAATAGATTAAAAGTCGAAATTTACATAAACAGTCAAAATGATGACAAGTCAGTTATGAGATGAAGTTAAAATTATGACAAAAAGTCTATTACGAGATATAAAAGTCATAATTATGGCATAAAAACTAAAAATTATGCCATAAAAAGACATAATTATGCCAAAGAGGCGGAATTATGTTATACTAAGTCATACTTATGAGATGAAATGTTGAAATTATGCCATACTAATTACTAGGAGATGAAAGTCGCAATTATGACATAAAAAGTAATAATTATGACAAAAAGTAAAAATTTTGACATAGTAAGTCATATTTATAAGATTAAAAGTCTAAATTATGACATAAACAGACAGAATGATTACAAGTCGGTTATGAGATTAAGTCAAAATTATGACAAAGTCAATTATGAAAGTAAAAGCTGAAATTATGACATGCTAAGTCAATATTTATGGGAATTTTGGAAATCATGGCATACTAAATGATAATTATGACTATGATAAGATATAAAAATAATATATAATGTATTTTTATAATTGTTATTATATATACAGTTTATATGTAATAATGGCCAGTCACGTCATCTGAAAACAAACACGTTCCTTTAGATATTAATATAAATTTGAACCAAAATCATATTAACTAATAAAGCCATATTTCTGCCTAATAAAGTGGTTCAGTTTGAATCACACTGTTTTCATGCAACATTTTCCTGTATTTCAAACTCATGTTAATGATCATCTTCTGTGTGCGTGTCGTTCATGTGTCCGTCCTCTCGTCCTGCAGCGGCCGACGAGGTGAAGGACGTTTTCGGCAGCGCCAGGAACGGACAGTTCAGACTC
Organism: Opsariichthys bidens; assembly: GCA_037194245.1. NCBI lineage: Eukaryota > Metazoa > Chordata > Actinopteri > Cypriniformes > Xenocyprididae > Opsariichthys > Opsariichthys bidens. Next base: position 18,690,927 of record CM074290.1, on the reverse strand, counting down.
CTGAAGATCGTGATTGAAAATGGTATCTGATAATCATAATCGAGAGTTGTGACTGAAACGTTACACAGAGGCAGAAGTCAGCTGATTGATGTGGGTGTGGTTTCAGAGGAGCTGGTTTTAGGCCTCACCAAAGCTGCGGTTGGCGGCTGGGAGGAAGACTACGACAGCCTTCTACTTCCTGTGCTGGATAAAGAGCTGCCCTGCTATATCCTGTTCCGCCTCGACTCCACCAACAGTCTGGGACACGAGTGGATCTTCATCGCCTGGTCACCTGACCACTCGCCCGTAAGAGATCATGAAGCGTGAGGTTGTTGATGCTTTATTTCAGGTTCCTCAGATCAGTGTTTGCTTCTGTAAAGGTTCTCTTGTGATCTTCAGGCAGGTCAGTCATGACTGAACATTCTTACACACATTCCCAAACGTGTTCAGACACGACGGAGACGATGAACGGATGTCTGTGTCGAGCTGATAAACACTGATCTGGAAACCTGCTTCACTTATTTACATGATGTGCTCCGGTTCTAATGGAAACTGATCTGAAACCAGATGCTGAAATATATTTATATTTAATTTATTAATGATTATTATCATTAATTATTTGAATTCATTATTTGAATTCTTATGAATATTAAATGGTTGTAATTATATTATTAAGATTAATTGATATAAAATAGTAATTATTAAATAAGTGATACTTAAGTCATTAATAACTAAATTATTTTTTAAACAATTTATTATTATTATTAATTATTAAATAATCTCTACAGTCATTTAGTTAATTATTTATTTATTATATAATTATTATTTTACATTTAATGATAAAATATACTATTATACATTTTATTAATATTTATAGTTGTATTATCATGGATATAATTTTATAATTTATATTAATAATGATAATCCTAAAATAATATTATTCATTTTAAAAATAAGTTTAGTTATTTATTAGTGTTTATTTCTTTATCAGTTATTTAATAATTATTATTTTATATTTGTTAATTATAAAACATATTATAATAAATATTTATATTATAAGAATCAGAAATAATAATAAATATATATATATATATAATATAATTCATTATAAATATTAATGTTATTATTAATGATTATTTTATATGTATTAATCATAAATTATATTATTTTATATTCAATAAAATTCATATCTATCAATATAATTATTACATATTATTTTTATTAATTAGAACTATCCATTTAGGACATTTATACTGAATATTATTTTCTATTTTATATTAATAATAATTACAAAATAGTATTATTCATTTTAAATATAAATTTTGTTATTAATTATTTATTTATCAGTTATTTAATAGTTGTTATTAGTATTATTATGAAATATTGTATTGTTGACCACAGTGAGATCTGAGCCCACTCTTTTTCACAGATTTCAGTCTCCAGACGGCAGTGTTTCGCCTCTGATCACAGCGAGTGTGTGTGCTTGAGTTGCTTTTCGTTTTAAACTCTCATCACAGCATCACTTTCTCTAACAGGTGCGGCACAAAATGCTGTACGCCGCCACCAGAGCCACGCTGAAGAAGGAGTTCGGCCTCGGACACATCAAAGATGAGATGTTCGGCACCGTAAAGGTTTGTGAAGTTCAGTGCGGACGTGAAATGTAGCAATTGAGATATACACTGCTGCTCAAAAATCTGGGGTATTGATGTTTTTGTAAGTCTCTCTTATTCACCAGGACTGCATTTATTTGATCAGAAATACAGTAAAAATTCTGAAATAATATTTCAATTTAAATCATCTGTTTTCTATGTGAATATATAGTAGAGTGTAATTTATTCCTGTGATTTTCAGCATCATTACTCCAGTCTTCAGAGTCACATGATCCTTCAGAAATCATTCTGATATGATGATTTGATGCTCATTAAACATTTATGATTATTATCAATGTTGAAAACATGACATATTTTAGAACAAGTAAATTATTTTTTGAACTGTAATGTAGATCAATCTCATGATGAACACGATGCTTGAGTTGGTGACGTAACATTTGAAGAATATCATCTGCCTGTATCACGTGTGTTTGTGTGGCAGGATGATGTTTCTCTCAGCGGGTATAAGAAACACGTCACGGCTCAGTCGGCCCCTCTGCCTCTGACCGCAGCCGAGGAGGAGCTACGACAGATTAAACTCAGTGAGGTACACACACACACACAAACACATCATTCTCGGCCCAGAATTCTCTGCATGGTTGGCTGACCGTTGCATTTGTTAATATTAGTTAATGAATGGTGAACTGACATCAACATTTTTTTTCTGCTATTTTTGAGCCAAAACTAAAAATAAAGTTGATTTGATCAAATTTATTTAATAATCAACACTCAAATGAATAAATTGACACATAAAGCCAATTTTATACCAACTTTTTAATGACATAATTATGCTTCTATTTTAATTAAATGCTGGCTGTGATAAAAATGACAGATTTACTCAAACATACATTAAATAATGAAGAAAAATATAATGCATATGTAATATAGGGAATATAATTTCTCTTTTTTGCTCGTAGTTATTGAATTAACTATGGTATTTTGGTGAAAACCATGGTAAATATTTGTTAAACATTTTTAAAATGTTGTCCTGTTTTGTTTTAAGTGAGTGACTCTTGTTTATACTCAAAATAATAGAGTTGGTCATGTGATTCTGAGTGGGAATCATCAGTCCCAAACTCACAACCATATAAGGACATGTAGTGAAACTGGCCCGCCCCGTTCCTAAAACCAGCCAATCAGAGCAGAATACAGTGCAGAGAGGAAGAAGAGGTTTCATTTTCCTTAAAAAGCTCATGTATAGGTTTAAAATAAAAGCTGGCAGCGCTGAATAAACAAACGACCACATCGTCTGCAGTGGTACCTCGGAAATATACACTATTAAAAATTAAATTAGGAATACAAATGGTATATTTTTATAATTTGATTTATTATTTCTAATTCTAAAGAAATGGCATCAAAATGCTTAATTTATATAATTTACAGCAGAGTTAAAAAAAGATGACGCTTGAAAATAAATCAGTGACGTGAATCAAATGAACCTGATCGTCCTGCATGGTGTGTGTGTGTGCGTGGGTATTCCCTACGTTATGGGGACCAAATATCCCCACAGGTATAGTAATTCTTGTAAATTTTGATCTTGTGGGGACATTTTTTTGGTCCCCATGAGAAAACAAGCTTATAAATCATACAGAATTATCTTTTTTGAAAATCTAAAATAGCAGAACATTTAGGTTTAGGGGCAGGGGTTGTGTAGGGGGGCAGTTTGTACAGTATAAAAACCATTACGCCTATGGAATGTCCCCATAAAACATGAAAACACAACGTGTGTGTGTGTGGGTATTCCCTACATTATGGGGACCAAATGTCCCCACAGGTATAGTAATACAAGTACATTTCGATCTTGTGGGGACATTTTTTTGGTCCCCATGAGAAAACAAGCTTATAAATCATACAGAATTATCTTTTTTGAAAATCTAAAATAGCAGAATATTTTCTGTGAGGTTTAGGGGTAGGGGTAGTGTATGGGGACAGAATATACAGTTTGGACAGTATAAAAACCATTACACCTATGGAATGTCCCCATAAAACATGAAAACACAACGTGTGTGTGTGTGTGTGCGCAGGTCCAGACTGATATTCACGTGAACACTACTAAGCAGACTCTTCAGGGAGTGGCGTTCCCTCTGGACGGAGAGGCCGTAACGGCGTTACAGCAGTTCAAGGACAAAAAAGTCAACTATGTTCAGCTGGTGAGAGACGTACACGTTCAGTCATACGGCAGTAAAGAGAGAGTTTTTGTGCTTGATATCATCATTTTATCTCCAAAGATCATCAATTTTGAGAAGGAGTTGATCGTGTTGTCGAACACGGACGCTACGGAGGTGAAAGATTTACCCAAGAGGATCCCCAAAGACGCGGCGCGGTATCACTTCTTCCGCTTCAAACACTCGCACGAGGGCGACTACCTGGAGTCTGCAGGTACTTTCACTCGCGCTTCATCATTGCTTGAGTGTGAAATGAGAAGATTTCCTGCTTATTAAGGCGCGCTCACACCACCGATAACTCGTTCTAAATATAAACGAATAGCAAAGTTGGAATCGTCTCAGAAAGATGAATGATAAAAACATCGACAGCCAATCAGAATCCTTCCTGCTTTAACGAACTCGGGCATTTAAAGTGACAGACAACAAAACTGCAGCGCTTATAATAAACAGAACAATATTGTACGTTGGTGAAGACAAAAATAGTTATTGTTATTATATGCCATTGTACCTATAGTTTTCGTTATAGTTCTTTATATTTTTTATTATTGTTAGTTCTCTTTATATCTTAATAGTATATAATTATAATTATATAGTAATCATTTTAGTTATAATTTTAGTGACCGTTATAGTGATCATTTTAGCTAGTTATCATTATAGTTAACTTTATGGTTATCATTATTATCGTTAGTTATCATTTTAGGTATAGTTAACTTTATAGTTATTATTGTTATCGATTTAGTTATCATAGTTATAATTGTAGTTATTGTTATAGTAATCTTAATAGTTGTTATAGTGATTATTATAGTTATGTTTATTGTTCATATTGTAATCAGCATCTGCTCTGGTTTGTTTGTTGGAGTCGTTTCAGAGCCGCTTCCTGCTGTTTTTGAGCCGATACTGAAAATAAACTTCATTTATTAATGAAATTTATTGAATCAACACTCAAATAAAAATATACAAAGCAGTTTTACATCAAATTCTTTGTTGAAATATAAACATTTAAACAGTGGCTGTACTGTAAACTTGTTTTACTCAAACATACATTAGAAGACAGGTGAAGTACAAACATAATAAACATGTGATATCGAGAATATATTTTGCACAATATTCCCACACAACAGTGATGTTCAGAGGGGAGATCTGCGTTTAATTGTCCTCAAAACAGGAGGAAAATATTTCATATTTTAAACATGAAGCAAAAAACAAAACACTAAATTTGATTAAGGTATTTATCTGATAAAATTATTTGCCAAAAAATATTTTAATATGTGAAAAAAAAAAAATACAAAGAAAAACAGAAAGCTGACAGGAAAAAGCCCACATAATCAGTTATTAATATTTAATTGAGTATGTTTTATTGCGTTACTATCACAAATAAAGCATTCGACTCCAAGCACATCTATGTAATGTGATTACAACATCTTTAACGCATTTTTAATCTTATTTCCGAGGCCGGACGTCTCTTCTGGCCACTGCTGTAGACTCATCTGTGACATAATTTCCTTCTTCTGCTCCGTTTGTGTCAGTGTTCATTTACTCCATGCCGGGATACAGCTGTGGGATCCGTGAGCGGATGCTTTACTCCAGCTGTAAGAATCCACTGCTGGAGATGGTGGAGAACAAACTCCAGATGGAGGTGGTGAAGAAGGTCAGTTTGGATTCGCTCTTTCCATTCGGTATGTGAGTAGAGGAATTGACGGTTCGACACGTTCAGCTCTGCATACAGTAGGTCACTTCCATTTGTCTGCAGCGTGTAAAAACAAGAGCAAAGTTTACAGCAGTTCTGTAGTTCCTTGGAAATATACACTATAAAAATTAAATGAGGAATAAATATCTAATTTTATTTTACTTATTTCTTTCGAAAATTGCATTTATTTATTTATTTCTAATTCTAAACGAACTCCAAAATGTTTCGTTTAAAAACAAAAGGAAAAATTACAGCAGTTCTGTGGTACACTATAGTAATACACATTATAAAAAGTACATAATATAAACAGTATTTGTATTTATTTATTATTTATCATTTGAAAAACTCCATCTAAATGTTTAAGTTATTTATTTTGGTTTATATAGTTTATTTCTGTTAGTTTTTGGTTTGACTCGTTCTGTTCAGGACGTAAATATTCCGTGTTAAAATACAATAAAAATTAACCTGTTCATTAGCTCGTGTTCAATAAATCATATTATCTGACACATCTTTTGATTTTTATGTTATTTTTTATCCTAAAATTATCCTAAAATCATTTTAATCTGAATTAAATAAGGAATGAACATTTATATATTTTAAATAATATTTTAAATCAAATAAATGTTGAAATAAAATTATTTTATAACAATTATTTTACTTTTTATTTATAATATTTAAAAATTACATTTAAATTCTCATTATATTTATTAGGAATAAAAAGTTGTTTTTTTATTATCTTAAAATACTTTTAACATTTTTTAAATGATCCTAATTAAATTTGGAATAAAAATAGCATATTTTTGGTAATTAAAATTATTTTTATTAATTTATTTCTAATTTTATTTGATTTTACTTCTTATTTATTTTTACATTTTAATTTTTATTATACTTATTAGAAATAAATAGTTTCTTTTTATTATTGTAAATGATGATTTCTCTTTTTATTTCTCATTTCATATTTTATTTTACTTCCGTTTTATTTTAATTCCAATTTAAATTTTTTATTATTACTATTTATAACTCAAACCAACTCCATCTAAATGTTTAACGCATTTCCGGACCCAAACGCAGCGTGTTTTTCCCCGCAGCTGGAGATCGATAACGGTGACGAGCTGACGGCTGATTTCCTGTACGACGAGGTTCATCCCAAGCAGCACGCGCACAAGCAGGCCTTCGCCAAACCGCGCGGGCCGCCCGGCCGGAGAGGCGAGCGCAGGATCACGCGAGGACGCGGAGACGGCGAGGAGGCCGACGATTAACAACATCAGCAGAAACCCAAGAGGCCACGTCTGTAGGACACAAAGCTGTCGAGCGTTTACTTTCCTGCAGAAAGCGATGCGGTGAACTATGCACGATAACACAAACGCCTCTGTGGGCCGTTCATGAGGTGCGCTTCGATTTAAGAGCGAGTTTCATACTAAAACGAACAAACAGAATTATTTTAACATGATAAATGAAATACAGAAAGGCTTTTGTGATTTTAAACTGTGCCAAACTCACAACTGCTGAAGCACGAAACCAACTGAACGTTCCTGAACATTCGCCATTCCTTTTACTGGGTCTGATTTTGTTACATTGTTTTATTTTTCTATTTTTTATTTTTCACATGTTAATCACAGTTGGATGGATCGAACTGGTTCGCACATGTCCTTTTTTTACGCCATTTTTTGATATGATTGTGTTTTTGGATGCTCATTTTTCTATGCAAATGCTGTTTAGTTTGAACATGTTTTTGTATTTTGTATTTCCCAATCGTCTTCATTCCATTCCGATGAAGCCACACCGGGACACACGGCGAATTGTTACGTTCACAGTATCTAAAAAGGGAAGGCGGGAATGCATTCACTGCTGGGTCATTGGGTCAAAACTAACGCAGGTCATGTTGAGTATCTACTGTCATTTGGCAAACCACTGTTTAACGTCCGTACTGTGACGCAAACGCTCTCACGTTTCACATGTAGCCTGTCTGTGTTCAGACGCCTGAAATACTTGTTTTATAGAGAAAAAATAAAGTATTTAAATCATTGAATGGACTGTCCCTTTATTATCAGATTCACACGGACACTCGGGACACTCACACACATGTCAAATGACCGTTTTGTGACTAAATTTCAATACGAAACTAAACTATAAATATTGATTTACCCCGAGCGGCTCATCCGGAGCTCTGGGAATGTTTGTGATGAAGATCTTCCAGCTCAGAGAGAACCTGACAGTGAAAAAATAATAATAATAACACTAAATTATACATATATGTGCATTTAAACATTTGATAAATATTTTTAAAAACGGTAACGCTTTACAATAAGGTCTCATTTGTTAACATTAGTAAATATACATTTAAAGCCAATCATTCAGAATAAAAACATATAAATACACATTTTTGTCACGAATTCTCTAAATAAACTGATGTGAATGTCTGGAAAGTGATTGAATTGAGTCCATGAAAACATATTAACGCACACACACACTCTCTCTCTGTCACACACACACACACACACACACACCTGTGTGATTGGCGGCCTTTTGTTCTTCTTCTCACAGAGACACTGAGACGCCACCTCATACATCCTCTCCACCTCCTCCATCTCCCATCCCTCCATCTTACTATCGATGAACTCCTCCAGAGAGACCTCGTCATCATCGATCTCATCCTTCATCTCCATCTGAAACACACACACACGAGACTGAGACGGACACACAGACGTGGAGAGTTTGAGAAGCTCTGACTGAACGTTCACACACCAGTAGTTTGGGATCACGGCTTTCATCCACCGGAGGAAGACCAGACAAGATCTCCAGCAACACCTGCACAATAAACACAAAATATCATTTCTGTTCTTCTAAATTATGGTGTTATGTAACAGTGCACATCATTATTGATTCAATAATCTTGAATCAGAATAACTTGCTCTCACAGCATCTCTTCTCTGATGACGAGGGCGGGGCAACCTGTCACTCACATGAGATCCACCAATAGCAAACCACAACCATCCAATCAATTCCCCACAGACACAATCAAGCCCCGCCTACATTTTCTTCTGGTTTGTGAAGCGTTTCACTCTGACACACGACACTATAGAGAAGAAAAGAGGACTGTAATGATGAACGCACCACACCGAAGCTGAAGATGTCTGATTTAGGAGTGATCTCTCCTCTCAGGGCCTCCTGCGCCATGTATGCCGTAGTTCCCACAATCCTCCCCGTCATGACTGTCGAGCACGACTGTCTGGATGAAGCTCGCGTCAAACCGAAGTCGGAGATCTTCGCAACCAAGCCTTCATCCAACAAGATGTTCCCGCTGTCGAACGGATGAAATGAACTCGTTTGTTTTATAAGTTTGTGAATTACTCTGGATTCAAACTCCACGAACGTTATTGAATATGATGACACCAAAATCAACATTTTATTTACATTTTAAAACCATCTGTTGAAATGTTTTTAACAACTTATGAAGATACTTTTGTTTATGGAAAATGTTTGTGTCTAAAACAGAAACCAGGTCACATCAGAGAGTTTCCGGAGCAGTTGAATGTTTGGTTAGTCACAAACAAACCAGACGTGTAAAATGTTGTGACACTCGCCTCTTGACATCTCGATGGATGTGGTTGTTGTGGTGCAGGTACTGCAGACCTCGAGCGGTTCCTGCGCTGATCGAACATCTGCTCTGCCACGAGAGAGGAGAACTGCCATCCAAACACGCCAGCCGGTCCAGCAGCGATCCGTTGGGCATGAACGCGTACACCAAACACAGATGCTGCCCGTCGCTGGAAAAACCACCATCTTCACCAGATTCTCATGTTTCAGACTGTGTGAAGAGAGAGACGCTCACATCAACCCACTGCCACAGCAGATCATATGAAGAAGAATGCTTCTAACACAATCTCCTGTGGAGTTTGGCATTCTGGGATTCATGCATTTATTCCTTTATTTGATGCTTTTGTACAAAGAACTTTGTCTAAATTCAATCAAAAAACTGCTAAATAAAAGATCAACTGGCAGAACAACTGAATATATATATTTATCAAAAATAATGAAGGATAAATTTACAGTGGAAAAAATATAAATGTGAATTTTGATACATCAACAATAAAATATAAATGTGGAAATATATACATATATACAGTACTGTGCAAAAGTTTTAGGCAGGTGTGAAAAAATGCTGTAAAGTAAGAATGCTTTCAAAAATAGACATGTTAATAGTTTATATTTATCAATTAACAAAATGCAAAGTGAGTGAACAGAAGAAAAATCTACATCAAATCAATATTTGGTGTGACCACCCTTTACCTTCAAAACAGCATCAATTCTTCTAGGTACACTTGCACACAGTTTTTGAAGGAACTCGGCAGGTAGGTTGGCCCAAACATCTTGGAGAACTAACCACAGTTCCTCTGTGGATTTAGGCAGCCTCAGTTGCTTCTCTCTCTTCATGTAATCCCAGACAGACTCGATGATGTTGAGATCAGGGCTCTGTGGGGGCCATACCATCACTTCCAGGACTCCTTGTTCTTCTTTACACTGAAGATAGTTCTTAATGACTTTCGCTGTATGTTTGGGGTCGTTGTCATGCTGCAGAATAAATTTGGGGCCAATCAGATGCCTCCCTGATGGTATTGCATGATGGATAAGTATCTGCCTGTACTTCTCAGCATTGAGGATACCATTAATTCTGACCAAATCCCCAACTCCATTTGCAGAAATGCAGCCCCAAACTTGCAAGGAACCTCCACCATGCTTCACTGTTGCCTGCAGACACTCATTTGTGTACCGCTCTCCAGCCCTTCGGCGAACAAACTGCCTTCTGCTACAGCCAAATATTTCAAATTTTGACTCATCAGTCCAGAGCACCTGCTGCCATTTTTCTGCACCCCAGTTCCTGTGTTTTCGTGCATAGTTGAGTCGCTTGGCCTTGTTTCCACGTCGGAGGTATGGCTTTTTGGCCGCAAGTCTTCCATGAAGGCCACTTCTGACCAGACTTCTCCGGACAGTAGATGGGTGTACCAGGGTCCCACTGTTTTCTGCCAATTGTGAGCTAATGGCACTGCTCGACATCTTCCGATTGCGAAGGGAAGTAAGCATGATGTGTCTTTCATCTGCTGCAGTAAGTTTCCTTGGCCGACCACTGCGTCTACGGTCCTCAACGTTGCCTGTTTCTTTGTGCTTCTTCAAAAGAGCTTGGACAGCACATCTGGAAACCCCTGTCTGCCTTGAAATTTCTGCCTGGGAGAGACCTTGCTGATGCAGTATAACTACCTTGTGTCTTGTTGCTGTGCTCAGTCTTGCCATGGTGTATGACTTTTGACAGTAAACTGTCTTCAGCAACCTCACCTTGTTAGCTGAGTTTGGCTGTTCCTCACCCAGTTTTATTCCTCCTACACAGCTGTTTCTGTTTCAGTTAATGATTGTGTTTCAACCTACATATTGAATTGATGATCATTAGCACCTGTTTGGTATAATTGTTTAATCATACACCTAACTATATGCCTACAAAATCCCTGACTTTGTGCAAGTGTACCTTGAAGAATTGATGCTGTTTTGAAGGTAAAGGGTGGTCACACCAAATATGGATTTGATTTAGATTTTTCTTCTGTTCACTCACTTTGCATTTTGTTAATTGATAAATATAATCTATTACCAAGTTTCTTTTTGAAAGCATTCTTACTTTACAGCATTTTTTCACACCTGCCTAAAACTTTTGCACAGTACTGTATATTTCTTTCTTTTCACATTTGTACATTACTGTTGATGTATCAAATTCATATATTCATTTTTTTTTTTAATTTATCCTTCGTTATTTTTCATAAATGAAATTATATATATACAGGGCTGGGTGGGTTACTTTTAAAATGTATTTCACTACAGATTACTAAATACATGCTTTAAAAAGTCATTTGTAACGTATTTCGTTACATTACTCAAGTTTAGTAACTTAATCTAAATACTTTAGAATACTTTGGAATACTAATAAGTGTGGAACAAGTTTTATTCTCACAATTCTGACTTTTTCCCTCAAAAATATAAAGTTGCAATTGCGAGTTATAAAGTCAGAATTATGAGATATAAAGTCATAATATTGAGAAAAGTCAAAATTATGATAAACTCACAATATTGAGAAAAGTCTGAACTATGACATGTAAATTCACATACTAAATTCACAATTGCAAGAAAAAAAAAATAGTATTGCAAGTTTAAATCTCCCAATTCTGCCTTTATAACTTGCAATTGTGAGTTTAAATCTCGCAATTTTGAGAAAAAGAAGTCAGAATTGTGAAATGCAAACTCACAATTGTGAGGGAAAAAACAAATTGTGAGAAAAAGTTGCAGTGGCGAGTGAATTATAAAATGACTCACAAACAACTGGTGGAAAACATGAAACTTAACTCAGACTGTCAGAGTCAGAGAATCACCAATTGCTGTTTAAATGACATTAAAATTCAAAGTAATCACTTTGGTAATCTAAAATACTTCAGATGTAACTGTAATCTGATTACCAGCCATTTAAAATGTAACTGTAATGAAATACAGTTACTCACATTTTGTATTTTAAATACGTAACTAAGTTACTTGTATTTCGTTACTCCCCAACCCTGTATATATATATATATATAATGTTAAAATATATTTGTACCTCCTGAGAGTTTGGATCTCTTGGTTAAACTGAGTCTTGAGGTCTTCAGGTGAGCCGTCGTCCATCTACAACAAAACAAATAAGTTTGTTTAGATCATATTTACTGTCTACCTTCATTCAAACGCAGAAGTAAAATGGTCTGCAGACATGTTGATTTTATAGTTTTGTTATATTTCACTTCTGAGCTCAAACTCACAGGATTGAGCTTTTTCACAGCTACATATGTGTCGCCCATCCGGCCTCTGAACACGACGCCGAACCCGCCAGCGCCCAGACGACAGCCTCCGTCCGACACGGGCCGATCGTCCCAGTCCCCCGTGATGGCCGTCAGCTCGCGGTGAGAGAACGTGTGGAAACCTGGGTGAGAGAGGTTTTAGGGGCTGATGGGTAACGGATGACTAAATTGATGAAGTGTCTGGTTATATAAAGACCTTCAGAGCTGCTCCACGTGTTTTCCTCCGGTCCGGTGCTGCTGTCCGGCTCCATCACACGCGTCTCCTGCTGATCGGGTTTAGTGACCTCGGGACGGACGAATCCCTGCATGCAGACCGCAGACAGACGAAGCACTTCTTCATGCCGCGGCGCGCAGACGGACACCCCAGATGAGCCTGATTTCAAGAATTATTATTATAAATGATTTATTGCTGCACAATCATTATTGTTTGAATCAAAATATCTTCCTCTCACAGCATCTCTTCTCTGATGACGAGGGCGGGGCAACCTGTCACTCACATCAGATCCACCAATAGCAAACCACAACCATCCAATCAATTCCACACAGACAAAATCAAGCCCCGCCTACATTTGTTCTTGTTTGAGAAGCGTTTCACTCATTCGTTCAGTTTCATGCTGACTTTAATACATCTACAGACACATTTTAAAAAGCATCTTTTTCTATGTTTCAGTGTTGGCAAGAAACTTTTAGAGAACGCTAGTGTTTTGAAACAGTTTTCAAATGCATCTGGATCAATGTAGACCTCCAGAGATTCTCAGAAAAGGTCATGGCCGGCGAGAATACCTGCTTTAGTGTGGCAGATCTCGTCGTCTGGCAGCAGGACGCTGACGGCGGCGAACAGCTGGTGTCGGATCAGAATCTCCACCAGATCTCCAACGCTGCAGTTTGTGGTTCCCCAGTCGAACAGCATCTCCATCGTGGGACTCTTTCCCTGGAGAACTGCTGCTTCAAACCTCCTGAAATGAGATGCCACCCATAGCAACCATACTGAACACCTTAGCAACCGTCCCAAAAACACCCCAGTGCTGTAGTGGTGAGTTTTGAAGGGGCGAACACCACCAGTGTTGAAAATGTTGACTAAAACTATAAAAAATAGTTTTCAGCAAAACTAAATATTATGGCCTGGTTTCACAGACAGAGTTTAGATTAATCCAGGATTAGGCCTTAGTTCAATTAAGACATTTAAGTAACTTTTATAAACGTGTCTAAGAAAAAAACATTACCGGTGTGAATCTTGAGACAAAACAATGATACTGACATATTTTATTATATTATATTTTATTATTTTACATGTTTTATTTCAGTGAAAACAGCTCAAACATGCATTTAATCTGGGATTACCTTAAACCTTGTCTGTAAAGTCAGGGATATAAAATATAAACAGAGTTGGGCAAGTTACTTCCAAAATGTAATACATTATTTATTACTAGTTACTTTCATTTGAAAGTAATTAGTTACATGACAATATTACTGTCTCTGAATTGTAATGTGTTACACTACTTTTTGCGTTACTTTTGAGTTACTTTCACCAAAATAAACACAGAAGAATAATGGCATAAAATGCTAAAATGTAATTTATTGCTGTTCATTATACATCCAGTGGAGGGCAATGTGGGTAAAAAAAAAAAGTTGGTAAAAAAAAAATAAAACTAACACCGCTTAATTTCGGGTAAAAATGCGTTGTTGTAACGTGCGTTACAACGCGTATTTTAACGATTGTAACGCGTAGTTAGTAATGTTATATTACTGCATTATGACAAAAAGTAATGTAATATAAACTTTTGTAATGCATTACTCATAAACATTAGATGAAAATCTTAAAACTATCAATTTTCTTAACATTAGTAATGTTGCCTTGGCAAATAACCAACTAAAATAAATTGTACTTTACTTTAAATAGTAATATTATTAAAAGTAAAATTGACATAAAAATAGAAACATTAAAAAAAGAGACAAAAACACATAAAAGAATCTCTAAAAACCAGTGTTGGGACACAGAAAATATAAAAATATTAATCAATATACTATACTTTCACATTTCACTTTAGATTTTGTAATATCATGTTTAGTTTATGTTTCTACACATAAGGTGTGATTGTGTGGAACTGATTCTGTTTCAATGTGATTGTGAACATTAAGAGAGATGATGATGATGATGAGGATGATGATGGATCAACACTGTATTTGTATTGTTGTAAGGGTAAGTTTAGGGTTGTGGTAAAGCCTCAGATTACTGTAATATCATGCTGGAAGCATAATCTAACAGGTAGCAATTTTCATTGTCGAATTGTTTGAATGGGAGCAAAATCTGACGAGGAAGCAAAACCCGGATGTACCTGATGTGCAGCTGTGAGTATCTGGGCTCTCCGGAGGGTTTGCTGATGTCTGTCATGACGCTCCTCCAGGTGTCCTGCGGGTCCAGCAGGTCAGATAAAGCTCTCAGTGTGGAGAACCGGAGCTTCCGAACCGGTGTGTCCCGCGTGACGTCACACATGCCGAGTTTATTCTTCATAAACACACTCAGAATCTCTCCTGGAGGTTTCACGCGCATTCAGGGCTGTTTTCTAAGATTGAGTAACTTCCTTGATTTGCTGTCATTTCCCCTTCCTACAACATCCGCTTCAAACTGAAACTAAATGAGATTACGAGCTATAAAGGGTGTAAACATGCCTCTCCACGCATCACCTGCTATCAAAGTCAGTTTTATACTTAAAAATCTGAGTTTTTACCACAGAGATAGAACACAATGAGCTATTAGACAAACTAGTTATTCCTGCAGGGGGAAAAATAGTTCTGTGGAGAAACACACAGTTCTTCACGAAAAGACGGAAGTGAAGGTCAGCGCTTTTGATCGAGGCGTCATTTTGGAGGAGTCATCTGCAAATATTGTAAGTTACTGATCAATGTTTAAGTGTCATGTCCAGTAATCAGATTGAGCTTTATTGAATTTGACTCGTCTGAAACGAGACAATGAGTGTTAGATAACAGTCTCGCACTGAATAAAGCTTCTCAACACTTTCAAAACTGTTTTATAAAAGATGAACAACTGACACACTGTATTTACAGTATCTCCCACAGACTACTTTTCATTTGTCAAACATTAAATATGACTTTAGGTCTGTGACACTAAAGCAGTTAAAAAGCTGTTTCTCAACTAAACTCATCTTACTTTACCTTTAACTACTTCTTGAGTCGAATCATGATGGTCCTCAATCATCAGCGTTCAGCTGAATTTGTCAAACAATAATCTACTAATGAACACAGAATGTGAAACTGTAAAACAACCTGAAGAATTAGTTTTAGACCTTAAAATGTTTCATTATAGTTGATCTGATCACAGTGTCGATTCATCACGCACATTTATTTGCACATACTGCATCAATCTCTGCTATAAAAGTGCAACTATTAGTACTTTTTCTCTTTTTTCAACAGTCTATGAATGACGATGGCAGCTGAGCTGCTTTATGGAACTCTAGATGACCTGAAAGAAGATGATCTGAAGAGATTTAAGGGTCTCTTAAAACAAGATGGACCCATTGGAGCTGGTAAACTGGAGAAGGCTGGTGTCACTGATATAGTGCATCTAATGATGGAGCGTTTTGGAGCAGAAGAAGCTGTGAAGATCACAGTGAACATCCTGAGGAAGATGAACCAGAACCAGCTGGCTGAAGAGTTACAGAACAAGTACACTAAAGGTAATAAAGGAAAGAACCAGAGGCTGCATAGAGTCATAGAAAAACGTACAGTAAATTCAGATTTTTTTGAAAAAAAAAATATTCTTATGTTCACAGAGGCTGCATTTATCCTTCAGAAATCATTCTAATACACTGGTTTAGTTAATAGTTTAATAGTTGTGCTGTTTAATGAAGTGTTGAAACATGATGTAGAGCCTTTTTCAGGATACTTTGATGAACATAAAGTCTTGTTTTTTTCTCTCTCTTCACAGTGCAAAAATCTTCAGAAGCAGCTGAGAAACACACAAGAAAACAAGGTGAATTAACCTTGCGTCCTTTCAGTGGGATCAAAAATAATTTTAGCGTGTTTGATGTAAATATATATATATATATATATATATATATATATATATATATATATATATATATATCTCAGTACAGTACAGAACTTTATTCAGTGCTATGATTTTACATACCATATGCGCTAGTTGATTTTTTTAATTTTCTAGTGTTCATCTTTTCGTGTTTATTTATATTTTTTATAACAGATGAATTCTGGCTGAAGGAATTCTTGAAAACTCACAAAATGAACATGAAGGAGAAGGTTGAACACATTTTTGAGTGTAAAAAGGAAAATGAAGTACATCTCAAGGATGTTTTCACAGAACTCTTCATTACGGAGAAGGATCTTAAAGAAGTAAATCGAGAACATGAGATTATGAAGATTGATGAAGCCATAAAACCTCATAAATCACAGAACAGTTCAATCAAATGCAGTGATGTATTTATTCTGAACAAAAAGAAGAAAAAGATTGTGCTGACCAAAGGCATTGCTGGCATTGGAAAAACAGTCTCAGTGCACAAGTTCATTCTGGACTGGGCAGAAGGAAAAGCCAATCAGGATATAGACTGTGTTTTCCTGCTTCCATTCCGAAGGATGAACTGCATTAAAGACAGAAAGATCAGTCTCCATGAGTTTCTACAGATATTTAATCCAGAACTGAAGGACCTGGAAGCATCAAAGATATGTAAGATATATAAACGTAATCTTACGTTTATCTTTGATGGACTGGATGAGTCTCGACTGCCTTTGGAGTTTGACAGTGGAATGGTGGCGAGTGTTGAGGAGCGATCATCTGTAGATGAACTGTTTACAAGTTTGGTGAATGCGACTCTGCTTCCATCAGCTCACGTCTGGGTGACATCACGACCAGCAGCAGCCAATCAGATCCCTCCTGAGTATGTAGGGTTGTTCACAGAGGTGCGAGGCTTCACTGACCGGCAGAAGGAGGAGTATTTCAGAAAGAGAATCAAAGATGAGACTCAGGCCTCCAGAATGATCTCACACATTAAGAAATCTCGTAGTCTCTACATCATGTGTTACATTCCCGTGTTCTGTTGGATCTCAGCCACTGTTCTTCAGGACATTCCTATTGAGAACAATGCAGAGAACATCAACACGACACTCACTGAAATGTACATCCACTTCCTGCTGATACAGATGAGGATGAAGAGCCAGAAGTGTGACAGAAAAACAGAAAGAGAACATACCAAGCTCTTAGATTCCAATAAATCAATGATTTTGAAGTTAGCTCAGCTAGCGTTTGAACAACTAAAGAAAGAAAACATTGTGTTCTATAAGGAAGATCTGAGAGCATGTGGTATTGATGTGAGTGATGAGGACTTTGAGTCCACAGGAATGCTCACTGAGATCTTTCAACAAGAAGCTGCACTTCATGAGATGAAGGTCTTCTGCTTCGTGCATCTGAGTGTTCAAGAGTTTCTCGCTGCAGTGTACGTGTTCCTCTGCTACCTGAACAAGAACATGGACGAGCTGAAGTTTTTCACTGAAGAAACAGAAAATGAGGTCAGGGCTGATCAAAATATTGCTTTATGTGATTTATTGAAGAAGGCAGTTAGGAAAGCAATGCAAAGTCAGAAAGGACATTTAGATCTATTTTTACGGTTTCTGCTGGGCATTTCACTGGAATCCAATCAGAAACTGCTCAGAGGCCTGTTCACACACACTGAAGACAGCAAAGGCAGCGTCACAGAAATAACCAAACACATTAAAGATCTACTACAAAGCTGGAGCAACATCTCTCCAGAAACTTCAGTCAACCTGTTCTACTGCTTACTGGAGCTCAATGACAATTCATTATATACTGAAATACAAAGACTTTTCAGATCATCTCCAGCAAGACCCCTCTCATCTTCCATGTGGTCACTGATAGCTTACATACTGGTGATGTCAGAGGAGGTGCTGGATGTCTTCAACCTGAGGATGTACAGTTATGAATTAGGAGGCTACTTAAATCTCCTGCCAGCTGTGAGATGCTGCAGAGAAGCCGTGTAAGTAACTTGCTTACAGCTTTTAGCATAAGATGCAGTGTGAAGTTTCATGTTTTTATTGATTCTGAAGAGTCAGTTCCAGCATACATGACATGTATGTTTTTATCCAGAAAGCTTAAATGTTCACAGAGAACAGGAAATAACCTATCACTGTTTCTACAAACATTATTCCTACAAGATGAACACACAATAAATGCCATGGACAAATATCCTGTTTTTACAGACTCTCCCACTGTCGACTCAATGACTCCTGCTGTGAAACTGTGGCGATGGCCCTGCAGATACCAAACTCACCCCTGATAGAGCTGATCTTAAGTCACAATAAACTGTGTGACTCAGGAGTGAAGCTGCTCTCTGATGGACTGAAGAGCCCAAACTGTCAGCTGAAGATACTGAGGTTTGAGATTTAGTCCTTATACAACACCCACCTCAGTATTTTAGTGACTAAAAACAGAGTATGACATTCTAAAATGCTTAACATGGAAATTCTTAAATATGAATATATATATCGACGATATGTGTGTCTATATATATATTATATATATATATATATATATATAGGCACACACACATCATCGATTCCATCTGTGATTACATGAAAATCCAGAAGAACTGTAGTCTCCAAGACGCATGAAGAAACCTACCTTCCAATTTTTGTTTACATCGTGTCTTTGCTTTGTTTATTATTTGAGGATTAGTAGCTAAACTTGTGCTAAATTTAACTCATTCAGCATTTTGAGAGATACTGAGCAGATTTTCACTACCGGTAACTTAAACAAATCAGATTTTTTTGTCCTCAAAATGCCTTGAAGTCTCAAATGCTTGTGATTCCAATTTGCCCCCACGAGTCTATGTGAAGCGTGGGAGCCAAAGTGGGAGACTTTTTTTTCTGGAGAAGTGTACAGATATTTCCTATTCATTTTGAGGCTGTGGCAGGACATATTAGATTATGTCAGGCCACCACAGTCTAATTAATGTATGATAAACACTGCTTAGTTAAACATGAATTACATTTTTTCTCAGGATTTCTTCTTGTTATAATAACTGTTATGTTTTGTTTGTATGTTTTTGGGTTGTAAAAAGACTGTTTTTTAGTTTAAAGTCTAAATTAGAAAAAAAGGGGGAGAAATGTTTTTAAATGTTCAGACATTCACTGTGTTCATATATAGAGATAAATATTCAAGGTCGTACTTGTGGGGAAAAAAAGGAAGTAACAGTGTGATTGTTATCTGACTCATGTTGTAGCATGGACCTTTATGTATGTGGCACTTTGAGAGTTGAATGCTGTTTAGTAAAATTAGAGTCACAGGCCAATGGCAATGAGTTATTTATTTATTCACTCTGGAGAAAGAACAAGAGTGAAAATTTTTTCATTGGTTAGAGCGGCCGGTGTAAGCAAATTCATCATCGCTGTGTTGGAGGCCTTTCTTCTCTCTGATTTTTAATTTTGTATTATGAATCAGATGTGGCTGTATGTGCTCGCTCACTTTTTTAGGAAGGAACTTTATAAAGGAAAGAAATTTTGCAGTGTAAATGCAGCCTCATACTCAGAGCTCACCTGCTGCACACTGCTTACATGCTGCTTCTTTGCACTCTTTTCACAAACAATGAAACCTTTTTTAAAAGTCAGGATAATTATTAACAAGAGGAGACTTTACGGTGTAAAAAGTATTTGGCTTTAAAATGTAGTGAAGTAAAAGTTTCACCAAATTAAAATACTCAGTTGTACTCACTACTCAATACTCATTTGTACTTTAAAACTACTGTTTTTAACTATTACTTTACACTACTGTTAATTGATGTGTAATTGTTCAGTTTTTTATTACTTTGTTCAGATTGGAATGCTGTGCTCTCACTGGTCAGTGCTGTGAATTTGTGGCATCTGTTCTACAATCATCAAACTCTCGTCTGATAGAGCTTGACATGAGTGAAAATGACCTGCAGGATTCAGGAATGAAGCTGCTCTCTGATGGACTGAAGAGCCCAAGCTGTCAGCTGGAGATACTGAGGTTTGAGATTCATTCATTCTTTATATTGAAGCATTATGAATTATGACTGTATATTTGTTTTTAAATATGCATTCATTTTAATGTATACATTTTGTATATGTATTAGTCACTCTATCTAAAAAGGAAGAAAAATATTATTGTGCAGAAAACAATGTATCGAGTGTCAACAGCAGTTTAAGGGCCAGCTGATGCAGCATTTCATTTACTCAGAACCTAAAACCCAAACTTACTCAAACACGACTATTTCCTTCAGGATATACAAATCTATGTGCATATGATCCTCAGTATCTGGTAGATCTGATCAGTACCATATTCTCATTTCAGCAGAACTTATGATGAGCAGTTTATGAAATGAGACATATTTAACTCTTATCAGTTTATTTTAAATGGATATGTAATTATTCACCAGATTTAACAAGTGTTTGTTGTGAGTTCTGATGTCTCAGATATCTTCATTGTTTCTCTGTTTGTAGGTTATGTTCCTGTAATGTGACAGATGAAGGCTGTGGTTATCTGGCTTCAGCTCTGCGTTCAAATCGCTCACAGCTGAGAGAGCTGGATCTAAGCAGAAATGACCTGGGAGAATCAGGAGTCAAGATGCTCTCTGATCTACTGAAGGATCCAAGCTGCACATTGAACAAACTGAATAATAAGCAGTAGGATTCATCTCATGTTCTGAATGTTTATATTTGTATTTCAGTCTTACCATCTACAAGTGTACAGTGGAGTGAAAAGATTACTAATTTACTTTGAAACAATATCAATGTCAATAAGTAGGCCATCTTAAAAAGACAGTTCACCCAAACATTTAAAATCAGTCATTATTTACTCACCCTCATGCTATCCAAATCTGTATGCCTTTATTTATTCTGTGAAGAAGATATTTTCTTTTCAGTAATAAAAGTCTCTCTGTTGTTTCCCCTATACAATGGAAGTCAATGGTCGCCAAAACTTTTTTTTTCTGTTCGACTGAAGAAATCTATGCAGGTTTGAAAACACATGAGAGTAGTAAATGATGACAATATTAATTTTTGTGTAAACGATCCCTTTAAGAAAGACTAGGCTTTATTTGACTCAGAATCAATGGATTGCTTCTTTAGTAAGAATATAACCATGTTATCCTTGGACTGAAAGGTTTGTCATTTTTCCTCTTTGAGTGACTGCACATGATCTACTGTACAGGTTTATCTTGGCATTTTTGATTGAGTTCCTTCATACTGTTTAAAAAATGCTCCCATTCATTTGAGGTGCTTCCATGTTTTGACACTGGATTTCTTCTGCAGCTTCATTGTCTTCACCACCAAGGGATCATTTTGACAAGCAAACACACGTTTGAGGTTTTTCACACGCAGTTCTTTTTTGTATCTATCTTCACTATTAATAATCATTAGACAGGCGTCTTTGCTGAATGGAGTCAGTCAATGAATATCAGTGACATAAAGGAATCAGCAGGAAAAGAAGGGGACTCAAATTAAAGCATAATCTAATTTGGATTCAGCAAAATATCCTGCATCCTGAATTGTTCTGACTACAGATTCAGTCTCCGTCACAATAATCAGAGAACATCATATCTGCTCCTTCATCCCGTCTAACAGAGTAGGAGTGTTTCTGGACTGACTGGCCGTTACTTTGTTGTTCTTCTTTTTGTTATTTGTTCTACATTGTACAGAATATCAACGGCTTTTGTGTTTTACCAGAACACATCTTTGTGAATAGATAGATCATAAACCACACATTTTTATTTGTAATACAGATGTTTATAGTTGATGAGGCATTACATTGTGACAATTCAGGTGAAATGTAAAGATTTAGATAATGTTTATATACAGTGGCCCCTAAAAGTATTTGGACACTTAAATGAAACATTTATAATGTCTTTGCTTTTGTTTTTCAATAAAAAATGAAAATTTGAAGTAATGTATCGTTTATGCTCTCTTTTTGGAAAAAAGGTACAAAAGCTATCACTGGCGTAGAACCGTTTCACAAGATACACCTTTATACCTTATTTACCCCTAAAAGTTACATATTGGTACTTTTGAAAGCTTTTTTTTTTTTTTTACCTTTATTCTGTTTTCTATTAGGTTGGGCTACTCTATTGATTAGGACATTGATATAGAAACTGCTGTTGTTTTATGATGTTTCTCTATTTAAACCTAAATAAAATTTCATAACAGAACAAAAGTGACTGATCTTAAAGAGCTTGTGACATGGGAAACAGTAAACCAGTGGTTTAGTTAAGCATATGTTGAGTGTGAGAATAGATTTAAACGATTATAGTTTAGCAAACAGGAGGCTGTTGCGGTGTATGTTTTTGACCGCTAGGTGGTGTAATAGAATTGAGTTTTATCCTGGTTTAAGTCTTTCACCATGAGAAATGGTGTACAGAACTGTGTAATCACTGGTTCACACACAGTGGATGTGAAATATATCTTTCTTTTTTTCATTTCCCTTTTAAGAATTTCAATTAATATTAAATAATAATAATAATAAATATTATGGTGTAAACAAAAAGTAGTTGTATTTTGATGACTATTGGTTTCTAGAAAACTCATGAAATGAGGATTCTCTTTGGAACGGTTTTGTTTATGGCAGTTCAAGTGCAAATTGTTGC
This sequence comes from Opsariichthys bidens, assembly GCA_037194245.1. Classification (NCBI taxonomy): domain Eukaryota; kingdom Metazoa; phylum Chordata; class Actinopteri; order Cypriniformes; family Xenocyprididae; genus Opsariichthys; species Opsariichthys bidens. The sequence continues at coordinate 18,667,935 of CM074290.1, read as the reverse complement.
AATGATATGGAGTTGTATGCTTATGATTGAATGAATCATTCTGATCACATGATTGGTTACCAATAAGAAAGTGTAGTAATTTGCTTGAAAGAAAATATTCATGCCTTATGGTTATTTATTATTCTTTGAGATTGCAGAACCATTGAAGAAACTTTACTTTTAAATTAATTTTTACCACGTTAACAGTTGGTAGGTTATTCTGGGTGGTTGTCAGGGTGCAGTTGCTTTTTGCTTTTAGTTATTTAAAAAAAAAATATTTTTTTTTTTTATTTGTTTTTTTGTGCAGTTTCCAGGGTATTCCTTTTATGCCAGGGTGTTGCTGTGCCGTTACTAAGGTGTCTTAAGTGGTTTTTACATTTTACCATGTTACTATGCAGTTTCTAGGGTGTTCTGCCAGGGTTATTATTTGTACTTTTAACAATGTTGCGATGCAGTTTTTAGATTGTTCTGGGTGGTTGTCAGGGTGTTGCTAAGGTATTTGTGTTTTTTACTTTTAACAATGTTGTTATGCCCTTTTATTATTATTATTATTATTATTATTATTATTATGGGAGTTTGCCAGTGTGATTTTAAGATATTTCATGTGTTTTTAGATTGTTTTTATTTATATATTTTTAACAATGTTCCTAGTTTTTATGTTATTCTGGGTGGTTGCCAGGGTGTTGCTAATGTATGTGTGTTTGTTTGTCCTTTTAACAATGTTGCTATGCAGTTTTTAGATTATTCTGGGAGGTTGCCAGGGTGTTTCTAAGGTATTTTTTTAATTACTTTGAACAATGCTGCTTTGCAGTTTTTTGTTTTTTCTGGGAGGTTGCCAGGGTGTTGCTATGCAGTTTTTAGATTATTCTGGGTGCTTGCCAACCAGAACTTTTCATTTTCAGAGTGAAGATGTTCTCAAACGTGCTGAAAGTCTTTTTCATTTTAAACCAGCTTGAGTGAATGAGATGGGCCATGAAAGCGACAGAAAGAGTTTTTTCTTCTCTCGCAGATGCACAGGTTATTCATGGAGAATGTTCTCTCGTTCTATCTGTGGTCTTCAGACTGGATGCCAAAATTCCGCCTGTTTCATTGAGAAAAACATTCAGAAAACAGGATGTGCTCTGAATCCTGACCTGTTTCAAGTTTCTCATGTAATTACATGTATGATTCCAGTGGTGCACAAGCTGGGCTGTTTGCTCCAACACGGAGACATCCGCAGTGGCCCACTGACTCGAGACTCCTGGCTTTAGCGGATTAGAGTATGTTTTATACTCATCTGTCATAGTTTTAATGTACACACCACCAGAGGGGCTTTCGGCTCATTTATATCTTTAAACAAAAATTACATGGCTGTATCTGTGCAGAAAAGTAAGTGGGTTAATCATGTTAGTAGTGTGAAAGAAACCGAGCTGTTGGGAAGTTGGACTGAGACGGGGTTCCAGGTGCATTTGTGATGTCATTTCCTTTCTGAAAAAGTGAATTTGAACACCTGGGATGGATTTCATTGGAGTTGTTGATGCCTTAAGACAGTTTGAAAACGGCTTACAGTGAAGAAAAACAGGCAGCAGTCACTTGAATACCACGGTGAATGTGCTCTATTTATATTATTAGTATTTTGGTTCAGAATAAAATTATTTTTAAACTTTTCATGTTGTAGTTCCCACAACAGCATACAAGAGGGCAGCAGTGAGCATGCATTCAATTCAATGCATTGAATTTTCAGCATGGCACTTTTGATTGTCACCATTGTTGAGAGTCATGTGTTGATTTCTTATGTCTTTGTGTGTCATGTTGTATGTCATACATCACAGCATGAAAAAATAAATTTGCTTTTAACTGCTCTGGTTTTCCTTCCGTTTTTTAGTATTTTTTTGTGGTGTCCAGAGTTGATCTGATTGAATGTTATGTTGTCACCATTATTGAGATTCATACACTGGTTGCTATCTGTGTTGGTCACGGTTGTTTACAGTTCTCCGTTCATGGTTTTTACATCTAATCTTTCATCTGTTTTCGGCAATACAGTCTTGTCTCATAAGTTCTGTGTTCACTTAAATCATTGTTAAATAAAATATTTTAAGATGAATATGTTATTATGATTCTTAATATTCTATATATTAATTATTCTTAATATTTTAAGAATGTTTTTGCTGTTATGAATTGATAATAATTTAAATCAGATTAGCCATACCTTACCATATTTGAATTCCATACCACGATGTCCCTTCATTTCAACATACATTTCATTTAAAGAAAGTTTTCTACATTTTAAAATGGAAATTGGCTACAACAACTATTTTTGTTGACATAAAATCAGGACTATGAGAAATAGTTTATGTCTTTGCCTTTCCATCTATTAAATGTTTTGCTATATAAACAGATTTAAAGGAATACAACTTTGTGTCATTTGATATCAAGTTCTCTCCTTTCCTCAATGGTTTCATCACAAAGTCACAAGGCAACACTTTTATTGTTTACTGCTTTTACTTACACTTCTAGTTTCTTTATTCTAACTTAGTGTTTTTTTTATTATTATTAATTCTTATGCATGATATTTTTATCTCTCATGTATATCTTGTGATTAATTTATGATTATTTTAAATCCTTTTCTATGTAAAGGAATTTGAGTTACCATTGTATTTGAATTGTGTAATGTTTTTTTTTTTCCAAAACTATATTTTGTTTATAATTAATGCAGCTCAAATCATTTAAAGGGATAGTTCACCCAAAAATAAAAATTCTGTCATCATTTACTCACCCTCAAGTTGTTCTAAAACCAGTTTCTGGTCCCCATTGACTTTCAGAGTATGAAATATTATGAAATATTTGACATCAACACAAGGGCTGTGATATTCTTACAGAGATTTGAAAGAGTGTCTTTTATAGTAAACAAATGTGGGTACTGTGAATTATATATATATAATTATATATATATATATATATATATATATATATATATATATATATATATATATATATATATAGCTGCTTTTTCTAAATACATACAATAATATATTACGTTTAAAAAATGCTGTATGAGGCATTTTAATTATTGTTAGCGGTTGTTATTGTTTATATTTCTGTTTTGTTTAAAATGATAATTCAATAAATATGTTTGCAGTGATATTCCTACATGTGATTATCGCAAAATCTTTGGTCAACAAGAAGAAGGCGCCTATTTAACGAGCAGTATGTTCATATTTCATGGCAGTGTGTTGGACTTTGATTTTGAAGAAGGCGTATGCTAATTAAACATAACCTCTACTACTGCACCTAATTAATATTCATGAGCATCCGCCTCAGTTTAAATACCTCCCCTCGTCTTCTGCGCTCGACAGAGTTTTAACGGTCTTCTGACTGAAGCTGCAGCGCAACGACTTCCCGAAATCAGCTCCTCTCTTCCACAAACATTCGGTCGTGTTAGAAACTCTCAGAAACAAAAGACAAAAGGAGATTTACTCATTAAAAATCTTCTGTGAACATTTAAGCCAGCATTTTGGGTTTTTGATTTTCACTTTCGATCACTTTTGAAGTCAGTTCCTCTAACGGAGAATGATGAACTGCGGTCTTGTGACTCAGAAAAATGAGCCAGGTATGAATTCACCTGTTTTTATTTTTACTGATTCCAAAATTCATAGTTTTGTAATATGTCGGAGAGCTGGAGTGTTTTTCAAAAATCTAAGTTTGTCACAAAGACTTTATCTCAGTATTATTTTATAATGAAGCTAGGTTATATATATATATATAGCGTATTTTTCACACGTTCTTTTTCATCTTAAACTCGGAAATTTTAATTATATATCTATTACACGTTCTTGTTCTTGAGTCTAATATACTTTTTTCATAGAGCTTTATGTAAGGTGTGTTTGTGATGTTGTTCTGCTGTATTTGTGATGTTGTTGTGTTGGTTTGTGTGACTCAGTGCCTCTGAAGAGCATCTCAGTGGAGGTTCGGGTTCAGGATCATGTCTGCACAGTCTCCTCCACTCTGCAGTATGTGAATGAGGAAGAGCGCCCCCTGGAGGCCTTGTTCGTCTTCCCTCTGCCTGCTGATGCTGCTGTCTGCCACTTCAGTGCCAAGATCGGAGAGCAGGAGATTGTGGCAGAAGTGGAAGAAAGAGAAACAGTGAGTCCAAATGTACGTCTTATTTTTCATATTTTTTTTACTGTGCACCACGTGACACAACTGTATCTTGCAGGCGAGGGATCGGTATGATGACGCTGTGAGTTCGGGTCAGCAGGCGTTTCTGTTGGAAGAGAGCGCAGAGAGTCCTGATGTGTTCAGACTGAGTGTCGGGTGTCTGTCGCCGGGTCAGAACGCTGCTGTCACCATCATCTACGTCACCGAGCTCGCTGTGCAGGCCGACCACTCGCTGCGCTTCTGTCTGCCGGCTGTACTCAACCCCCGATACACACCAGCAGGTTCTACAGCAGCTGCTGACACACACTTTATTAGTGGAGAGAAGATGATTCTAACTCTGTGTGTGTGTGTGTGTATGTGTGTCAGGTTCAGGAACTGGTATCGTCTCAGAGATTTCATCATGTGGATCTGTTCCCTACACGCTGACTCTCAGTGTCCATGTGAGCTCTCCAAAGCCCATCTCCAAACTAGAGTCCAACTGCTCTCTGGATCCTCTAGCGTTCCTCCACTCGGATCACACTCAGGCGACGGTACTGTGTGTCTTCGTGTGTTTATCTGGATGTGTGAGCGCAGCAGTTTTATTCATGTGTTTTGATGTGTAGGTGAATCTGAGTCCTGGTCACATGTTTGATAAGGACGTTGAGCTGTTTGTGTACTATCAGGATACCCATCAGCCCTCTGCTATAGTGGAGGCAGGAGTGGCCACTGCCCCATCAGGTATGACCTGCAGCTCACAGGGATTATGGGATTGAGTGATCAGAGTGTCACTGACTCTTTCTCTCTGTTTCAGGCTCTCTGATGAAGGACCCAGTGGTCATGATAAGTTTGTACCCAGAGTTCCCAGAGGAAGTGATGTCATCACTGGCAACACAAGGAGAGTTTATTTTTGTGATTGACAGATCAGGCAGTATGAGCAACATGCGGATAAAAAGTGCAAAGGTAACATTTAAGATATGTAAGAATATGTATTTATAATGGGTTTTGAATTCATGTATTGGAAATTGATTGTGTTGTGAAAAGTGTACAAAGGCTATGTTTAGACTGCAGGCAAATCAGATTTTTTCTCAAATCAGATCAGACAGGCAGACTGTCCGGAGGTGATCAAATTCCAGACACAACCAACCTATCTGCATGGGTTGCTTTGATAACGACGTAGGCGAGTCCACGTAATATGTGCCGAGGCTTTCAAAACGGATGCAGGAAAAATGAGGTGCATCATCTCACTCTCTAAATAAGCACCCTGTCGAGTCAAGTACAGAACACCGCTGTCGCACAAGAAAAACTCAGGGTTTTAGGAGACTGGTATACGCATGTATGAATGTATGAATACTTCTGGCATTACCGTTACCGGTTTTGACGTTATCAATATGCGTTTCATTAAGGATGGCGCAAAAGATAAATTGAAATCCGATTTGAGTGTCCAGACGGAGACACATCTGTAAAATTCTGATTGGAATCACATTTTAAATCTCCAAATGTGGTTTAAATCAGATTTGAAAAAATCTTGTTTTTTTGCTGCTCAAAAACCCATCTGGATAAAATCTGGATATACAAATAATTAGATTTTTTTTCTGGCAGTCTGAACATAGCCAATAAGATGGGAAAATGTGCTTGATGAAAGTTCATAGAATCATGTTGAGGTTAAGTATCTGTCCATGTCTCTCTATAGGACACTCTGCTGTTACTGCTGAAGAGTCTGCCCATGGGATGCTACTTCAATATCTATGGATTTGGCTCTCGTTTTGAGTCCTTCTACCCGTCAGTAACTAGATCTTCATTCATAGATATTCAGTAGGGCTGGGTGATATAGACCAAAAATAGTTGTGACCTAATGGTTAGAGAGACTTTAACCTTAAGGTCGTGGGTTCAAGTCTCAGTACCGACAGGAAATGTTGGTACTGGGGAGGGAATGAACAGTGCTCTCTTCCACTCTCATTACTCGCAACTGAGATGCCCAATCCTCCAATCAATCCCTGGGAGCTGCAGCAAAAACAGCTGCCCACTGCTCCAGGTGTGTGAGTTGGGTTAAATTTGGAGGACAAATTCCAAGTATGGGACGCCACACGTCACTTCACTTTAAATGCATTATAGGCTGAATGGCAATATACAATATATAGCTCTGTATTTTGTACAAAGTGGATTGAATGTTGAGTTTTGTGGGTTTTTTTCATAAGGAACACCATGGGTAAATGAAGCTTGCAAAGGACTTTGTGTCATAATGTGCAAATTGAAGGCTGTGAAAACAAATATGGGCAATGTATCTATGTAGTCTTGCCTGTGAAGAAATCAGATCAAATCAAATCAAAAGTCTGAAGATAATCCAAATTGGGCAGGTAAATAAAACAAAACCGTAACATGGTCGAGACCGGCTAACTAAAACAAAACGTTTTATTCATTTTGGCTATTCATTCACACAATGGTGTTTTGGTGGCCTGAAAATGCAAACTTCTGAAATAAGCAAGTTTTTGAAAACGATACCATTGTCATCTCTGTAAACTGGAAAAACGTGAATCTTTGGCGTAATACGTGTTTAGTCTATCCAGCTGTTATTTATAATAACTAGAAGAATATCAAAGTACAGTAAACTGTAAAGATAAAGCCCAAAGTATACTTCACTTGTACACGCAGGTCACACATGCGCATTTAATTTTTTTGCAGTAATTAGTTTATCCACAAGGTGGCAACCGTGCCCTGAGGGCGTCGATTTACAAGGTAGTCGATGAAAACATGCATAAACAGAACAGACCGGAACACATGCGAGCTACAGCGACAATGGAGACCTATATATACAAGAGACTGTGTGAACAGGTTAGAAAGAACCCTGATTTGTACAACTCTAGCATGAAAGAATACAAAGATGTTTACATGGGTTATAACTTGTGAGAGATTGCTCAAAACGGTGCCAGCATTGAACGCCTGCATACACGTCTTTCTTTACAAAGTGACATCGCCAACTACATGTCTGGCATGCATAATATAGCATTTTTTGTCATTTTTGTGGATCCATGTAAACAGGGATAGTTTTGGTAACGTTGTCATCCATACAAAGTAAAAACTTTTCAGTTTTTAGTACATTGTTGTCGTGTAAACGTACCCTAAGAACAGAAACAGGAACATAAGCAAAACAAGGTAATTAATCACACACAGCTAAACAGAATGCCGAATCAAATTAACATCTATGACAACAAACTAACCAAGAAGAGACTGTGCAAATTGAAAACAAAGTCCATGTGATGAGTGTGTGTGACGTATATGTAGAATTTGAAACTGACATATCTCAAAACAAATATTTAATCAAAATATATATACATTTTAGTCAGAATTACTGTCCGTCTAATTGCGCTCTGCCTGTTTGAAGTCTGAAGTTTAGACTTGCTTGCAGCATTTATCCATTCACAAATCATTCCCAAAACTGCTTATTCTCTCCGCATCCTTTATGCAAAATGGAAATATTCACATGACTTTCTAACATGGAGGAATTCTTCTCAAACAAATATCTGTCAGAACAGTTTGTTTGAAGCACTGAATATTAAGCATGTCTCATGTTAAGGAAAATTTGTATGTTGCACCTTCAGATGCGCTTGAAACACGAAACTACTGTATAGCGATATAAATGAGATTGTCTGTAAAAATATTGATATATGGTATCTTACAAAGTCAATAGACTGCCCTTCCCTAATTTTCAGTTTTGAAAAGGAGATGAGATGATTGTCTGTCTTTGCAGTCAGAGTGTCAAGTACAATCAGGACACAATGGATCAGGCTCTGAAGAGAGTGAAGGAAATGCAAGCAGACATGGGCGGCACAGAGATTTTACAGCCTCTAAAACACATCTACAGTCAGCCCTGTTACCCCGACCACCCCAGACAGGTTCAACAACATCTGAATATGCACACTGTATTTGTTCACTGGTGTGAGTAGAGGTTCATGTGACAGATCTTAGCTGAAGATTTTAACTCAATTTCAGCTGTTCGTCTTCACTGATGGAGAGGTGGGAAACACTAAAGAGGTTCTGGACCTGGTGAAACGTCATGTTCACTCTCACAGGTAAAGGTCTGCTGGGTTTCATCTTCCCATCGTTCATATCTTCATCACTCACACTAACAGAGTTTATTGTGTGTTCAGGTGTTTCTCATTCGGGATTGGTGAGGGTGCAAGTACCGCCCTCATCACAGGAATGGCCAGAGAGGGATCTGGTCACGCTCAGTTCATCACAGACACCGACCGCATGCAGCCCAAAGTAAAGCTCTCCACTGGATTTCACAGGCACAAATGTTTCCTGGTCAAGTGTCTCAATGGTTTCTCTTTCTCTTCACACTATATCAGGTGATGCAGTCCCTCAAGTTTGCGCTGCAGCCCGCTGTGGTTAATATCTCTGTGGATTGGACCCTTCCACGTGGCATTACTGTTGACACACTGTCTCCACCCTTCGATATGCTCTTCCAGGGTCAAAGGGCACTCATTTATGCCCAACTTAAAGGAGAGGTGGGATGATGCAGCATGTGTTTCTTTAATTTGTTCAGATCAGTGGTTCTCAAACTTTTTTGGTCATTCTCCCCATTAAATCTTTAAAATTTTTGAACCAAACTTTTAATTTAAATAAACAAAATATGTAAACATTTCTTTAGATGAACAATATATAATCAGTGGCTGAAGTGAGCTCTTAACACGAGATCAGCTTCTTGTCTTTTTGCCGCAAGACGGCAGCGGAGTGGCACATTCACAATAGCAGCTATGGCGATGAACTTCTGTGTTGAGCTTGTTCAGATGGTGGCTTCAACGGTTGATTTGCACGTTTGAATTGGCGTTCAGGGCCACATTATAAAGGCACCTTGTGTCAACCGCTATTCACTCACTTGAACGCTGTTGCGACGGCTGTTTATTGTGCTGCAGTGCGCCCCATACTTTGAGAATCACTGGTTTAGATGATAGAAATCTGCTTTTTCTCTCTTTTATAGAGTTCAGGAGGCTCTGAGGGAACAGTGAAAGTCAAATATAGTCTTAAAAATCAACCTGTAAAAAACAAGCTCCGCTTCTGCCTCAAACCAACTGAGGAAACAGGGTAACACACACAAACACACATAGAAATAGTTTTTTTGAGTTGGACTGACATCCACTATTTCCTTTTCAAATTCAACAAATTTCCTCCATGTTGTTGCAGGTTGGCCGTCCACCGGCTGGCAGCTCGGACCCTGATCCGTTCTCTGGAGCAGAAGGAGAGGTCAGGTGATGCAGATGTTGAGGGCATCAAGAGCAGGATCGTGGAGCTCAGTGTTCAGGCAGGAGTGAGCAGTGTTCATACAGCCTTCATTGCCATTAACAAAGACAGCAGACAGACTGTGAAAGGACCCCTGCAGCAGAGAAGAGTGCCGACACACGGTTAGTGCTCTGATTGTGAACTTGTGAAGATGTCTGTGTCTGTTTTTATTATCATTACAAAAATGTTCTTGTTGCATATTTTGTGTTAAATTCATTGAAATCAAATGCTGTTTTAGGGTCACAGCAGTAGAATTCATGGCCAATATATCAAGTTAAACGAGTGTTTGTAAGCCAACATGTTTAGTGCACTGATTGTGTGTGTATAAGTGACTCGACTATTCACTATAGTTCATTTTGATGTGTGTGTCTAGGATTAAAATGTGAAAACAAATGTTTTAGATTATGTACTGTATACAGAAAGTCCCAGGATGCCAGTATTCGCCAGTGGCTTTTGCATGGCAAGCACCGATCCCATTTTCTTCAGAAAATGTTAAAACTCAGTTAAACTTATGATTTAAAAAAAGTTAATTGTCTTGGTATGTACAACTCATGATGTGAAATTAATTTGTTTTTTTAGGGATGGTATACGGAGACTTGCTTGGTAAGATAAATAAAACAGACTCTTCTTTTCAGTCTTATGTCAGTGTGTTTTAAAGCTCTGGTTGTGTCTGGATGGATGTGTGTTTTGTGTTTGCCTGACTGCAGGGATTTCAGTTGCTGGTCACTTCACAGTTGAATACATTTGAGGTGTTGATGTGATGTCATTAAGATAATAGCAAAATTGTTTTAGGCCAAAAATATCCTTATCAATCATCCCTATTCCTAACCTTTTCTTGTTTGTTAGTTCTTTTGGACGTGTCTGTTCTTGACTGTTTCTCCAGATCTGAATCTGTTCTGACCTTTGGTTTTAAATGCACCTTAATGTAATAGTGTTGTGAAGCATGAAATGTTTAAAGCAATGATTGATGTTTTTATGGCATATTAGAAAATGTGTACATTTAATTATTGATTTACAAGCCGCACTAAACCACAACATCATCTTAACTGCAACACTCATTGAGCAAGACACTGAAAAACCATGAGGTGTTGGTTTGACCTCATTAAGGTATAAAATGTAGTTTTTTGTTTTAGGGAGGATGTGGTCAGTGCTTCTTCTCAATCAATGTGTTTGTGGTATTTGCTTAGACAAACGTCATAAACATAACAACATAACAAAAATGTCTGTTGTACATGTTTTTATGGGTTCGTTGACAAACAAAACAATACAAAAAGGTAAATGTCCAAATCAATCATGCCTATTCTAAAGCGTACCTTGTTTGTTAGTTCTTGTGGATGTTTCTCCAGATCGGAATCTGTTCTGACCTTTGATTTCTCTGCCTGTAGGTGGAGTTGTACTTGATTTAGCAGAAACCAACGGATCTGTGCGGTCACGGCGGGGTAAGTGCATCTCAATGTCGTGAAGTATGCAATGTTTGAAGAAATGATTGTTGACTATGATTATGCAATTTTGTTTATAGTAATAATGAATTAAATATCTTAGCAGTTTTTTTGCTTTAGTATCGCATATATATGTATGTATATATATATATATATATATATGTGTGTGTGTGTGTGTATATGTTGTTTTATATCAGCTTCTCTGAGATTACTTTAAAATGTTTAATTTGTTCTGATCATAAATGTTCATTCAGTCTTAGTCCCTTAAACCTAAGCATTACAGAAAACATTCTGTTTTAAAACTTTCAGGTTTTACTATACTTCACTATCTCTCTCTCACACACACACACTAACTGAGATGTTACACTAACACTAACTAGATGAGATTGAGACAATGGTTATGTTTGAAAGGAAATTCTAGTTCACTTGCTCACTCCATACTGAATAAACACTGTATACAACGTACTTCCATGATAAATGATTCAAAGTAGTATGCTGCATTGTTGCCGTATGCAGGGCTCTACGCAGGGTGTTATAATTACAGCGGTCCCAAATTTGAGCTTGATAGGAGGGTTGGGGACACGTGCCCCATTCATTCACAATATGTGCTCATTCATTATTACTCTTGTGCCTAATATGATGAAAACGACTGTGTTGATGTTTCTTGTCTCATCACGTTGACAGTTACGAATTGCCTGGTAAGATAAATAGTATAGACTCTTCTTTTCAGTCTCATGTCAGTGTGTTTTAAAGCAATGATTGTGTATGCATGGATGCGTGTGTTTTGTGTTTCCCTCACCACAGAGATTTTTAAAAGATTCTTGTCACTTCACAGTTGAATGCATTTGAGGTGTTGATTTGACCTCATTAAGATATAAAAGTGTTTTGTTCTGGGGAAGATGTGGTCTGTGTTTCTTCTCAATCAGTGTGGGTTTCTTGTTCCTGCAAGAATGTGTTTGTGGTATTTGCTAAGACAAATGTCACAACATGACATCAATTCAGAGCAATTCAGTAATGTTCACTGGAGTGCTAAGAATGTCACTTGTAGGTCTTTTTATGGGTTCATTGACAAACAAAACAATACAAAAGTAATTGCAAAAAAGGTCCAAATCAATCCATCTCTATTCGAAAGCTTTTCTTGTTTGTAGTTCCTTTTAGATATGGCTGTACTTCTCTCCTAGGCTTTAAATGTGCTCAGGCCCCTGACCGTGCAAAGCCTAAGGGATGGCTGGGTAAGTGCACTTCAATGTAATTTTACTTTTATGAAAGAGTGAAGTATGTCATGTTTGAAGAAATCACTGCTTTCATTTCATAAAACCTCACCCAACCACATCACTAAACAGAGAGCACTAAATGATTCCCTGTCACATAACAATGACCAAGATGTGAAATGAATTTGTTTTTCTAGGGAGTCTACCTAAAGCCCTGTTTAAAAAACATGGTAAGATGAATCATATTGAATACTCTTCTCTTGTTGTTTTGTTTTTAAGTGTTTTTTGTGTTTGTTATGCAGATTTGCATGTGAACATTTAAATAGGCTATATATATATATATATATATATATATCTGTTTTGTGGTAAGAATGGTGCCGTGTAAGATATATAAGGACACACACATTGAGCCATGTTATACATATTTCACTTTTTTAGAGGTGTAAATGTAATTTTTTCTAAAGCAATATTCTCATCAGTGTTTTATCAGCTCTTTCTTAAATCAGCGTATTTGTTATATTTGCGCCATTAAATTGATTTCCTGAGCATTGCGTACATTTATAAAGGGCAATTTCTATTAAATATAAAACCTTATTAAACGTCACCTTTCATGTCAAATAGTAATAAAACACTATAGGGCTGTTAGCAAATGAAATGAAATCAGTATCAATTTTATCAAATGAAATCAGATGTGTCGCCACCTGTTGGTGTAACAATATACGCTGTAAAAAGAGTCACTGAAAATCTTCACCATAACAGTTTCTACAATGACTAGGATTTCTCAATACTTTGTCACTTTTTCAGAACGCTCTTCAAAAAATCTTCAATATTCAAAAATCTTATTGAATAATTTTGTACTGTAATGTAAACATGGACCATGTAAAATTCTGAAAAGAAATCGTGCTTCCTGCTGTTAGTGTTTTATAGGTCATTGTCATTGTTAAGGAAGAATGAGTTGATTTGAGAGTGTTTTGGTAGTTTTAGTGCATTTTCAATGTGAAATGTACCGCTGTGCCAATCTGAAAGTTGGTGAAGAGAACTGTGTGAAGAGTTTTGAAAAAGAAACCCAAATATTGAGAAATGGGTCCTAGCAATTGTAAAAAACTGTAATCTGTCTGGAACAAACACAGATATTATTAAGTGTTAGCTTGACTGACCAAATAATTAGGGGCCAAGCAGCGAGGGTGTATCCGTTGGCGTTCTTCTTATTTCATTTCTTCTTCCGCTATGGAAGTCTATGGCAGCCCATAGAACTGCTTACGGGAAAGCTGTGAAATTTGGCACACAGATAGAGGACAGTCGGAACTGTCACCATAGCAAATTTGGAGTCTCTAACTCAAGCCCCTCAAGCTGTCCAAATTTGCACTCGCGTTTATGCTAATAACTTTTGAACCTTAAGGGCTAGAAATAAAATGTCAAAAAATGCGCAAACATATTTTACGTAGCACAAAATAGATGTAAGGCAATATTTATCATATTCTGATCAAACTTGGTACAAGTCATCACAAGCATGCCCTGAGGTTAAATTCTGTGTTTCGATGCAACGCCACCTACTGGTCTGGAGATTTTTGCTATTTTTGCTCATAACGTCCCAATGGTTTTACCGAAAAATCAGATTCAGGACATCATGCTGAGTCGAATGATATCCAATTTTCCCATATCAGCCGCTTTTGGCGTCAACCATTTTGAGTTTTGTTGTAAAATTCTGTATTTTAAGTTTTGTAAGTTTTGAGGAAGCGCCTCCTTGTGGTCAATTTATAAGAACATTTCCAAAAATGCTAATAACTTTTGATTAAATTAGCCTTTTGTAATGAATCTTGTCTTAATAGATTCCTTGGGTCATGCCAAGAACATAGAAACCAATTTTGCGATATTTGGCCAAATTTCATGCCCGCCATTTTGATTTTCTTTCAAAATCTACTCGTCCTGGACTGTTTATCCGATTTTCACTAAAATCAAATTCATCTTCAGACTCTGCTGCCAAAAATCTATTTTGTGTTTATAGACGAAATCATCTTTGTATACCGTATACAAATTGAGACATGAAGCCAAAACGACTCTTGAGGCTGTATATTTGCAATGCTTGGCATATTGACACTAAACTTTGGATGTTTCATTGTCACCTCACTCTGATCAATGTAGTCACAGTGCCACCTATTGGTGAAAACCTTTTCTCACCTATTGGTTGGTGAGAAACCATTAAATCAAATTATTAGTGACTAGTGTTGTTTTTTCTTTGGAGATGGAGAGATCCATATGTAGTTCTGCAAGAAAAAAAAATCAGAGTTTTTCTTGTTTGCTTATTTATTATTTCCGTTTGTTCATCTTTGTTAAATTATTATTATTATTTTTGACAGATACCCAGAAGTTTAAACAGTCAGCAAGGAACCATGATGATAAAGACTACTGTTATTCTACCCTTTCAAAGGAGAGTAAGTGAATCAAACAGACACACTAAATGCAATTTCATAAACTTCTGTCAGGGCTTCAACATTGTGATGTACACACATTTATCATTTAGAGATCACTAAACAAACGTGTTTCATTTGTTCAGATCATAAATGTATTCATGTCTCATTTTCAGTCCGTTACTGCTGTTTTTGTTCTGAAAGAGGAGAAACATATCGGCCATTTTGGGCATCAGGAGTTTTGACGTAAAATGCTGTATTTTATGAACGCATTAGCGCATTGTTACGAAACTCGATATGTGTCTTTGGTACCGTTTCTCGACAATACTCAAAGTTTCCAAAAATGCTAAAAACTTTTGATTAAATAAGCCTATTGTAATCTTAATAGATTCATTGGGTCATGCCGAGAACATACCTGTAGATGCGAATTTTGCAATATTTGGTCAGACTTCCTGGACTTCCTGTCTGCCATTTTCATTTTTTTTCAAAGCCTTCCTAGACCATTTGTCTGATTTTCTCCAAATATCTATTTCGTGTTGATAGACGAAATCATCTTTGTATACCGTATACAAATTGAGACATGAAGCCAAAACGACTCTTGGGTCACAGCGCCACCTATTGGTTAAAAACCTTTTCTCACCTATTGGTTGGTGAGAAACCATTAAATCAAATTATTAGTGACTAGTGTTGTTTTTTCTTTGGAGATGGAGAGATCCATATGTAGTTCTGCAAGAAAGAAAAAAATCTGAGCTTTTCTTGTTTGCTTATTTATTATTTCCGTTTGTTCATCTTTGTTAAATTATTATTATTATTTTTGACAGATACCCAGAAGTTTAAACAGTCAGCAAGGAACCATGATGATAAAGACTACTGTTATTCTACCCTTTCAAAGGAGAGTAAGTGAATCAAACAGACACACTAAATGCAATTTCATAAACTTCTGTCAGGGCTTCAACATTGTGATGTACACACATTTATCATTTAGAGATCACTAAACAAATGTGTTTCATTTGTTCAGATCATAAATGTATTCATGTCTCATTTTCAGTCCGTTACTGCTGTTTTTGTTCTGAAAGAGGAGAAACATATCGGCCATTTTGGGCATCAGGAGTTTTGACGTAAAATGCTGTATTTTATGAACGCATTAGCGCATTGTTACGAAACTCGATATGTGTCTTTGGTACCGTTTCTCGACAATACTCAAAGTTTCCAAAAATGCTAAAAACTTTTGATTAAATAAGCCTATTGTAATCTTAATAGATTCATTGGGTCATGCCGAGAACATACCTGTAGATGCGAATTTTGCAATATTTGGTCAGACTTCCTGGACTTCCTGTCTGCCATTTTCATTTTTTTTCAAAGCCTTCCTAGACCATTTGTCTGATTTTCTCCAAATATCTATTTAGTGTCGATAGACGAAATCTTTTTTGTATACTGTATGCAAACTGTATACAGACTTTTGAGGCTGTATATATACAATACTTTGACATATTGACATCAAACGTTGCATGTG
This sequence comes from Opsariichthys bidens, assembly GCA_037194245.1. Taxonomy (NCBI): domain Eukaryota; kingdom Metazoa; phylum Chordata; class Actinopteri; order Cypriniformes; family Xenocyprididae; genus Opsariichthys; species Opsariichthys bidens. The sequence continues at coordinate 18,651,992 of CM074290.1, read as the reverse complement.
TCATTGTCACCGCACTCTGACCACACCACAATAATTAACCTATTCGTTAAATGTGAGAAACCATTCAATCAAATTATTAGTCACCGTATTTGATTTTTCAGTCATTTTGCCTAAAATAATCTTAATATGTTTATATTTGCTCATTGTTGCAGTTGTTCTGATGCTCTCAGCCATGCTGGCATGACTTGTCGTGCCTTCTTTGTGATTGGCCTCTTAATTGCTACTTGCAGCTATATATTGTTACGTGACGTGTAGTTCTGGAAACACACGAAGATGAGGAGTAAACATAAATGTCCTTTTTAATGATAGATCCAGAAGTAGACGATAATAAAGCATACACGTCAACACACGAACGATAACAGACGATGAGTGAAGGAAACACAAGGGTTTAAATACAGACATTAATGACAGGGACACAGGTGAAAGACATAACAAATGATGACAAACAGCTGACAGGAATTAACTAATGAAGACAGAGAAGGGAAACTAGGTCACACGAGGATCACATGACAGGGGAAACAGACAGACTCTAACATATATAGTGTTGCATTCATTTAAATATATAGCTTTACATATGTGTTTGTGAGAACTTGTGTGGTTCTGCTAGAAAAAATGTCTTGTTTGTATAATTATTTCCATTTGTTCACTAATGTCATTTCTTAATATCTAAATGTTCTGCTTTTTCTTTCTCTTTTTTTCCCATTTTTAATTTTTTTCTATATTTGACAGATTATTCTTATGATGAATGTTATTCATCACTTTCAAGAATAAGTAAGTGCATCAAACAGACACACCAAAGGCCATTTCACAAACGTCTGTCAGGGCTTCAACATTGTGATGCACAACATCATTTATCATTCAGAGATTACTAAACAAATGTTTCATTTGCTCGGATTATTTCATGCCTCATTTTCATTTTGTTACTGTTCATTTTTGTTCTGCAAAAAATAGAAACAGTCATTTTGGAGAACACTGTTAATGTTTGTGGAAATATATTTCTTCAGATTTACTATAGAGACACGAATTCTCTTGTTTTCTGTCTTTTCCATTTGCGCAGGAACAGATCGCCCTATCAGAGGGTAAGACAATGAATCCACAGTGATTGACATGTTTTTGTGATATCTGTGTGTTTGTGTTTCAAATTCTATGTGTAACTCTAATGGAAAGTCATCTTATGGTGAATGATTGTTGTTGTCAGTTGCAGCGATACTGCGGTGTCTCTTCAAGCAAAATCTCTAGGCAAACAAAGGGGTATGCTAACACACACAGACATTGGCTTTCCATGTTTTATGGGGATTTTCCACAGACAAGGATTTTTATATTGTACAAACTGTATGTTCTATCCCCTAACCTTAAACCTTTCCATCACAGAACAACTTCTTCATTTTTGCATTTTCAAATAACTTCATTTACTATGATTTATAAGCTTTTTTCCTCATGAGGACCAAAAAAAAAGAAAAGAAAAAGTTACTAGAACAGACCGAGAATGAGCGAGAACACAAATACATGGAGCAAACAAAAAGAACTAATGAGTAAATTAACAACGCAGAGGTGAATGAAATGATTGTATTGTTACTGAGACACAAGACAGCATACATGTTACACCCACCTAGTTCACAATTTGTGTATATAAATATCAAATTTTAGGATTTTAATGGAACAGGTTTTTCAAGAACGCACATGTGACTTCTACAGTATTTCTCTCTCGTTCTCTGTATGTGTGTTCAACTGCAGACCTGTTACTCCAGCTGGTTTCTCTCCAGAAGGCGTCAGGCTGCTGGGAGCTGGACGACACACTGGCTGATGTGTTTGGGAAGTCGGAGGATGAGCTGACCAATCAGAAACCAGCACAGGTGAGAGATGTGATGAGATCATAACACAGCGATGATTGTGTCCAGTAACAGATGCAGTGGATGATGGTTTGTACACAGGTGGATGGGTCAGTGTGGGCCACTCTCCTGGCTTTGATCTGGTTATACGGCTGTAAAACAGACCAGCAGGTCGAGTGGCAGTTTGTGGCCATGAAGGCAGCGTCATGGATCGGCTCTCAGAAAGGTGGGATCTCCATCCCAGAACACGTTCAAATATCTTCAGTTCTTTGACACACACTGATGATTTGAGTGTGTGTGTGTGTGTGTGTGTGTGTTTCAGTGGGAGATCTGTCTCAGTGTGTGTGTGTGGGGAATGTCCTGCTCGGATGTCATGTGACCAAAGCGACTCTGGGAATCTGAAGACGTCAGTGTTTCTACTTCCTGTGCCGTCAGAAGACAAAACAACTTACATTTATTGTTACTGAACTTTGCTTCATGTTTTATTAACATTTAGGCCTTTTTACTACTTTTTTACTTACCAAATTATGAATGTATATAATCTGTGGCAATATTTTTAGTCACTTTGACGCATTTTGAGTTTATGACATATTTTAGTAGGTCAAAACCCAGAAACAAGTTCACATTTTAGCGCCATCGTCCCGAAACCAATGAGTTTTTGGTTAAATGCCTGAAATAAGTTTTGTGTTAAACACAAGCTGAAGATATTTACATGCTTTATTCGATGATAAAATACATCAGTAATACCACTTTGATTTCTGAAAGCTTGTAAAAGGTGTTTGCTAACAAGTGGCTGAATGGGTTTTCAGGGACATTAAACATCATCAGACGGACGGCTAAAACTCATCTACTCACTGGTCTGCTTTCACAGTCTTGTTGTGTTTATAATCGCATTATTATATGTAATTAAAATTCTAACTTGCATTTTTAGGAAAAATACTTTTAAACAAAGACTTTACAAAGATCTTTAACTTTTTACTTCTGCCAATTGTATTTAAGATTTATAAAATTGTGTTCATTTGTGAAGATTATCATCACAATGAACAAAACAAATCATAAGCTTTTGTCAGTCACAGACCTTGGCAATAATTCAAATAACAATGGAAAAATCCAATTGGGTTTTTGATGAGAGTATCGGTGTGGTGCAAACTTCTGGGTTGACCTACAAATATATATAAATATATATACATGAATATTCATGAGATTCCTGTTTCACGTTAAAGTGACTAAAAATGTTAGTACATGTTCAATTGTTTTATCTTTTCACATTTATTAACAATTGCGGTCATTCTTTTGCCCTAAGTAGCCTAAATGAGTTTGCTGCTGTTAAGTGTTTGTTGTATTCTTGTGTTTTGCCTTTAAAGGTATGGTGGCATAGGCCTAATTAAAAAAATAGTGTGAAAACTAAAATCTTGCTCATTGTATTAAAAGTGTATGTTGAGAAATAAAGAATAATATAAAGACCCTCAAGTAAGCTGCTAATAACTCCTTCTGACAAGATATTTCACAGACAAAAGGTGTTTCCAAGGTGCCACGTGACTGAACCTCAACCTACAATCAGATGTTATTTCATGGGTATAGAGAAGCTGTTTGCAATGGATGCAGCAGTTATGGGTCTAAACAGTACATACTGTACTTTATTACATTATATTCCTGAAATCCACTCTGAATCTTCCTTTTGCTGGGATCAGGTAGTCCATCACAATCCAACTAAAACATTTGAACGACTCTCTTTATAATTTATGGTCTTGATTTGAACTTTCGCCTCAGTGTACGCGTGCACGTCGCTTCTGCGCACAACCTAGTTAATATTCATGAGGCTATTTTTGGTCTTCATATTAAGAGCGCCAAGGTGATTCAGCGACTTCGGCAAATCATCCCACCGATAGACTGGAAAAACATCCCCCCTTCTCTTAATATTTGGCCGCGTTAGAAGCTTCCGAAAACAACGATTTACTGATTAAATGAGTCGGTGTGTGAAGATTTAAAGCTGATTTAAAAGCAGTTGGTTCGCTGTTTTAGTTTCACTTTCGATTTGAATCCGACGGAGCGTCAGAATGATCTGCGGTCTTGTGACTGAGAAAAACGAGCCAGGTATGAATTATTTGTTTACTGTCACTGGTTTCTTAAATGAAAACGTTTGTAATACACAGGAGATATTTTTTCATTCAGGGAAGTTTGTCTCGAGGGTTTTTATCTCGATATACTTTCTCAGTATTTAACCAAATTGAGCACATGACAAAAATACTATAGTAATTCATAAAAGTGTTTTTGAACCATACTGTAGTAAAGTACTTTAATTTTGTGGTAATTCCAGTTTCTGTTGGTAATATGACAACTATAGTAATACTGTACTATTAAGTTTATGGTATATTATACTACATTACACTACAGTTTACTGTAGTAAAAACTAAAGTATACTACTACAGTTTACCAGTTCACTATAGTTAATACTACAGTATGCTGTAGCATTCATTATAGTCTGGACCTATAGTATGGTTCAAAAACACTATAGTATTTACTATAAATTACTGTAGTATTTTTTATGTGGGCTTTATTTGAGCTTTATTTGTGTTGTTCTGCTGTATTTGTGATGTTGTTGTGTTGGTTTGTGTGACTCAGTGCCTCTGAAGAGCATCTCAGTGGAGGTTCGGGTTCAGGATCATGTCTCCACAGTCTCCTCCACTCTGCAGTATGTGAATGAGGAAGAGCGCCCCCTGGAGGCCTTGTTCGTCTTCCCTCTGCCTGCTGATGCTGCTGTCTGCCACTTCAGTGCCAAGATCGGAGAGCAGGAGATTGTGGCAGAAGTGGAAGAAAGAGAAACAGTGAGTCCAAATGTACGTCTTATTTTTCATATTTTTTTTACTGTGCACCACGTGACACAACTGTATCTTGCAGGCGAGGGATCGGTATGATGACGCTGTGAGTTCGGGTCAGCAGGCGTTTCTGTTGGAAGAGAGCGCAGAGAGTCCTGATGTGTTCAGACTGAGTGTCGGGTGTCTGTCGCCGGGTCAGAACGCTGCCGTCACCATCATCTACGTCACCGAGCTCGCTGTGCAGGCCGACCACTCGCTGCGCTTCTGTCTGCCGGCTGTACTCAACCCCCGATACACACCAGCAGGTTCTACAGCAGCTGCTGACACACACTTTATTAGTGGAGAGAAGATGATTCTAACTCTGTGTGTGTGTGTGTGTATGTGTGTCAGGTTCAGGAACTGGTATCGTCTCAGAGATTTCATCATGTGGATCTGTTCCCTACACGCTGACTCTCAGTGTCCATGTGAGCTCTCCAAAGCCCATCTCCAAACTAGAGTCCAACTGCTCTCTGGATCCTCTAGCGTTCCTCCACTCGGATCACACTCAGGCGACGGTACTGTGTGTCTTCGTGTGTTTATCTGGATGTGTGAGCGCAGCAGTTTTATTCATGTGTTTTGATGTGTAGGTGAATCTGAGTCCTGGTCACATGTTTGATAAGGACGTTGAGCTGTTTGTGTACTATCAGGATACCCATCAGCCCTCTGCTATAGTGGAGGCAGGAGTGGCCACTGCCCCATCAGGTATGACCTGCAGCTCACAGGGATTATGGGATTGAGTGATCAGAGTGTCACTGACTCTTTCTCTCTGTTTCAGGCTCTCTGATGAAGGACCCAGTGGTCATGATAAGTTTGTACCCAGAGTTCCCAGAGGAAGTGATGTCATCACTGGCAACACAAGGAGAGTTTATTTTTGTGATTGACAGATCAGGCAGTATGAGCAACATGCGGATAAAAAGTGCAAAGGTAACATTTAAGATATGTAAGAATATGTATTTATAATGGGTTTTGAATTCATGTATTGGAAATTGATTGTGTTGTGAAAAGTGTACAAAGGCTATGTTTAGACTGCAGGCAAATCAGATTTTTTCTCAAATCAGATCAGACAGGCAGACTGTCCGGAGGTGATCAAATTCCAGACACAACCAACCTATCTGCATGGGTTGCTTTGATAACGATGTAGGCGAGTCCACGTAATATGTGCCGAGGCTTTCAAAACGGATGCAGGAAAAATGAGGTGCATCATCTCACTCTCTAAATAAGCACCCTGTCGAGTCAAGTACAGAACACCGCTGTCGCACAAGAAAAACTCAGGGTTTTAGGAGACTGGTATACGCATGTATGAATGTATGAATACTTCTGGCATTACCGTTACCGGTTTTGACGTTATCAATATGCGTTTCATTAAGGATGGCGCAAAAGATAAATTGAAATCCGATTTGAGTGTCCAGACGGAGACACATCTGTAAAATTCTGATTGGAATCACATTTTAAATCTCCAAATGTGGTTTAAATCAGATTTGAAAAAATCTTGTTTTTTTGCTGCTCAAAAACCCATCTGGATAAAATCTGGATATACAAATAATTAGATTTTTTTTCTGGCAGTCTGAACATAGCCAATAAGATGGGAAAATGTGCTTGATGAAAGTTCATAGAATCATGTTGAGGTTAAGTATCTGTCCATGTCTCTCTATAGGACACTCTGCTGTTACTGCTGAAGAGTCTGCCCATGGGATGCTACTTCAATATCTATGGATTTGGCTCTCGTTTTGAGTCCTTCTACCCGTCAGTAACTAGATCTTCATTCATAGATATTCAGTAGGGCTGGGTGATATAGACCAAAAATAGTTGTGACCTAATGGTTAGAGAGACTTTAACCTTAAGGTCGTGGGTTCAAGTCTCAGTACCGACAGGAAATGTTGGTACTGGGGAGTGAATGAACAGCGCTCTCTTCCACTCTCATTACTCGCAACTGAGATGCCCAATCCTCCAATCAATCCCTGGGAGCTGCAGCAAAAACAGCTGCCCACTGCTCCAGGTGTGTGTAGTTGGGTTAAATTTGGAGGACAAATTCCAAGTATGGGACGCCACACGTCACTTCACTTTAAATGCATTATAGGCTGAATGGCAATATACAATATATAGCTCTGTATTTTGTACAAAGTGGATTGAATGTTGAGTTTTGTGGGGTTTTTTCATAAGGAACACCATGGGTAAATGAAGCTTGCAAAGGACTTTGTGTCATAATGTGCAAATTGAAGGCTGTGAAAACAAATATGGGCAATGTATCTATGTAGTCTTGCCTGTGAAGAAATCAGATCAAATCAAATCAAAAGTCTGAAGATAATCCAAATTGGGCAGGTAAATAAAACAAAACCGTAACATGGTCGAGACCGGCTAACTAAAACAAAACGTTTTATTCATTTTGGCTATTCATTCACACAATGGTGTTTTGGTGGCCTGAAAATGCAAACTTCTGAAATAAGCAAGTTTTTGAAAACGATACCATTGTCATCTCTGTAAACTGGAAAAACGTGAATCTTTGGCGTAATACGTGTTTAGTCTATCCAGCTGTTATTTATAATAACTAGAAGAATATCAAAGTACAGTAAACTGTAAAGATAAAGCCCAAAGTATACTTCACTTGTACACGCAGGTCACACATGCGCATTTAATTTTTTTGCAGTAATTAGTTTATCCACAAGGTGGCAACCGTGCCCTGAGGGCGTCGATTTACAAGGTAGTCGATGAAAACATGCATAAACAGAACAGACCGGAACACATGCGAGCTACAGCGACAATGGAGACCTACATAGACAAGAGATAGTGTGAACAGGTTAGAAAGAACCCTGATTTGTACAACTCTAGCATGAAAGAATACAAAGATGTTTACATGGGTTATAACTTGTGAGAGATTGCTCAAAACGGTGCCAGCATTGAACGCCTGCATACACGTCTTTCTTTATAAAGTGACATCGCCAACTACATGTCTGGCATGCATAATATAGCATTTTTTGTCATTTTTGTGGATCCATGTAAACAGGGATAGTTTTGGTAACGTTGTCATCCATACAAAGTAAAAACTTTTCAGTTTTTAGTACATTGTTGTCGTGTAAACGTACCCTAAGAACAGAAACAGGAACATAAGCAAAACAAGGTAATTAATCACACACAGCTAAACAGAATGCCAAATCAAATTAACATCTATGACAACAAACTAACCAAGAAGAGACTGTGCAAATTGAAAACAAAGTCCATGTGATGAGTGTGTGTGACGTATATGTAGAATTTGAAACTGACATATCTCAAAACAAATATTTAATCAAAATATATATACATTTTAGTCAGAATTACTGTCCGTCTAATTGCGCTCTGCCTGTTTGAAGTCTGAAGTTTAGACTTGCTTGCAGCATTTATCCATTCACAAATCATTCCCAAAACTGCTTATTCTCTCCGCATCCTTTATGCAAAATGGAAATATTCACATGACTTTCTAACATGGAGGAATTCTTCTCAAACAAATATCTGTCAGAACAGTTTGTTTGAAGCACTGAATATTAAGCATGTCTCATGTTAAGGAAAATTTGTATGTTGCACCTTCAGATGCGCTTGAAACACGAAACTACTGTATAGCGATATAAATGAGATTGTCTGTAAAAATATTGATATATGGTATCTTACAAAGTCAATAGACTGCCCTTCCCTAATTTTCAGTTTTGAAAAGGAGATGAGATGATTGTCTGTCTTTGCAGTCAGAGTGTCAAGTACAATCAGGACACAATGGATCAGGCTCTGAAGAGAGTGAAGGAAATGCAAGCAGACATGGGCGGCACAGAGATTTTACAGCCTCTAAAACACATCTACAGTCAGCCCTGTTACCCCGACCACCCCAGACAGGTTCAACAACATCTGAATATGCACACTGTATTTGTTCACTGGTGTGAGTAGAGGTTCATGTGACAGATCTTAGCTGAAGATTTTAACTCAATTTCAGCTGTTCGTCTTCACTGATGGAGAGGTGGGAAACACTAAAGAGGTTCTGGACCTGGTGAAACGTCATGTTCACTCTCACAGGTAAAGGTCTGCTGGGTTTCATCTTCCCATCGTTCATATCTTCATCACTCACACTAACAGAGTTTATTGTGTGTTCAGGTGTTTCTCATTCGGGATTGGTGAGGGTGCAAGTACCGCCCTCATCACAGGAATGGCCAGAGAGGGATCTGGTCACGCTCAGTTCATCACAGACACCGACCGCATGCAGCCCAAAGTAAAGCTCTCCACTGGATTTCACAGGCACAAATGTTTCCTGGTCAAGTGTCTCAATGGTTTCTCTTTCTCTTCACACTATATCAGGTGATGCAGTCCCTCAAGTTTGCGCTGCAGCCCGCTGTGGTTAATATCTCTGTGGATTGGACCCTTCCACGTGGCATTACTGTTGACACACTGTCTCCACCCTTCAATGTGCTCTTCCAGGGTCAAAGGGCACTCATTTATGCCCAACTTAAAGGAGAGGTGGGATGATGCAGCATGTGTTTCTTTAATTAGAATTAAGGTGTGTTCACACTTGGCATGTTTGCTTTGATTAAAATGAACTTTGGTGCGATTGCTCATTTGAACAACTCATTTGGACCTTAGACATCTAAACGAACCAAACCAGGACGTGATGTCAAAAGACGGCATTGTACATAATGTACATAATGTTGCCCATGGCAGTTCGGTCAGATCTTCATTTGTGTGTGTAACGGAGGGATTTCTACCGCTCTTTTGACTCCTTTACACATTTTCTAAGCTCTTCATGAGTTCTCAGCTGGTTAAAATACCATGTACGCACATAAAAGGAGCGCATTTAGCCAACGCAAATATACATCATAAAAGCCTTTTTTATTTTGTTTTGTATCTTTAGGTTTGGTGTTACAAATGTCAATGTGAACGCAAAGCGAATCAGGACTAAATGTATACTTTTCTCGTTTGGACCAAAAGAACCAAGAGAACCAAACTATGTGTGAAGTGTTTAGATTATAAACATCTGCCTTTTCTCTCTTTTATAGAGTTCAGGAGGCTCTGAGGGAACAGTGACAGTCAAATACAGTCTTAAAGATCAACCAGTAACAAACCAGCTCCACTTCTGCCTCCAACCAACTGAGGAAACAGGGTAACACACACTATAGCCACGTTTCCACCAAAATTACCAGGAACAATTTGTCCCAGGAAATTTTCCCTCAGACCTATTGCTGTCTGCGTTTCCATTGTCTAAAGAACCGTGAAGATAAGGCAAGTGACGTAGGACTGCATGCGACTAAAGTTCCCGCTGGATTTTGTCCCCTGCGTATAAAGTTAATAAAGCCTGCGGCTCGTCGTCGTTTTTAAATTCCATTGATTCCATTGTTGATTTGAATAGCAAACACCTCTTACTGCACGCACCGCAACATTTTTAAAAAATGATGGTTGAAAAAAAATTGTGAATCAATAAAATCGAATCAAATCAAAATGCTGCATGCACTCAACGAATCAGCATGTTCAGCGCCCAAGTCCCACCCCCGAATGTTCCTGAACTTTGCGAACTACCTCGCGAGCAGGGCGAGAACTTTTTATCCAGAACTTCAGCATTGCGTGACTATGTGTATTCAGTGTGTATTAGCTTTACCTGTAGATTTCAGTTTCTGTACAGTCTAATCTCTAACGTTAATTTGTCATAACATACAATCCACCTTCAAAATGATGTTTAATTATTCCAGCTGCTGTGAGAAAAGGCTATAAATGATCCACTACCAGAAGCATCCTCACATGATACAGCAACTAGCTGGACTCGTTCTTTATGTAAACTGACGTGACGTACTGACGAACTGCTGCACGCTTAAATTTTCCGCAGAAACCCACCAGTACCACCCGAATTATTACACATTATTACAAGCTTATCGTTGTGAATCAGGCTATAAGAAGGAGATAGTTTTGAACACTGGCTCGTTATGTACTTGCTCAAATTTATTTTGAATCATTTTTAACCAAAACAAGTTATGGACTACAGCTTTTAACAAATTTTTAATGGTTATAGTTCATTATTGATTTCACACCCTTGAAAAGCACTGAATTTCACTCTTTACGAACTCTGTTTGTAGTTTAGGAATCATGTAGCTCTAAATCATGTGCTGATCACACTGGAAACCTCAGTGTAATGGAGGTCCCACCATGTAATGAACCGTCACTCGAATTGGGATCCATAAGTAGGCTTTATTACAGGAAGAATGGTCAAACAGGCACAGGTCAATAACAGCGAACAGGAACAGCAAGGAAAAGGCAAGACGTAGTCAAATAAACAATCCAGAGTCAGGGCAGGCAGATATCAATCAGTAAACAGAGTCCAGGCAGAGAGTTAACAAGACAGGCGGAAATGGTTCGTTAGACGGGAGACCGGGGTTCAATAACAGGTAATCCAAAAAGTATAAACGCTCAGAAATGTCACTTTACAGAGAACGAGACATCGCACTGAGCCTGGGTCTCAGCAGCACTTAAATACTATGATGACAAGCTACAGCTGTTTAAGGTGATCAGTGCCCAGGTACGGGATTATGGGAAATGTAGTGACAAAGTGTGTGTGTGTGTGTGTGAGTCAATATTTAGGAGATGGTGCCCTCTGATGGTCAGAGGAGGGAATCACGGGATTTGTCTCTGTGACACACCACTATTTAATAAAAACATTTTAAAACTTTTTCTTACAAAATCAATAATCCATCACAATATATAATTGTGATACTTCATTTGATTATCAATTTAGTGTTTTAATTTTTCGACACAAACTTTTTTTTAATATCAGCCAATTATTGGTTTTCAGCTATGTCATGAAAATAATGATCTTGTCTTATTACTGGCCAGAATTAATATTTGTGTATTCCTATAAAAGCTACTTTTTTACTTACAATTTAGTACTAGTTAATTGCATCTGTTGTTTGCTTTTCTAAGCCCATAATAAATCCCAGTAAACACAGTTTCCGTTGCAGGTTGGCCGTCCACCGGCTGGCGGCTCGGACCCTGATCCGTTCTCTGGAGCAGAAGGAGAGGTCAGGTGATGCAGATGTTGAGGGCATCAAGAGCAGGATCGTGGAGCTCAGTGTTCAGGCAGGAGTGAGCAGTGTTCATACAGCCTTCATTGCCATTAACAAAGACAGCAGACAGACTGTGAAAGGACCCCTGCAGCAGAGAAGAGTGCCGACACACGGTTAGTGCTCTGATTGTGTCTGTATTTTACTGTCTTACAGCAGTACATTTGATGTGTTCACCTCACTAATATGAGAATTCAAATGATTTTCAGATGTGTATCTACAATGTGCCTTACAAGGTAAGACGAACAACAACTGTTTTGTCAATCTGTTATTTGTATGTATGAAGCTCTACCTGTCTGAACTTGAACTTTAGCCACGCTTGCCTGAATTTATGTTTGTCATGGTTAAATTTTGTAAAGAAATCATAATATATAAATTTTTTTTGTTCAACTTTTTAACATGAGAAATCAAATGTTTTACAGATTTGTCTTTTTGTGCGGCGAGTTCCCTTAATGGCATCGATGAACAATCATTTCGCTGCTCAAGCACATTTCGTTCAGCTCGTATGAAGGCAAGAAAAGGTAAAGGATCCGATGAACTCATGGTGAAGTACTTTTTTCTTCACTTGAGGGTAAAAAGTTTAAAATACTTAATAAGGAGCGGAAACCGTGTCCTAACCAGACATGCCGCAACGCAATAAAAGGCGTCTTTTCCATGTTAATCAGAGGATTTGTCCTAGCCAGCTGAGACGGAGACGCAACTATTCTATATCAACACCTTTTTAAAATAGTGAAGGAAACCAGTTTAAATAATAGTCTCAGTCAGAAATGTTTTCATATCTGTGAAATGTCTGTTGTTACTGAGTAAGAAAATCATAGTTTTCATTTGAAGTCTTTTTTGTTTTGTTTTTCAGTGACTGCACCCAAACAGAAGATTGGATTAATGACAAGTAATACAATGAATCACAGTGTCACTAATGTGAAACACAAATGCAGCGTCGCCTCATAGTTTATGATCATTGTTTGTCATTTGCAGAGGTCCAGACTTTTTTCAGCCGTTCAAAGACTGCTGCCCCGACTGCTCAGACAGAGTCTCAAATCAAATGTTCTGGTATTTACACACACACACACACATACACAAATAACTGCCAAATACAACATGAGATGGACAGTGACTAAAACTAAAGTCTAGCTTCTTACTGAATATTGCGCAGAACAAAATTTAAACTACCTGCTATTCTTTAAAAAAAACAAGGCATTATTCCACGATCAATTTTTGACAAGGACAAAATTCCTTCCAAACAAATTTCATGCACATAATATGAACAATATAATTGTGTGTTCAGCCGCTCCTGATCCCCCAAAGGACGTGTTACTCCAGCTGGTTTCTCTCCAGAAGGTGTCAGGCTGCTGGGAGCTGGACGACACACTGGCTGATGTGTTTGGGAAGTCGGAGGATGAGCTGACCAATCAGAAACCAGCACAGGTGAGAGATGTGAGATAATAACACAGCGATGATTGTGTCCAGTAACAGATGCAGTGGATGATGGTTTGTACACAGGTGGATGGGTCAGTGTGGGCCACTCTCCTGGCTCTGATCTGGTTATACGGCTGTAAAACAGACCAGCAGGTCGAGTGGCAGTTTGTGGCCATGAAGGCAGCATCATGGATCGGCTCTCAGAAAGGTGGGATCTCCATCCCAGAACACGTTCAAATATCTTCAGTTCTTTGACACACACTGATGATTTGAGTGTGTGTGTGTGTGTTTCAGTGGGAGATCTGTCTCAGTGTGTGTGTGTGGGGAATGTCCTGCTCGGATGTCATGTGACCAAAGAGACTCTGGGAATCTGATGATGTCAGTGTTTCTACTTCCTGTGCTTTAATTCAAACACTTAACAACTCGACAGCATGGGTTCATCAGTGGAATAGCTTTATAGCATGAAATTCAGACTAAATACAGAAAAACTAACCAAAATGCTTTAAAAATGCCCCATAATGGAGATAGCACTTATTGCATTTGTAATCATCTTTGTTTAAATAAACAGTTATTAATCATTGTTCTTTCTAATACTATAAATTTATATCTGTGACTTTACTCCTGTGTTTACCTCTGCTTTGTCCAATAAATCAAACATTTTCACTCATATCTAATTAGGGCTGCCTCCTTAATAGTCGACTAACCGTTAAGACCCGTTCACACCAAGAACGATAACTATAAAGATAACTAGTTTTCCGTCCACATCAACGAACGATAACGGTCTGTTTATTTTCATCTCACGCTCTGCCGTTTCAAAGTGTACAACATATTTTTGCTGTTCTTTTAGTATTTACGCGGCTTTAACCAGCAGATGTCCTCAGCATATACTGTTTCGAGTGAACAGCTAGTGTAAATCGATCTAATCTAACAGTGAATTTATCTGACGAAGTCGAAGTGGAATAATAACAACGTCTAGTCTTTTCACGACAGCTTCAAAGGAAACAAGACAATGATATGCTAGCCAGCTAGCGCTGGACACCTGAGGTAAGTTTTATTACACTGTTTGCTAGCCTGGCATAATGATCTCATCGTTAACACTCACAATTTATTCCGAGGGTATGACCGATTGTTTTCCATATATCCATTTTCTTTAAAGTATCCTTGAAAAGGGGGTTGGAATTGTCAAACTGGCACTTTTTCTGGACCTCGGCGATTAACTTCTCTGCAATGTCGTCTGCCATTTTATATGCGCGAGCCCTTAAATTACAACGGATTTTGATTGGCTGTCAGTGTTTCGTTAAATAACAACAAATAAATCGTTCTGAAAGTGATCCCAACGGTATCATTTCTCTATATTGTTGTAGTTGTGGTATGGACAGTGCTATTCTTTTATATTTAGAATGATTTTTAGAAACATATTTATCGTTATCTTTCTTCGTGTGAACCAGCATTTAGTCGACGAAAACAGGCTTAACTTCAGTCGACCAAAATCCACAGGAATTGGCGAAGTCACGCTGTGACAGACATATAATTAACACTTTGGGCAGGACATCCTAACGCTCGCCATTCATCGACCTCAAATATGGCTTGTCATCTGAATCATCTGAAACATGTAAGTAGTCGCTCGCTTTAACGTTAAACTAGAAAAGTGTTGGCTATTCAAGTGTTTGTGTGGAGTGTGAAGTGAACGCTGAATTGCTGCGCGCTGACTGCATTACATTTAAAATGGAGACTATCACTTGGATTTATACTCCGTCATTTTTGGTCATACAGATACAAGTAATACATCTTTTGAATCTGTGAAAAATAGCAAAGGATGCGATTTTTGCCGTCTCTCTCAGTGAATTTGAGCGCGCCAAAAAAAGAAGAACCGAAACTCCGCGTAAACTTGCATCACAGACATGAAAAATGCATCTATAGAAAGTGAAATGTCTACTTTTAAATGAACCAATTCAAATGGAAAACAACAAATAGTCTTTTATTGATAACTTCATCTCTGTGGCCAAAAATACAGAAAAAAAAACTAGTTTATCAATTATTATTATTATTATTATTAGTCAAGGGCAGCCCTAATATTAATTATATATTATAATTATAAAGTTTTTTTTATGTAATTGTGTCATCAGAAAAAAAGGATGTTGCATTGTTGCAAATGTAACAGGTACCATATTATGAATGTTAATTAAATAATGTGAGTTAAAAACCACTTTGGAAACGTATTATTACTTTGCCTTCATAATATTGTTACTCTTCCAATTCACATAATTTGAGATCCATCAGAAGTTGTGATATTGTGGTTGATTATATTAATGGCTTTCAGAAAAAAAATCAAATTCCAGAATTTTTCATATTATGCATGAATATACGTTGTGAGATGCTATTAAAAAACAAATTTAACTATTAAAAGTATATTTTCTAAAAGTCAGGAGATCAGAAGTGGCCACAGTGGGGTGCAGAAACAGAGGCTCAACAACAGTAAAGCTTGAGAATCTCAAAATGAGTCTAGTCTATTTTTTCTCCTCATTTGGCAAACCTGTCGCTTCTTACATTCAGCTGAAGTGGAGCAGAGAAGATGTTGGTGTGATTTGAGCGCTCTATATAGACATCATTTACACATCTTCACACTCCACAATATGGTTCATGTTTCCACTAGTCAGAAGCAAAATTATGTTGCCTTGTGAGATTTCTCATTTTGACCAAATTCTTAAGCAGTGAACATCCTTCTCAAGTAATGTAATCCCAGAATACATTATAATGCGATATTGATTTCATAACTATATCTGTCTAATCACAAATGAAAACTATTCCACTCGATTCTTGTGTTAAATGCATTTTTGTGCTTTATTGGAGGAAGTCAGTAACTTCAGACTATTTTGTAATTAATAAGCATTAGCTGATTCACTTATGATCTCTTGAAGGAGCATTTTGATGTTTATGACGCAGCATTACAAGCTTCAAATCATAAAAGATACATAAATAGCAGCTAAAACAGTTTAGCTTTCAAAAGAAGCTGCAGATGTAGAGAGAAAAGCACTGAAACAGCTTCTGTGTGTCTGTGTACATGTACATAAATCTGAGATTAACACAGAAATTACAGAATTATACAGAAAGTTATAGATACAAATCAATGACAAAATAATCAAAAAACACTTTCCATGTTAATTACATATCAATATATTTGTTAAAGCTCTGCTAATGTGAATTACAATTAACTTCATCGCTCAAGATTACAAACTGCAAACATTTTAGTTTGTCATATTTATCATTAAATATTGTTAAAATTATAAATGTCAACATTTAAAGACACAATTTCTCTTTCATTAGTTTGATATAATTCAAGAGTTCTTAATGTCTTCTTCGTGTTTATCATGCTGCTTTAATATTTTTGGTAAATCAAGTCTTCGCCTGGTTCCTGAATGTTCCTCAGACTCCAGGATGGACTGCAAAGACTCTAATCCTAAACTGTGAGGTGAGACTATTGAGTCAGATAAACTTGAAACTGAACTGCAGTCTGTTGATGATCGTGATCTGGATGAACCGTAACCAGAACTTCCCATAGACCATGTGTGAGGTCGCTCATCTCCACTCACTGGGGAACAAAAGAAATCAGTAAACGACTTAAAACTCTTATAGAACAAAATTCTAACATTTAAAACTTTCAATATATTCCTAAAAATAATGTAGACTATTTATTCATTATCAGCTGCCCTTTAAAACATTAAACAAATACTTTATTAATCAGATGAGATTTTAAAAGTTCTGTGCCTGTTTTGGAAACATTTATTACAAGCCTGATGACTATTTATCGGAAGTAGGGCTGCAACAACTAATCGACAAAATCGATAATGAAAATCATCGACAACGATTGTCATTATCGATTAGTCGGGTCTTCCCACGTGCACGCAAAACGTTCGCCAGTCTTGTCAAATTACAGCACTGAATAACACATTTCTATGGACAAAATGCATTTAAAAACAGTGGAGGAAACAGAGTGAGCTGCTGCGGGAAAGGTGCGTGATCCAAACTGCCCAAAACATGAGAACTCTTAATTTGAAGCGTCAAGCATGGCTTGATCTGTCAGGCGCTTGACAGATGCGCACGCTTCCTCAGCGCAAAACGTTCATTCTACGGCTATATCCTCATCAGTACATGTTTAAAATTCACGCGAGGATTTCCGTTTTGCATAAAGGTTTGTCCTGACAGTCTGCGTTAAATTTCAAACTTTACATTACTGTCAGACAAACGGAACACGGTAGTGAGGGAGACAATTCAGAGACAATTTTGCTGAAATGTCTATTGTTGAAAGTTCAGTTTAGGTTTAAAAATTAGTATGTCATTCAAGTATTTCATAGGAGTAGTAACTGTAAAGACAATAATAAATAAATGTAAGGCGTTTCTATTATTTACAAGATAAAAAAATGACAGGAAGAGGGTGTGTGTTCCTGCAGATCATTTCTCTTGCCTGTTGGTTAACACTGAGTTTGTGTTTTTGATTTTCTTTATTATTATCTTATTTTTTAATGTAGAGATTTAAACTATATTCACTATATACAGTGCTTAAATTTAGCTGCCCGAAACTAGTACTGGTGATTACCAAAATCATCTGTTTCTGTAATGGTTAATCCACCAGTATGTGTAAGCTGTTTAGTCACAGTAGTATTTCTAATGCTAAAATATAAATATTGTTGTCATGAATTTTCCAATTTACTGTTTTACAAGTAAGACAGAAAATTGGGCATAATTGGGCATCTTTTTTCACATGCCCAATTACAGTCAATAACAGAGACTGTGGAAAAGTACATGAAAACAATGCCAGCAAGAATGTAAGCTGTTATCAAAGCCAAAGGAGGCCAAACAAAATATAACGTTTTTTTTGGAAATTGTGTTAATAATGACTTTTTGTCAGATCCCTAAAATATTTGTGTTCTCTTTTCTGTGACGGGTACTCTAAGACATTAAGCACTGTATGTGTTCATAGCATTCATTTGGCACATTTGTTTGAAGAACATTGGGCAGGATGTGTAATGTGTTTTTTGTCAATAAAATAATATAAAAAGAAAATTAGGATTTTTATCTGATTATCTGATTAGCCGAAAAAATAATCGGCCAACTAATCGATTATCAAAATAGTCGTTGGTTGCAGCCCTAAATGGAAGTATATAAAGTTGACCATAAAGATTTATAGAGACTGAAACTGTCAAAAGGTCTGAAGAACAAATTATTAGTAAAAACAGGAGCTTAAACCTCAGAAAATATTGATCATCAACCTAAGGAAGTTAAAGTAAATATTATATGTGCTTTATTATTTTATTTCATAGCAGGTGTTGTTGATTTATTGTCATAAATTAAAGTATCAACATTGTTATTTATGTAAAGATTGATGAAATGGAAAGATGTAGAAAGGGTCCAGATTTTATTATGGGGAAAAATATGTGATGATAAATGTATGACAATATACACTAAATATACACTACTGGTCAAAAGTTTTAGAACACCCCAATTTTTCCAGTTTTTATTGAAATTTAAGCAGTTCAAGTCCAGTGAATAACCTGAAATGGTACAAAGGTAAGCGGTAAACTGCCAGAGGTTAAAAAAAAAATGTTTAGGTTACCAAAAACTGAAAAATAATGTACATTTCAGAGTTATACATAAAGGCCCTTTTCAGGGAACAAGTAATGGGTTAAAAACTTACAGCTGTTCTGCAGCAATGGAAGTAAATTAAGCCTTGAAAGTTGACGCTAACAATTCCTACAGGTGTCCCAACTTTTGTTGATTACTTACAAACCCTCTGTCTGTATAAAAGCAGTGTTGGAACAGACTGTGTTACTACACCCTCTTAACCATTATTTGGACAGTATTGTACCACAGGAAGTAGTATATTGCTCTCATAATGGCGAGAAAAAGGCAATTAACAAAGGAAGACAGACAGACCATTATAACCCTTAAAAGTGTCTTTCCTTTAGAGAAATTGCAAAGAAAGCCAAGGTGTCAGTGAGTACAGTTTCCTATACCATCAAAAGGCATTTGGAAACTGGAGAAAACTCTGACAGGAAGAGGTCTTGAAGACCCAAAGCCACAACAGAATCAGAAGACAAGTTTCTGAGAGTCAACAGCTTGCGTGATAGGCGGCTCACAGGACAACAGCTTCAAGCACAGCTAAACACTGGTCGAAGTAAGCAAGTCTCAGTTTCAACTGTGAAGAGAAGACTTAGAGCTGCAGGTTTGACAGGTCGAGTGGCAGTAAGAAAGGCATTGCTAAGATGGCAAAATAAGAAAAAGAGACTTGCCTGGGCCATGAAGCACTGCCAGTGGACTACTGAAGACTGGAAGAAGGTGTTCTGGACAGATGAATCGAATTTGAAATCTTCGGTTCATCACGCAGGGTTTTTGTATGCCGTCGAGTAGGAGAAAGGGTGGTTCCTCAGTGTGTGACACCAACTGTCAAACATGGAGGAGGAAGCATGATGGTCTGGGGCTCTTCTGCTGGATCCAGAGTCGGCGACTTGCACAGAGTGAGTGGCACCCTGAACCAAAACTGCTACCACAGCTTTTTGCAGCGCCATGCAATACCCTCTGGTATACGCCTAGTTGGTCAGGGGTTCATCCTATAGCAAGATAATGACGCAAAACATACCTCGAGGTTATGTCAGAACTACCTTAGAAGAAAAGAACAAGATGGTAGGCTTCAAATCATGGAACGGCCAGCACAGTCTCCAGACTTAAACCCCATCGAGCTGGTTTGGGATGAACTGGACAGAAGGGTGAAAGCAAAGCAACCTACAAGTGCAACACATTTGTGGGAACTTCTGCAACAATGTTGGGAAGAACTTTCCTAGCAATGTTTGATTTCCATTGTTGAAAGAATGCCACAAGTGTGATCGGCTGTTATATCTGCAAAAGGTGGCTACTTTGATGAGTCAAAAATTTAGATTAAATTTTGTTAAACAAAACGATTCCATGATTTCTTTTTTATCTCCAATTGTTTATTTGTTGAAAAATGGAGGCGTTCTAAAACTTTTGACCAGTTGTGTATATTTCAAAACAAAGCAGATGAGATATGTGGAAAACATCTGCTCTAATACTTTAAAAAAAAAAAAAAAGGTCACAGGGAGACCAAAGTTACTGAAAGTGCCAAATAAAACACAAGACACTCACTGTCTGGTGGTGGAAATTCCTTGCTGTGTCGTTTTATGACTCCTGATTCATAACTTGTGAGAGTTGAATCTCTGGAACATGAAGTGAAAACGGTTTCTGCTCCTGATTGTGATCTGAATGATCTAGAAGCTGAACTTCCCAGAGAGCATGAATCAGATCCATCATCTCCACTCACTATAATAATGAAAGCAAATCAGAAGAACATTTACATTCACGTAAAGACAGACAGACACTTTTATACAAAAAAACTGACATGAAATATATTCATCAGTTCATGTGATTGTAATTCATTCAGATGATCAATCTTTAAATGAGTCAATAGAGGATTCACTTCACTGCAGCACTTTGATTCACACAGAAACAACATTAAATAATTACAATATTCAAGTTCTTTTATTTTGACCTTGAAGCTCTTGCCTGGTTTCCTAATGAAAGGACAAGTTAAGTCGTGACGTATTGTCAAGTATGGTGACCCATACTCGAAATTTGTTTCGCATTTAACCCATCCAAGTGCAGCAGTGAGTAGTGAACAAGAGCACACACACACACACACACACAGTGAACACACACCCGGAGCAGTGGGCAGCTATTGCTCCAGCGAACCGGCAACCTTCAGGTTACAAGCCCGACTCCCTCACCATTAAGCCACGACTACCCCATTTTGTCCCATTTTGACAATGTCCCTCCAGGAGCAGGACTGAACCCCTGGTCTAGAACAATGAGGAGGAAACACACCTGAGATTGTGTGTAGATTATATTTATACAATTTTATGATTTCACTCACTGGTCTGTGATCTGATGTCTTCTCTCCGTTTGTCCAGTTGCTCTTCTGTTTTATTTCTATCATCCATCGCCTGTAAAATCTTTCTGTCTATTTCAAAATGGCGGCCTTTGTTTTGTGCCACTGTCTCCTCAATCTTCTCCAGCAGCTCCTTGATCTGAGTGTCGTCACTCCTGTTGTGATTGTTGAGAACATGATACCTGTTCCCACATTTGTCCAGCAGCTGCTGGAGATCCTGTCCTTCACTCTCAATGTGCTGCTCTATAGATGTGTCTAACAGAGAGTCTCCATGAGTGAACAGAACTATAGTGTGACTCCACACTCTCTCACTGAGAAGATCCAGATGATCCTGCACTGCTTTTCTCACAGTTTCTTTAAATCCAGTGTCCACACGTATGGTCAGTAGTACAGCGTGTGGTCCTGGAGGACACAGAGACCCACTGAGCACAATCTCCTGTTTCAGTCTCTCAGGACTGTCCTCTACAGTGTAATTCCACCCCCATCCTGGAGCTTCAATGACAGTGATGTGTCTGTCTGCTGCTTCTCCATGTCTCCTCACACACTGAGCAGATCTCTTCAAGTCAAACTCATCTCTGCCCAGGATGGTGTTTCCTGTTGAACTCTTACCAGCATCTCTATACCCCATCAACACAATCCTCAGATCTGAGAGATGTTGAGCATCACCTGAAACAAACAGAACAAAACACACTTATGCAAAATTATATAATACTGAGAACATGTATTCGTGTCTGCTCTATATACATTTATTAAACGGTCCATCCATCTGAAGCAGTCCAAAAATTCTAAAGATAGTTGCTCAACCATTTTAAATTTTCCTATACGTATTGGATTGAAAAAGCAAACAAAGTTTTTTTTTATTTTATCTGGTTTAACCACAGTGACTGTCTTTGTGTCATGGTTCATTCACGACTCTATAGAAACTTCAGTATCTCAGTTCAGGAAGGTTGAAGCTCCTTGGAACAAAAACTTATCTTTAAAGCACATTACAGAGTATACAATTGTGTTCAAAATTATTCAACCCCCACTGAAATTGATTGTTTTGGCCGGTTTGACATTGATTTTGATCATTCAGTCATCCTGCTTACAATTAAATCAAAGAGGCACGTGTAGGTCAGACAAATATAACATAACATTTATAATGAAATAACCACAAATGTCTTTTCTCTGCTCACATCATTATCAGTTTTATTCAACCCCCAAGTGACATTCAATCTTAATACTTAGTACAACATCCTTTTACAGTTATAACAGCTTTTAAACGTGAAGCATAGCTTGACACAAGTGTCTTGCAGCGAGCTACGGGTATCTTCGCCCATTCATCATGGGCAAAAGCCTCCAGTTCAGTCACATTCTTAGGCTTGCGCACTGCAACTGCTTTCTTTAAGTCCCACCAGAGGTTCTCAATCGGATTTAAGTCTGGTGACTGCGATGGCCATTTCAAAATGTTCCAGCCTTTAATCTGCAACCATGCTCTAGTGGACTTGGAGGTATGCTTGGGATCATTGTCCTGTTGAAAGGTCCAACGTCTCCCAAGCCTCAGGTTTGTGACGGACTGCATCACATTGTCCTCCAATATCTCCTGGTACTGAAGAGAATTCATGGTACCTTGCACACGCTGAAGCTTCCCAGTACCTGCAGAAGCAAAACAGCCCCAAAGCATGATTGACCCCCCGCCATGCTTCACAGTAGGCAAGGTGTTCTTTTCTTCATAGGCCTTGTTCTTCCTCCTCCAAACATAGCGTTGATCCATGGGCCCAAACAGTTCTAATTTTGTTTCATCAGTCCACAGAACACTATCCCAAAACTTCTGTGGTTTGTCCACATGACTTTTGGCATACTGCAGTCGACTCTTCTTATTCTTTGGAGACAGCAAGGGGGTGCGCCTGGGAGTTCTGGCATGGAGGCCTTCATTACGCAGGGTGCGCCGTATTGTCTGAGCAGAAACTTCAGTACCTACATCTGACAAATCTTTTCTCAGTTCCTCAGCAGTCACACGGGGACTTTTCTCCACTCTACGCTTCAGGTAGCGCACAGCAGTCGAAGTCAGCATCTTCTTTCTGCCACGACCAGGTAGCGTTTCAACAGTGCCCTTTGCCTTGAATTTGCGAATGATGCTTCCTATGGTGTCTCTTGGTATGTTTAACATCTTTGCAATCTTCTTATAGCCATTGCCCTTCCTGTGAAGAGTAATCACCTCTTCTCTTGTCTTCCTGGACCATTCTCTTGACTTCACCATGTTTGTAACCACACCAGTAAATGTCTAGAAGGAGCTGAGTATCACAGTCATTTTAAAGCTGCCTAATTGGTGCTTTTTAGGCTTTATTGCTGCTCCCTGACATCCACAGGTGCTTTCAATACCTGATTGAAAACACTTCAATGGACCTCTGTTCTTCAGAGTGGTAGTCTTTAAGGGGTTGAATAATTGTGTCAATGAAGAATTCACAAAAGAAACATTTACTACTGTATTACAAAACCAATTGATGTCATTTTAGTTGCATATGCTTCTTTAAGAAGTCCTTGTAGGATTTCATTCTGAATTCAATTACAAATGTACTCTAAATTCTCTAAAACCATTTACAGCATTGGGGGGTTGAATAATTTTGAACACAACTGTATGAACATATAGTCATACTGCATATTCGTATTCCTTGGACTTATAATTTAAAGGTACACTATGTAACTATTTATTTTATTTTATTATTTATTTATTTCAAAAAGCAACAATGTACAATGATCAACATTCATGAATATAAATGTACCCAAATTACCCCGAAGGCTAGATTTCATTGGTAGTCCCTTTGCCCGATGTTATTAGGCCTAAAAACTAGAGAAAAGAAAAGAAACAAAATTTTAAAAAAAAACAATACACAACCAAAAATTATATAAAAAAACCTCTAAAATTAAATCAAAAAACACATTATATAAAATGACAATATATGAAGAAATAGCAACATTAATGTTCACATTGTTGATTATGAAGAAGCCACTTCTTAAAATTACACTTACATGAGTTCAACGATATTCTCTATTGATTGTGGTATATAGAATTGCTCTGTTGGCGCTCTAGATAAAATAACTTTTGACACTCTAGCACAGGGGTGTCCAAACTCGGTCCTGGAGGGCCGTTGTCCTGCAGAGTTTAGCTCCAACTTACCCAGAACACCTGCCTGGAAGTTTCATGTATGCCTGAAAACCTTGATTAGTTGGTTCAGGTGTGTTTAACTGGGGTTGGAGCTAAACTCTGCAGGACAGTGGCTCTCCAGGAGCAGGATTGGACACCCCTGCTCTAGCAGTTAATAAACAAAACGGCATGTGTCTTACAGAAGAACATTGAAGCAGATGTTCTGTACTGGATACTCCACAGCGGTTGGTGTCCCACTCTGTCTAAAATAGTCCAAATACAAACATTTAATAGTTACACAACAATAAGGTTCATTAGTTGAACATTAGTTAATTTGTTAACTAACATGAACTAACCATGATCTTCACATTTGTTACTGTATTTAATAATCTTCGTTAATGTTAGTTAATGAAAATACAGTTCATTGTTTGTTCATGTTATTTCACAGTGCATTAACTAATGTTAACAACATTTTGATAATGTATTAGTAAATGTTGAAAATAACATTAATAAAGATCAATAAATGCAGTAGAAGTGCAGTTCATTATTAGTTCAAGTTAACTAATGTTGTTAACTAATGAACCTTATTGTAAAGTGTTACCCACTTATTATAGGTGTACCGCAGTGATTGAGGACAAGACAAACACACAGTTTGGAAGATGGATTGATGATGTACTCGGCCATTACATACACTGTCAATGTGGGGGGCTGAATGTCACAGATATCAGTCCTGTATGGCAGCATTCAGCTGTAAAAACGAGTTTGAGATTCAGCTGGTTAAAGAGCAAGAGGAAATCTGGGGAAAAGTCTACTTTATTTGTGTGTTTAAAGCAATTATGTTTGTAACTGACATAATATTGTTTATGCATGTTAATGAGGTATAAAAATGTTTTTCAGTCGGTGCCAATAGCCTCGAGGGCAGTGTGCCCGACATATAGCACCGTTGTGCTTCAGGTGACCCGAGGTCTAGTTCTGGCTTCCGGACCTTTCCCGTTCCAGTCCTCCCTTTCTCTCCCACTTTGCTTCCTGTCTACTTACACTTCTGTCACAATAAAGACAAAAACACCAGAAATAAATCTTTAAAAAATGATTTTCAACCAGAGGACAGGTGTCCACTAGGGGGCCTCAGCAAATGTTTAAGGTGGACCTATGACCAAATCATGACACAAAGACTGTTCCTGTGGTTAAACCATGTAAAATGCTGGTTGTTCTGCAATACCAATAAATATAGGTAAGCATGCAAAAAAAACTAAAAAAGACAATTAAAAATGTTCGAGAAACTGCTTGAAATGGATTGACACTAAAATCTCTACCTAATAAAAAAAGTCAGGAATAATGTATTGTCATTATCACAAAATAATCCTGACAGGGTGATCAAGACCCCAACATAACACTGAGTCTGTACGTTTCCATAAAAAAATTGATGTTCATGAAATGATAACTGGAGATTTTAAATATTTTTGATCAGCAAACACCTGAAACACCAGGAACATTTACTGTTGGATTGATAATGTCAGGAAATATAACTGACACTGTCACACTGATCCTTAAAGACCCAAGAGCCCCTGGAAGCTGATGTTTGTCAGGTCAGATCTTAAGATTCTTTAAGTCTCTTGATAATATCGATCTTCCACATGAAAATAGACAAAACAGAGAGAAGAATAACAAAACACAGCCCTGTCTGTATGTGGACTCACTCATCTGTGATCTGATGTTTTCCCTCCTTTTTTTCATCCTCTTCATTCTTTCTTCTGCTCTCTCGTCCTCTGCTCTTCTTCTCTCTTCCACCTCCTGTAAAATCTTTGTGTCTATTTCAAAATGGTGGCCGTTGTTTTGTGCCACTGTCTCCTCAATCTTCTCCAGCAGCTCCTTGATCTGAGTGTCGTCACTCCTGTTGTGATTGTTGAGAACATGATACCTGTTCCCACATTTGTCCAGCAACCGCTGGAGATCCTGTCCTTCACTCTCAATGTGCTGCTCTATAGATGTGTCTAACAGAGAGTCTCCATGAGTGAACAGAACTATAGTGTGACTCCACACTCTCTCACCGAGAAGATCCAGATGATCCTGCACTGCTTTTCTGTGAGTCTCTGTAAATCTAGAGTCCACACGTATGGTCAGTAGTACAGCGTGTGGTCCTGGAGGACACAGAGACCCACTGAGCACAATCTCCTGTTTCAGTATCTCAGGACTGAATTCTACAGTGTAATTCCTCCACCATCCTGGAGCTTCAATGACAGTGATGTGTCTGTCTGCTGCTTCTCCATGTCTCCTCACACACTGAGCAGATCTCTTCAAGTCAAACTCATCTCTGCCCAGGATGGTGTTTCCTGATGAACTCCTACCAGCATCTCTATACCCCATCAACACAATCCTCAGATCTGAGAGATGTTGAGCGTCACCTGAAACAAACAGAACAAAACGCACTTATCCTGTTGTTTGTGCTTTCTGAACAGTTAACAAGAAAGTTCCACTAAAAATATACTAATCATAATAACACAAATGCTAAAAATGTTTTCACTAATTATATTTCCTTTAAAAATATGCAACATATAAAACCGCCAAAGTAAATTTAATGAATATATCTCTCTTGCGCGCCCACACCTGACACAAGCTCATAGTTGCAGTCACACACTTTAAAACACCTGACTGTATTTTGCTAATAAACCTAAAACGCAATCCATATTTATAAGCATAAACTACTTTATGGAGAGTAAAAAACAAGCCCTAAATATCTTAAAAACATTCTATCGACCAATATGAAAGTGAACGCAGCAGTAATGTCTCTCAGAAACAGAAAACATGTCGAGTTTGATTAAAGGTCATTTCTACTATGAAATAACAAGAAAACGACGCTTAGTTTTTAAAATAATAAATTCTTACTTGGGTCCATTTTATCAGTCAGAGCTCCAGAGTAAATGTAGGTTCAGCAGCTCTAGTGCTGATCTTTCTGGACTTTCAGGTTCTTCAGAAGATGGGCGGAGCTACAGGTGTGGGGAACAGAGAGAAGATGATCTTCGAGGTTAGTTTACATATATATAGTTTTTTTTTTTCAAACATATCTTTAAATCCAGATTTATTTATTTAAAAAGTGACTGATATTTTAAGAGCTAACTACTCTTAATCCCACAATGAATAGATATCATAAACTTATTTTTAAAAAGGAAACTATTAACAGTGGCAAGTTTAAGAATTATTTAGTGTTCCTGTAGTCGATAATTTTATCCATTAGAACTCATATTTTTGATGATCAATATGACATTTAAACGTTGTGAAACCAATTTCTTCATGCCCTAAAATAGAATAGAATAGTTTGAATGTAACTCTACACCCTTACTTAATTTAGTATGAGCAAATTCATGAATATGCAAATTAGCCCCGCCTCAACTCAATCGCACCAGCTCAGAATACCTGATCCACTCGCTCAACTTTACTACAGTAAATGCGACAAAAAGACAAGTTAAGAAGTACAGCCTGAATTCAGTCATTCATGTTTGAACCAGAAACTGATCCAGGAGTGGAAGAGTGAATTATACACGATCGATACCAGAATCTGAACATGTTTTATGTATCGCTCTCTACAGATTAACGGTAATAATTAATATGATTTGCCTTTAGCTTGACTCAGTTATCAAAGAGCCAAACTGTTACTAATGTTACAGAAACTCTGTTCTCGTTCAGCATCAGAGTCATCAGCTGTCGTCTAAAAATCAGCATCTTTAGAAACACTTTGAACATCATAGAAATCAATGAGGAAAAGCTCAGTTTACCCGACTGATCACGTGTTTGTGACGTAGAGAACAACCGCGATTTCAAACATTCATTTGAAAATACTCAGCAGTGTTGTTGACTTGTCTTAAAGCATATCAAAAACACCTCATAGACATATTAACAACTTGATTTTCACCACAGGAGTCTTTATTTAATCTAAATATGAGTACTTGTGATATACAGAACAATCAAAAAACAAGTAAAAGATTCAACATTGTTTTCTTTCACATTTAGTACAGAAAAAATAAGCCTAAATTTGATACATTCCATATTTTTAAAAAAATCCTTTCGTTCATTCTTCTTCTTCAGGATTGACAAATCTATATGAAACAAATGTTTATAATGTTCAGACACAATATCAGATTAATTGTTTGTGAGGCGTCTGTTGTTCAGGATGTTCAGAGCTCTTCTGAATGAAGATCCCGTCCAGATCCAGCTGCACTGAATGAACACTGAAGGAACCAACGCCCTGCAAAAAAAACAGCGTTCATGAAACACATTTACTTTCAGCATTTCTGTTCTTCTGTTTTCACTAGGACAATAAATACATCAGTTTAGAAAGGGTTAAAAACAACCGTTCTTCTTCATGTTGTCGTTCTGTAGCAGTCGAACCCGGTTTCTCTGCCTCACCTGTAAGTTTCTGAGAATCTCCGTCACTGTTTCCTTCTGCTGAGGCTCACGGGTGAGTAAGAACAGGAATCCTCCTCCTCCTGCTCCTGCCAGACTCTGTCCTAAACTCAGCGGCTGAAGTGCGTTCATCATGGATCTCACTGCCGCCGGCTCACAGCCTGGAGCCATCAGCTTCTTCTGCTGCCAGTATGTGTCCATACACTTGCCCAACCTGAGGAGAGATCCTGAGAGACAGAGATCCAATAAGAGTGTGTGTGTGTGGGTATTCCCTACGTTATGAGGACTAAATGTCCCCACAGGTATAGTAATATTAGTAAATTCTGATATTGTGGGGACATTTTTTTGGTCCCCATGAGGAAACAAGCGTATAAATCATACAGAATTATCTTTTGAAAATCTAAAATAGTAGAACATTTTGTGTGATGGGTAGGTTTAGGGGTAGGGGTAGTGTAGGGGGACAGAATGTACAGTATAAAAACATTACGCCTATGGAATGTCCCCATAAAACATGAAAACACAACGTGTGTGTGTGTCTCTCACCCGCTCTGCAGGCTTCAGCACACTCCTCTGCATTGGTCACCAGCTGCTCTGCGTTCTGTATGATGGAGGGCACACGCGCGTACCAGCTCCGCACCACGTCCTGCACACACACAGTGATCCAGTGACACACAACACAGCGTTCGTGAAGTCTGAGCGTCAGCATCAGCCGCTCGTACCTGGAGAAGGTTCCGCGCTAAACGCGTCTTTCCAGTGTAAACCAGAAGAAGATGCTGCTGCAGGACAGACAGGAAGTCTTGAGTAAGAGAGAGCTGTTCTACTTCCACTCTCAGTGGTAACTGAGCTGCAGATCGCGCCAGCTTCACTCCTCCAAGCAGCCCGCCGACCTGATCCTGCCATCCACCACCTAAAACAGCAACAAAAGGCCTTCAAATTCAGTTTGTTAAAAATGTCCCTCCTGGTGGAGCTTCACAGCCCAGTGAAAGCCTATATTACTCTAGAGAGGAAGTGATGTGTCTCTCATACCGGTGGTGAGGATCTGCTCCAGGTAAAGAACTTCATGAATGAGAGAGTTTGTGTCGAAGCTCCGTCCCGTACATCTGTACACTGCTGCAAGAGCTGCACCTGCCAGGATACTGCTGGTGCCTGCACACACACACACTTTATCATTTAAAAATATAATTTAGTATAATCTTGTTGTGTGATCAAAAATACTACAATCTATTTAAATAAAAAATATTAATATATATTAAAGTAAAATGGATTAAACATTTCTTACACAATAATAATAATAATAATAATAATAATAATTATTATTATTATTATTATTATTACTATTATTATGTTAATATATTATTAAAAATATTAATATACAAAAAAATGGATTATACATTTGCTATACAAATAATTAACATTTACATAGGGATTCATATTAATAATAATATTTATCTATTATGAATATATAAGTGATATTTTATTAATATAAAAAGAAAAATGGATTATTGAATTTATATATTTACAATAGGAATTATTAGTATTATTTAAATATTACTATTTATACATTTTATTTAATATTATTATAAAATAACATACATAAAGTAAAATGGACAATTATATATTTGTTACACAAATAATATTTAATATTAATATTTTTACACAATTATACTAAGAATTATTTATTATTATTATAAAATACATAATAAAAATTATTATACATTGTTATACAAATAATAATTAAAATGAATATATTTACACAATAACAATTAAAATAAAGTATTAGTGCAACCATCAATTTTGTATAATAGATTCACATATTTTATAATAATAGTAATTATGATTATTTATTATAATAAAGTATATTAATCTATAATAAAATTTATTAAATGTCGTAAATAATTAATATATTTACATGATTACAATTTTATTATTTACTATTCATTATTTGTATAGCATGTATGTTTTATTTTATTTGAATTAATAATAATTATATTATGTAAATATATAAATTTAACAAATTATCTAGACACCAGTAGAAAATTTATCTAGAAAATATACTTTATCAAGGCGCCATTATACATGATTTCTTCTGCTCTTTCTTACACACTTTTTTTTTAAACATTTGTACGGGAGACATTTAGATGTGGGTTAATCCAACAAACTATTACTGCACATTTAAACAGTGAAGTAGATCAAAAGTGACGTCCTCACCAAGACCAGAACCGTGTGGCAATGAAGAGCAGCTGTGGATCTCCAGTCCGCCTCCCCAGCGCTGCAACAGCTGCTCTTTCAGAGAGACGGGAGACGACAGACACACCAGCTCACTGCACACACACACGGCCTTCAGCAGGGCTCCTAAAACAAACAGAGAGAACATTTACAGATATTTCTGCAATTTATTTTTTACGTAAAAACATTCTCTAGCACAGAAATGTGTTATGGCGCGTCATATTGTGTGTCAGCTGTGTGCACTTCACAGTCTCTTATAACACATGACCTCTGACCTGGAGCATGAGGTTGGCAATAGTCCTCCAGGTCAGAGAGATCCTCACAGAGTGTTTCTGTGGAGAAGCTGCAGGACGGTTCGCCGCTGGTGCTGACCAACAGCAGATGAGGCTCTGGGACGCGTCGAACTCGAGCTCCAATCGGACGTTTTCCATCCACCTTGATGGCCACATTGACCACCAGTCCACCATGTTCAAACGCAATAGGAGGAGTGTCACTCCAGCCGCCTGGGGAAGCATTCCACACACTTTCAGTGAGAAAGACACAACGAAGTCTGAATTGTTTTGATATGAAGAATTTAGTGAACTGCATTTCAAAGAAATTTAACACAGGTAATGCATTCTGGAAAATGAAGTATATAATGAAATATATAAACTAAATACATCTACATATCTTTTCAAAAGTTTATGATTGGTAAGATTTTTTAATGTTTTTGAAAAAAGTCTCTTTTGCTCACCAAGTCTGCATTAATTTGATTAAAACTAAACTACTGTGAAATATTCTCAATTAAAAAAAAACTTCTTATTTTAATATATTTTAAAATGTAATTTATTCCTGTGATTTTCAGCATCATTACTCCAGTCTTCAGAGCCACATGATCCTCCAGAAATCATTCTGATATGCTGCTCAAGAAATATTTATGATTATTATCAATGTTGAAAACTACTTCATATTTTTGTGAAAATCATGAAAAAATTTTTTTCAGGTTTCTGAATAGAAAGATGAAAAGAAAAGCATTTATTTGAAATTAAAAAGTATTAATTAAGTAAGTAACCCTAACCTCAAACTTACATTAGTGTATCTACCTGTATTTGCATTATCTATGCGGCCTGTAAAACCTTCAAAATTCAAAGGTTTTAAAAACCTTTTTCAAAACTCCCAGTGTCACACGACACCAAACAAACTCTATGATCAGATTTCTTGCAGTTCAGCTGAGATGAAGAATGTTGTTCTCACCTGACAGATCCAGTCGAGCAGGACACTCCACTTCCTGCCACTCGCCCATCGGCGGCATCTCTCCTTGACCAATGAGCACAAACTGGCGCGCTGACATCACTGCCTTCCGCAGCAGTATCTGCCCCGCCCCCTCATAATGTCTGGCAGCTCGCACCAACAAATCTGGTCTTTAGAAAGCAATGACAAATCTGAAAACATCTCACTTTAAAGACCCTGATATACTCGAGGCAAAGTTCTTTTTCATTCTTTACTATGAGGTAAAAAGAAGTTTAAAATATGGGAACTGAGTGAACAGACGGCACTAACTGAGAATAAGTAATAGACAATAGATAGCTTTAAAGAGGATGTAGTGTAAGTCTCTGGTGTCTCCAGAATGTGTCTATGAAGTTTCAACTCAAGATCATTTATTACAGCTTGTCAAATTTGCCTCTATTTGGGTTTGAGCAAAAACGCGCCATTTTTGTGTGTGTCCCTTTAAATGCAAATGAGCTCCTGCTCAAGAAGAGGGCGGAGCTTTAACAGCTCAACAACAACAAAGCTGGAGAATCTCACGAATGAACGGTGTTCATCCTGACATTGTTCAATCCGGAGTCGACACTGATGGAGAGACTTGGGAAGAAGTCATAACTTTTGGACGTTTCTGAACGTTTAGTGGATAAATTGATGTAGTTGTTATATAGTTATATATTTATGTGGAGTTGACGGTCTTCAGACTGTGGAGTGTCAGTGTCACTTTCAACTTCGATCTCTTCTATAAAGCAGCTCTCCAGTGCGTTCATGTTTTTACGCAAATCTGACCTCTACAGATTGAACAGAAGAAATGAACCAGAGATACACACTAAAGAAGGCGGAGCCTCAGAGCCACACCTATCTATTATGCAATCACCATGGACCAAGGGTAGTTTGAAGGGTTAGGGTTTAACCCTAACTTCATTCGGGCATAATTTTGTTCGAATTACATCATACACCAGTTCTTTCTTCAATTTTGCTTTAAGTACTTCAGGCCTTAAGGCTATCAAATTTACACACTTAAAAAAAAAAAAAAAAAAAAAAGAGTTCTGACCTGCTGAGCCAGTGCTTTCTTTGATTAGCCAGTTCTTGAATACCAGCGGGTACGTTTCCATCCTCTAGGAGTTTAAAAGCAGGAGCCCATGTTGGATTCGCCGCTGGTCCGCTGCGCAAACCGCCCTTACCCTCGCCCGCCAGACAGCCAAGAACATCTGCAATACAGGCCAGACAACGTGCCGCTACTCCCAGATCACCACTGCTGTTTGAAGCAACTGAAAAAAGACCAAAGATTAGTACCCTCAAAAGTCAACAGACGTGAACCATTTCTCATCTTTTGCTCCTCACCCGAATCTAGCGCCTGTAGTAGCGCCTCCTGCTGGTCGGCCAGCGCTGCAGCTCTGAAGAACGGCAGTAGATTGAGGTTCATGTGGCCTTGCAGAGCGTCCACGGCTCTTTGTCGTCCCACGGTGTAGAACAGCTCCTCTCTCCAGCGCAGCTCCGTCTGCTGGTCCGTCAGGATCAGAACATCTCTGAGCGAGAGTCTCCAGGCTTCCTTCCAGCTGTCCAGCCCATCAGCGCCGCCCAGAAGCCAAAAAACACCCTCCAGTCCAACGGGTCCTGAACGTGGCATGAACACTGGGAACAATCGGGCGTCCAGCAGACAGCATGACTCGGTCTTCTCAGGTCCCCAGAGGTCCAGAGCCCTTTAACACATATACATATTGTTGACATATATAAGGTGCTGTCACCAGGGCCAAAACTGCCAATGGCAGGTGACTTGAGAAATTTTACAGACCAGAAATATTTTTACCAGCCATAAAATTGGGGGGATGGAATCTAAATGTAAATGGGGCTCCCCAAGTAAAAATCGTGTTCCAGCGAGTATAATCAACGTTTTTGGCGGGGGTTCCCCTGGTAAAATTAGTGTTTCAGGGTTTCATTGTGGTTTTTTGGCCACAATAAGCTCAAACATCAACCAAACCTATCATCTAAAGTTTGATTACATGAGGTATGATTGTAGAAGTTTCTTACTGTATTCCAGTCCGACAGTAAAACTCACTCCATCCTTGATTAAGGAATGAAGCAGTAACATCACCAGCATGGGCCTGTGTGTAGTTAAAATAGCATACAATAAAGCACAAAATTAGCTAATTCTTTTATTATGTCAGTCAATACAAATATGCAGAACATACTCATTTGTAAGTGGCTTTGGATAAAAGCATCTACTAATTAAATGAGTCTCTAAACTCACCTCTAAATTATCATGAGCTCCAAAAGCTGTGTACACGGTCAACTTTAACTCTCCAAGCATCACTCGATGACCCTGAACAATGATGTCACTGGACAGCGGTAGACGCTGGATGCAGGACGATGAGGTCAAATCAAGCCCTGACAGCAGGCACCCAGAATGCACCTGGACTGGACCCTTTAATTGACATTAGCACATTTTTATAATTGTGTTAATACTTGCAAGAGTCACTTGGTCAACATGAAATATTTGTAAGCAATTTCACTTCCATAAAGTGGCATATTTCAAAATTAAACAGGATAATTAGTCAGAAAAACAGTAGGGTAAAATTGGTTTTCATTTCATACTTTAAATATTTGACAAGTTAAAATCCTCCAGACCTGTAGGTGGCAGTGCTGCACTACAGCTCCTGCTGATACACGAACATCTCCCTCCAACACGCTATTAATCACCCTGCTTCCTTCTGCCACAGACTGCACATCCTTTAAAAGAGCAAAACATTTATGAAAACTGACTAAAAATATATATATATATCTCAGAGACATGTTCACGGCATTTCCCACCTGAATATGAGACCGAGTTATTGTCTCTGTTCCCGATTCTGTAAGACGAACGACATGTTCTCGGCCCGACTTAGTCAAATAATCATAGCGGCCCTCTGGAATGTACACTAGCAACAGAGACAAAGGTGACATCAGAACAACATACTATTCTTGGTATGTGAATGTTCAGTATGTAAGGCCAAAATGTGAAGTATATAGCACCAACAGTGCACTAAACCTTTTACTTCTTTTGTGATTAATGAATTGGTAATAGCAGTTACTTTAAACATTTTCTTGACGCACTATTTGACTATATGTCAAACACACTTTTTAAACATGGTTCAAAATATAAAATTCAATTTCCATGCGAACCGTATTCACATCTGAGACCGATGAGAAGGGAAGGTGCATGCGGAGGTATACGTATGTATTGAGCTCAATTCAGACTTTATTTCTCGCAATTCTGACTATTTCTCAAAATTCTGACATATTTCGAAATTCTGACTTTACTTCTTGCAATTCTGACTTTGTCACAATTCTGACTTTATTTGTCGCAATTCTGACTATTTCTCGCAATTCTGCCTTTATAACTCATAATTCTGAATATTTCTCGCAATTCTGACTTTATTTGAGAAATAATCAGAATTGCGAGTTATAAAGTCAGAATTGCGACAAATAAAGTCAGAATTTCAAGAAATAGTCAGAATTGCCGCAATTCTGGCTTTATTTGTCGTAATTCTGACTTTATTTGTCGTAATTCTGACTTTCTCAATTCTGACTCGCAATCCTGACTTTTTTTCGCAATTCTGACTTTCTCAATTCTGACTTTATTTCTCGTTATTTCTGACTTTCTCAATTCTGACTTTATTTCTCGTAATTCTGACTTTCTCAATTCTGACTTTATTTCTCGTAATTCTGACTTTCTCAATTCTGACTCGCAATCCTTTTTTTTCGCAATTCTGACTTTATTTCTCGTAATTCTGACTTTCTCAATTCTGACTTTCTCAATTCTGACTTTATTTCTTGTAATTCTGACTTTCTCAATTCTGACTTTATTTCTCGTAATTCTGACTTTCTCAATTCTGACTTTATTTCTCGTAATTCTGACTTTCTCAATTCTGACTTTATTTCTCGTAATTCTGACTTTCTCAATTCTGACTCGCAATCCTTTTTTTTCGCAATTCTGACTTTATTTCTCGTAATTCTGACTTTCTCAATTCTGACTTTATTTCTCGTAATTCTGACTTTCTCAATTCTGACTTTATTTCTCGTAATTCTGACTTTCTCAATTCTGACTCGCAATCCTTTTTTTTCGCAATTCTGACTTTATTTCTCGTAATTCTGACTTTCTCAATTCTGACTTTATTTCTCGTAATTCTGACTTTCTCAATTCTGACTTTATTTCTTGTAATTCTGACTTTCTCAATTCTGACTTTATTTCTCGTAATTCTGACTTTCTCAATTCTGACTTTATTTCTCGTAATTCTGACTTTCTCAATTTTGACTTTATTTCTCGTAATTCTGACTTTCTCAATTCTGACTTTATTTCTCGCAATTCTGACTTAACTCGCAATTGTACGTTTAAATCTCATAATTCTGAGAAAAAAGTACCTTTTTTATTTTGTATTTTATGGCGGAAACAAGCTTCTACAAAGTTCAACTATAGAGAGAAAAAAAAGCAAGAGTACACATTGAGATAGAAGCTCCCCTGAGCGTCTTCCACAGCACAGCGCGGCCGCTCCTCACTAATGCCCCTGAGGTCCGGAGGGTGAGCTGCAGCCTGCTCTCTCGCCATTGATGAATTCATGCTCTGTCTGGTCAGAGCAAAGGCACACCAGAATATCCAGAAATAGAGATATCTGTGAGAGAGCAAGAAAAGTGTGAGTGGGATCTGAGAATCTGAGGAAGAAAACTCTGTTGTGTGTGCGTTTACCTCAAGCGGTGGAGCTCCCGAATCCATGCCAAGATACGTACAGCCGTCCAATGGCGATGTAACATGAGTCTGCAGGAGTTTCTCTGCCACAGCCCTAGAGAAAAACACCGGCCCGGACACCTGAACACCACACAGACACTTTTAGGACACCCCCAAGAACAATTGAACATAAAAATCAAAACATGAAATACCTCTTTAATCAAATAAGAAATATATATAAATCATTTTTATGAATTATTTTTTAGAAAAAAGACTGAATTATGTAGACAAAATATGTGTATTTAAAGGAAATGACAGTTTTTGGAAGAAAGTAATACTTTTATTCCACAAAAATTTATTAAATTAATCAAAAGTGACGGTAAAGACGTATTTCTAATGTTACAAAACACTACTATTATTTCAAATAAATACTTTCTGTTCATCAAAAAAATCATGTGAAAAATGTATTACGGTTTCCAAAAAATATAAAGCAGCACAAATGTTTCCAATATTGATAACAATCAGAAATGTTTCTTGAGCATCAGATCATTATATCAGAATGATTTCTGAAGGATCATGTGACACTGAAGACTGGAGTAATGATGCTGAAAATACAGCTTTGATCACAGGAATAAATTTTAAAATATATTTTAATAAAAAAACATTTGAATTGCATTAATATTTCACAATATTAATTGATACAATTTTTATAAAAGAGATATATATATTTTTTTGTTTGTTTTTGTTTTGTTTTAACTAACTCAAACTTTTGGTAGTATATATAGTTAATTTAACTAGTGCATTGAGATTTATAATAGCAGCACATCATAATCAAATGAATTTTATATAAAAGTCTTAAAGGTACAGTACCAAAACTTGTCCTTTTACGGTAAAAGAAAGGGTGGAAAACAGTCAAATAAAACAAAATTATGACTGTTTTTGGTGATTTATTGGGTTTATTACAGATGTGATTCAAAACCATGTTTTAAGTGACAAATACAGGCACATTTGTAGCAACAGACAATACCAAACAAATACATACCAGCGGTACTTTCCCATCAGGAAGTGCGGCAAGGCTGATCTTCTCCTTTGAGCCCTTATAGATAATGTTACACACTCTGTTCTGTAAAAGCAATCATTCAAAATTTCTCATAAAATTAAAGTAAAAAACAAAATAAAAATCAGCCTAATTTTGAATAACGCACCTCTGCATCGGTGAGATAGACGCCATGATTAACAGCAAAGCAAGCGTCACCAGGCAACGCCACAACCTGAACCCCAGAAAACCCGTCCCATGAAAACCCTGGAAAGAAAAAAGCTATCAAATATTGATCAAATTCAACCGTAAAAACACCTTCCTGAAGTTTTTTCAAAGCATTAAAGGGTGGATTAATCTGTAACAGGTAATTATGACTTTATATGTCACATTCAAGTCTTTTTGAGACGTTTTATTTGTGCATTAGAGATGTTATAAACGTATAAATGTCAGCTCACGCTGTCGCGTAGGAACGTTCAGGATCATATCAGTGCCGCACACCCAAACGCCTGGAGGAGAACCGACACAAATCTGGAAAAACAGGATGTTTCAGTAAACGGGCGTTTACATAACAATGCACTCGCCTCATTGTGTCACATATAGCGGTTTATGAATTCATGTTCATATGTGTGTGCACAACTCACCTTTGTGGACAGACACTCCAACAGCAGGTCTAAGCAGCAAACGGCTCCTTCTACGGCATATGATCTCTGTTCGGGCATCCAGCAGAAAGCCCTGCTGCAGCCGTCCCACGGGAAATCCCTGCCCTAAAAACACCCCTGTGAGCACACGTCTGAGAGTCATCTTCATCAAAAATGCTTTTAGTTTTTATTACAGACCGTGTGAAGGATGAGAACATGAGCTTCGTTCAGAACATCTGCGTTCACCACCTATACACAAACACACACATATAAAGGTGTTGAAGTAACATTATAGAAAGGTGTATAAGTAATATTATAGTGCTGGATAATCAAAAGATTGGCATTCCCTAGTCTGAACGTACACTACCGATAATTGACTCTTCGCAAACAGTTTGATTGACAGGCGATCTGACCAATCATAATCCTGAATCCGCCATTTTGTCTGACAAAGCAGTCAGGGGAGTTAGTAGATTAACGTTGGTGAACTTGATAAATTGTGTGTACTCACGTCTTTCTGCGCTTGAAACAACATTCCTTCTGATGTTCATTCATGTTTATTTGATGCTATAAATGAACTAGTATGAAGAGATGATCGCTTCACGAGGAGACCAGGGGTGTCCAATCCTGCTCCTGGAGAGCCACTGTCCTGCAGAGTTTAGCTCCAACCCCAGTTAAACACACCTGAACCAACTAATCAAGGTTTTTAGGCATACATGAAACTTCCAGGCAGGTGTTTTGTGGTAAGTTGGAGCTAAACTCTGCAGGACAGTGGCTCTCCAGGAGCAGGATTGGACACCCCTGCACTAGACGCTATTTATTGTTTAACCTTCTTTAAATTATTATAATATTTTAAATATGAAACTGTTTCATATGTCTGTCGACATGTTGTCAGTGTCCTCTTTGCTCCGCAATGTATTTTTCACTGCGTGAGAACATGATGTGTGGCATGAGAACGCATGGGTTGTTGGACATAGCAACAGTCACTAACGGGGGCGGGGCTTTGCAAAGGGTCAATATTTTTTTAATGTTTTTGAAAGAAGACTCACCAAGACTGCGTTAGTCCCTATATTTGATCAGAAGTGACAGTAAAGACAATAATGTTATAATGTTACTAAAGATCTCTATTTCAAATAAACGCAGTTCATCTATTCATTGAGCCTGGTCAATACCTGGATGGAAAACACAATATTACCATTTATTGTATTTTTGAACAAATAAATGCAGCCTTGATGAGCAGAAGAATCCTATTTTTAAAACCATTAAAAAAAAATTCTCCAAACTTTTGACCAGTGGTCTAATGGAAATTCATAATCTGGAAACAATCCTCTAAAATCTATTGGGAACATAGACATTTTTATTAAAATTTAGTAATATTTTTATTACTTTAATAGATAAAAAGGAGAATTTAGGGTTTTTTGAGGATCTTACTTTTAAAATAACAATAATAATAATAATAAAAAATCGGTTTTATAAGATGTAATAGGATCATATTTAAATCCAGGGATCTATTTTATCCCATATATATCTCAGGTCAATGATATTTTCTATCACCTACTCCTAAACCTACCATCACAGAAACATGTGACCATCACTAGATTTGAATAAAATCCTCTTTTGGTTGATTTATAAGCCTTTTTAACTAGTGAGAACCAGTCAAATGTCCTCACCAGTGGGTTGACAAAGTATCTCACAATATAAGGCAAAACAAGTACAAGAAGCTCACGCTGTATCCGGCTCTGGCGCTCAGGTGTTCTGCAGCCACCAGCAGGGCGTTCAGTGTGGCCCCGCCGCTGCCCAGCCGAGCGTTGGGGTCCGGGACCGTCAGCAGCAGGGCCTCAGCGGGGAGGACACCGCGCTTCTGACGCACCTCCAGCTCTGAAACACACAAACCTCCATGAGATCCACCTGAACCTGCAGTGGAGATCTGTTCATGTGCACTAACATCATCAGATGGTAATACCATGTTACTTACTTTGTTATACACTATGGCACCTAATTCATGAACCCTTAAATTTATATGATACTCCATCATACATCCAAGAATACAGTGGTATTACCATTGCAAATGTCTAAAAATATAATATGGACCATTCAGACTGTAATGACGCTTTTCCAGTCATTAACATTTTTCATATATATATATATATATATATATATATATATATATATAAATTAACTTATTTTTTTTATAATTCTTTAAATAAAAAAAGTTTTATTTATTTATAATTTGGCATTTACTCCCAAGGTAACATAACGAAAAAGCATAGCATTATAAATGTATATTTAAAATAAATAAATGAAATATATATATGTAGTTATAAAAAAATATATAAAGTTTATAATATAATTGGAAATTCTTGGCTCTTTTTTGTATTACAAGAATTTTTACAAAAATACAAAAATTATATTTGCTGTCGTCACTAGATCACCTCTATGACGACTGCGGCTTCTGGAAAACCCGGAACTGTGAAAAGGATCCCCAAAACAAACCAGAATAATACCACAGTAACTTACTTTTTGTTTAACGTAATTAACGTTTTACAAAAAATCCGCAGAGATGATGTGAATAAATCATGAACTCACCTCTCTGGAAGGCATAAACACTGTCTTTATGTTGACAAGTGAGCACAATAACTGTCCATTTAAGCAATCCTTCATCTGCCATCCTGACCTGCTCTTATTTCTTCTCATGTGACCGACAAACGAGGTCGTGCAAAGATCAGAAGAGCGAACAACGATCCGATTTATTCACCATCTGT
This sequence comes from Opsariichthys bidens, assembly GCA_037194245.1. Taxonomy (NCBI): domain Eukaryota; kingdom Metazoa; phylum Chordata; class Actinopteri; order Cypriniformes; family Xenocyprididae; genus Opsariichthys; species Opsariichthys bidens. Next base: position 18,610,755 of record CM074290.1, on the reverse strand, counting down.
TACTAGAGTAAAACTCCAGTTGATTATCATCTTCTCCAAGTGTCTATACCTCCAAAACTGAGGAGGAGTCTCCATATGCAAACACGAGCACCAAACAGCGAATGAAACACTTCCTGACTACAAAGTAGCTTCTGGACTACAATCTGACTGCAGGCACGGTGCGCGGGGAAATGTAGTTTTACACTACATAAAACTTTTAAGTTTGTTTTTTTAATGTGAATGATTATAGGGTAACACAACGAATAAAATATATGAATAATTATAGGGATAAATATCCTATATTGCACAGGGAAATGCAATTAAGTAGTATTCATACAGTAGTTCCTGCATAAATAGAGCGTTTTGCTGGGAAATGTAGTTTGAAATGATTAAAAAGTATTAGGAGAATTTTGGGAAGCTAAATAAATGTTCAAAATTTTATATAAAATAAATAAACCACAAATTCATAGGATAACAAAGGAAAAAGAAACCAAGAACTAGCAGTTTCTACACAAAAATAGCTTTTTGCTAGGAAATGTAGTTTGAAATTGAGAACTTGAGTAAACTGAGTAGATTTAATGTAATGGGCGGGGGGGGGGGGGGGGGGGGGTTACTCAAATAATAATGAATTGGCTAACTGGCTTTCGGTTATTAAAACTAGATAATAAAATAGATTAAAAAAATAAAAACAAATCACCGCTCATGTGGATATTGATAAGTTTAGAAAGAAACGGGGACCTTGATTAAATAGGATAGATTAAATTTCTTAAGGGAATCCTATGTTTTACTGGGAAATGTGGTTTGAAATAAAAAAAAACTAAAATGATGATGATGCTTACCTGAAATTAAATCTGCCAGTGCTTTGAAGCAAACAAGCTCCATTACTTTCCATATACTTCATCTTACCAAATTAAGTGTCTCAGAAACAACCAGCAGGATTTCTGCAGATTTCATAAAGGTAATTTTAAGGTAAATTTTTGAGTTCTATTAGCAACACTTCAGTTAGAAAGTACAACTTCAAACAGATTTCCATTACTAAGACAAAAAAGAAGCTTGAATGCCTCAACCACTAGAATATGAAAAAAAAAAACCTTAAATGTATCTTCTGATCACACTGCAAAAAGTAATGTTGTTCCTCAGTATCATTTACTAAAGCTTGTCAAATTTGCCCCTATTTGGGTGTGAGCAAAAACATGCCATTTTTGTGTGTCTCTTTAAATGCAAATGAGCTGCTGCTCCTGGCTCCCTTTCCAGAAGAGGGCGGAGCTTTAACAGCTGAACAACAACAAAGCTGGGGAATCTCATGCAGACAAAAATGACGGTGTTCATCCTTACGTTTAAAACCGGAGTCGACTCTGATGGAGAGACTCAGGAAGAAGTTACAACTTTTAGACGTTTCTGAACGGTTAGTGGATAAATTGATGTAGTTGCTGTGGAGTTGATTCAACTCATCACTAGCGTGTGTCGTCATGTTCATCTTTTTTCCTTGAATTGACCCTCGTTTGTGAAGCAGTCCGGCGTAAAATGACGGCATCAATAACACTCGACAACAACAACTCTTCCTCTTCTCTAAAGCAGCTCAACATGGCCCCGCCCCCTTTGTTGTGCGTTCACGAAGGCGGGGTTTATGTAAATTTCAGGGATTGTGATGTCACTAACTCAGGAAGCTCGTTGTAGTTCCGACCAGCGATTTCTGTAAAAGAAAATATCTCTTTGCATTGAACTCGGGGCGTCGTAACTTTTATGTTGTTGTTTATGCTCAAACAGCAACATTACACACTAAAATTTAAAAAAAGAGAAATCAATCAAGAAACCCTTTAAGACTTCCTGCTCTTCGTGTAAGGGCAAATTAAGACTTATTAAGGACCAGGAGCTAGTATGAATGAAACATACACTGCATAGATTAAAAAGAAAACAGTTAAACAGGAAGAGCTCCCTTTTTAATTATTGAAAACATTATAAAATATGAACTCCCAGCTGTAACATGTCTACATGAACCACTAGAAGCAGAGGCAGACAGATCATCACATGGTCCCACAAAGACTTCAGAGAGAGATAATTCTGATCATTTGGACGAGAACATACACTTTTCCCCTCATGGTTGAATCAAAATAAACCCTAAACACCGTCAGTAACATGATACTACACAGTAACAGCTCGGGCATTGGCGCTGAAGTCCAACTAGTGCTAGACGTTTACATTCACAGTAAGATTATAATGGCGTTCGATACACCGGATCAGGCCGTTTTGGACTTGCACATTATCAGAACACAGACACACTACCACAACACAACAGCACACAACCCACTCACAGCGACCAGATCCTATACACGTTCAGCATGAGCTTTGGGATGACTTCTGATATTTTCCCTCCCATTAATCAGACCCAAAAAGGTTCCGTCTATGGTTTCCCAGCATCAGCAAGATGAGTGTTTTGGCTGTTATGGTCTCACGCACACATTCACACATGCAAACAGAAGTTAAAGTTTGGTCCAGTCATGGCACTGACCCATGTTAAAAAGGTCAGAGGGATTGTCCGTGTGTGAGTTGCTTGTGTAACAGGCACGCTAACCTCTTTTAGCATCCTAAACATAGCAGAAGTACGCAGCCGATTAAATAATTACATTCTCATAGCTTTTTAAATATAGTTTTGTAGCTTATGTGAGATGTTCAGGAGCACTTTCCCTCTAAACGTCACTTCTAAAGGATTGTTTTATTCATAAATGGCTTTATGTGCACTTCCTCTACCCTCAGCTCACTGCATAGTGTTCTGCATCGACATTAAACCCGACACCAGAGGGACAGTGGACCCCGAACCCTAAACGCCGGACCTAGGTAACAGCTACAAAGACATTTTTTTCCTAAATATACAACAACCCTCTCCATGTGGAGAGAAAATGATGGCATCAACCTGTCTGGAAGCAGCTCGACAGACACCGTGAGTGTTGGTATGATCTGAACAGGATTACAAACACAAATGTGTGTCCAGTTGCGATGTGCAGCGTATGGCTGTTTGCGTGCGGAAGGATGGATTCATGACTTCCTTTGTCGGACTGTGTCCACGCTGCCATTTAGTTTGCTGCGGCCAGACGAGGCCGTATTGCTGCCGTCGGCATGTCCGGGGACTCTGTCCCGCTCCGAAGACCCTTCCTGTCTGCGCCGCCGTGTTTCTTTGTATCGGAGTGTGATGTCACTGTCAAAGGAGAACACAATAGAGTCAGAGTGCTGGATCGGTTTCTAATGCTTTACCGAGACATGTCTCTAATTATCTTTTATATTCCAAAAGAAAAAAAAAAAGTCACACAGGTTTGGAGCAACAGGGAGAGTAAATGATGACAGAATTTTAATTTTTGGGTGAACTAACACTTTAATACCCATTCAAAACTCATTCATCTCATGGCATTATTTATGCAATTGTAACTGTCTGTAAATATACCTAAATACCAATTCAAATGCAGTTAACATATTAACAAATGTTATTAATAATAGTTGATTAAATCTGTATTCGTACTGCTATCAGTGACTGTGGTTGATGTGTAGGGTCATTACCGGATGAAAAACCGCCACATGGTCCAAATAAGGATGAGAACTATTCCGAGTATCCAGCACTGAGTGACGAAGAAGGGGATCGGCAGCATGATGGTATTGGGATCATATTTGACCACGATCAGAAACTCAGTAACAGTGATGGTCGCCACAATCCACGCTTGCTGGCCCAACTTTTTATGGAATTTCCTAAAAATGCAAATGATACATTAGATTTTCTTACTGCAAACCCACAAATGGAGGCATGACAGCAAAATAAAACAAAGCTGCCTAACTAGGTCATATTTTTATGCCTCACAAGCATGTCCCAGAAAAGTCCAAACAACAAAATCTTAGTAGCACACGGTGGCGGCTGGTGGAAAATTTTCTAGATAGAGCGGTTTAAGAAAAAGGTTAACGGAAGGAAAACATATTGAGACTTAAAACCTAATTTGAAGGCTTGAAACATTTTAAATAAACAATTGTTTTACCAAGTTGAGGATCAAGTTTGAGGATGATTCTCACAAAATAATTTTCTGCAAGCTTTTTACAAGGTAAATTAAACACTTTTTCACTTTTATAATTCACAATTTATGCATACAGTGCAACAACAAAAACTGTGAGGGAAAAAAAAATATACATATAAAAACTACAAGTCAAGCTGCAGTACCAATCAGGACCACTAGATGTCATCAGATCACTAGACCAGCCGCTTGAACCTTAATTCATTGATATATTCAGACCCCCTCAGAATTATTAAACCCAGCAAAATGCAAAAACAAAACGAAAAAAAAAAATGAAACCATCTTGAATGAGTCAAATGTGGCGATGTGAAGATGGCTCAACATCAGTGAACAGTTCCAAGAGTTGTCAGAGCAAGTGTTTGTGTCTGATGTGCATGTGTACATAAACACCACGAACCCTCGCAAACTCCTATATAAAACCCTCACCAGACATGTGACCACACTGAAATATGTGCTCGCAGAAAAAGTTATCAGTTCCCCAGATAGCGCACATACACGGTTTGTTTCGCATTAATATATATCAGTGTGCGTGCCTCACATTTGTGATCTTTACCTTAATTACAACCTTCATCCATCAAAACTTTACCGGTGAGACACTAGTTTGTTTTATTCAGCATCGACCTAGTCCTGCACAGATGATTTTCTATCATCTTATATCATGCACATTTCAATTTATCATAATAATTTTTATTATAATTGGTCAGCTGCCGACTTTAACGAAACTGCTGCTTGTGTCCGGTGAAGCTAGGATGTCACCTTAGAAGGTAGCACCCTACGTTGACCGCAGTTCTATGTACTTACGGATCATCCATGAAGTCGTAGATCTCCCGCATGGCGACTCCGCCCACGTTCACAAAGAAGACGAGCCGCAAAAGCACCAGGTAATGCTCCGGAGGCATCCACAGCACGAACTTCAAATAAAACGTATTCAGCTCTGCCAACAAGAACTACAAACAAAGGGGAAAAACGGGGTCAATTTGATTTCAAAATCATTGTGCTGTGATTGTATGTACTAGTCATGTGACTCACCATGAAAATAATACCCAACACCGCCAGCCATCTTCGCAGGTTAGACGCTGGACGCCATTCAAACTTCACCCAGCTGTACGGGGTAAACTGGAAGGCGATTCGCTTAATTTTCCCCCTGTAACAAAAATTACAGGATGTCAGCGTGTTTCACGTGCTGACGGATCCTTTAAGAGGGTTCGTGTGTTTTTACTTGTATGTTGGGATGTGCCACAATCCCTGCCACTGATACGGCTTCATGGAGAGCCAACCGAGCGTCTTCATGCCGCAGTAAATGCCCAACCCGTTACACAGCAACACGTCCATGATCCACTGCAGCAGGAGAGATTCGTTTCATTTGACCTCTTTAAAACAGAGCGCTCTGATTCACAGGGTGTATCTGGTGTGTTTTACTCACATGGTCCCACCAGCACTCTGAGAAGTTGGGCAGCTGGTGTTCGAGGCTGTACTCCAGGAACTCGAACATCACGCTGATGATCATACACATCCACCAGTCCCTGATCATCAGCGTCTGACACACACAGAGACAAACACATGACTAAAAGTTTCCAATTCAATTTTTTTATGCCGTCTGCTGATTTCAAACATGTGGTTGCGCGTTTATGTGCCAAACCCTGACATGCTCTTGCGCTGAATAAATCACACATCACTTGACAGATTAAGATATAGATAGTTACAACACCAACCTTAATGTACCAGCCGAGAAAATGGGCCGGAACAAATCCATCCATTTTGTCCTGTTGTGGAAAATAAAATAATAATTAATATTTTTCTTACAAAGAACGTTTCACTTCACTTCAGAAGGCTTTTATTAACCCTCTGGAGCCGTATGGATTACTTTTATGATGGATGGATGCATACATTTTTTTGGATTTCAAAATCCCAAAAAATTTGGAAGTGCCAGGATAATTTTAAATAAATCTCCAATTGTGTTCGTCTGAAAGAAAACGAAGGGGAATAAATCATGGGATAATTTTCACTTTTGGGCGAACTATCCCTTTAAGACTTCTCATATACCATTTAAGATACTTACCGGTAAGACTATTTATGGCCTTAAATTTGTTACAACTGAATTTAAGACTTTTTAGGACCTGTGGGAACGGTGATTTAAAAGAAAAAAAAATTATTTTCATTTAAAAAAATATTCAATTGTTTGGTAATACATCACATTACAGAAGTTTAATGCTGGTTCATACTGTTCCTGCACAGCTGTGCTAGTTTTATGTCTTTCATATCACACTGCAGCCTCGACTCATATTATAATACTTCAATTTATATCAATATATCATGTCCATTTATTTATTTTTTTCAAAGTGACGTTGTAAGAGCAGGATAACGTACGGCCAACCAGTCATTAACATTAGGATTAGATGTATATGTAATACCCTATAAGTGACCAGGCTTATGCCTAACAGATGTGTTTTTATTATCTGTGTTGATATTGTTTTCATTTTGTTGGTTGTAATGCATACCCAGATATTGTGGAAGGGGTCGGCAGGGTTTCCAGGGTCATAAATGAGACAGTTTCCGCCATAATCCCTTTCAGGAAGAGGGACGCCCAGCTTTGGGTCAATGTACTTCATAAACTGCCTGCCATCATGTACTGTCTGAAAAAAAACAACAAATGTTAAATTTAAATATGACACAAAATCCAAAATAATATGTATGGTTGTGCTGTTGAGGCTGATAACAAACCTGGAACAAGATGAAGATGAGGAAGAGTTCATACACAACAGAAACACACAGCCAGAAACGCCAGTAAGCTGCAGAGACAAATGCATAACCATAAACATCAACTCTTACATAAACACAAAAATGCAGTAGAACATAAATAGCTCTAATTATAAGTCTTGTACGGGAGAATGTTGGTGTTGAACTGTTTGTCTTCATCACACCTGATCTTTCTGACCCGAAACAATTACCGTTCATCTGCGTATTGAGGTTTGTTGATGTTTCAACTCCAGACGCTCTTCTCTAAAACAACATTGCGCACTTCACTGCGAGTACAATTCAAAACTGTTGTCACTATGAGGAAGCCAAACTTATGTTTGTCAGTTATCATGAGAAGCCCGAGGCTTTCTTCTCTGCTGACCGGAGGAGTCCGTCAATCATCTCCTGTGAGTGATGTGTTGACAGCCCCCGGACCAGCTCATCCAGCAAAGCGGGTCGGCCCTCGTAACACAACAGAGCGTGTGTGTTGAAGGAGGAAGCGAGTTACTGTTGCTACAACAGTTTTCTCATTGTTTCTTTATGTTGAAACTGTTTTAATCTGGGTCTCTAACCATATCTTATCTAATCATAAAGGAAAAGTTCACCCAAAAATGAAAATTATCCCACGATTTACTCGCCCTCAAACCATCCTAGGTGTATAAGACTTCTTTCAGACAAACACAATCGGAGATATATTACAAAAATATGTACTTCTGGAAACACTACTGACTCAAATCATTGTTATGAACTGGTTCGTTGAGATAAAGACAAATGTCTTCCCAACACCACTTGCAAGGGAGACTGATTATTGCATCAGCTCACACAATTGTAACGCACAAACATGTATTTGTCTAGTCATGCTACACTGCTAGTTGATGGAAAGCATGTTACTGAAAAAACCTAACCTATACTCAAAGCAGCTGAGCAACTGTCACACTACTGAAACGTGTGGTTAAGCTACTCCACCCCAATGGCACCATGGGATCTCACAAATATAGCATCTCATCCTCACTGTAAACCGTGCCAGCAAACATAAGCTGAAGATGAAACCTGGGTTAAAGTTAGATCATCTTTGAAAGGTGTCCTAGCTTCGGTTATGGTTAGATTAGGTTTAAGTGAAGGTTACTGGTCTGACCTGGGTGAGGGCGCGTGAAGGGACCATCTTTAGCTTGTGTTACTCCAAAACAAAGGAACACCAGAATACTGGCGACAATTCCTCTGAAAAAGACAAAAAAAATACATATTAAAAACCAAACACTGATTAAGGGAACTAAGTACAAAACAACAGTTCTGAAAAAAATGTTTTTTTTTTCTGTGCAAAATTCACTGCCACGATATTAAGGCGTTGATAGTCAAACGCTAAAGTGACTTTAAAGGCACAATATGCAATTTTTCACCACTAGAGGTCGCCTATTCAAAACAAAGGCATAGCTTTTGACGCCGAGATGGAGCGCAAAATCATGGGAGATGTCGTCTTCTCACAGCCGGTGGAAAAGAATCCAATGTGATTCGGCAGAAATCATGTTCATGGACGAGATTATTAACGTTACTGTAGTATGAAGCAGAGCAGGAGCGAGTGTTGTGGAGCGATTGCTAATGAGAGACAAGCGCGGCACACGGCTCGAGAACAGCTTAACTTTTATTACGCCGCTTCTGCTTCTTCTGGTCAAGTTTATGTGGGGTAAAGCGGCGCTGTTTTATCACATTAGATACATTTGGTATGATGTCCTTGATAGGTGACGCGTGACACTAAAATTGCTTATTTCTCTGGATTTAAACATTCTTGGAAATGTAATGCAAGTACACAAGTCAAGAAAATATATAAATGGTTCCAGTGGTTTTTGGATACTTTAATCCAAGCACAACTAATAATACCCCACATGGCATTCATACAGCAATACTAGCTGCTCTTTCTTCTGATAAAGGTCATGTGCTCTTAAGCACAGCGGGTCAGTCTGTGGCCTGGACTTTGTGATCAGCAGCAGATGTCACACATAATCCTGTTAGCCAATAGAAAGCAAGACACTTGCCAAGACCCTCCCTGCCACAGTCATGTGACATTTCTGGCCACATCAGACCACTTTAACTTTAGCTTTTGGTGGTGTGTCTCATTCTCTGACACTGTGAACTGCGTTCTGGTCCCAGTGCTGAGGGCAAAGGACACTCCGACTGCATGTCGGCCATACCTTTTGGTGTTGTAGGCAGTGTCATGTGGCGTCTCCTCCAATAGTGTCACATAAACCAGAGCACATGTCAAGATGAACAGCACTGTCAGGGTATGTGCCCTCCTGCAGAAACAAAAGGATCACGAGTACAGAGCTTGTATTCAAAAGTTATTGGTACAAATCCGGTCTAGTGTTGTTGTTTTTTTCATTTTTTTCCCACAACCAAAACCTGCTGATCTGGTATACAGGTTGATCATAAACGCAACTCCACCTCAACATACACACCCCAACACACATTCGCAAGTGGGAGAGAGGAGAGATCAGTGCAGCAGTTTATTACAGCAAATTTAGTTATTGGGATAGATTTTCAAGGAGCATTTTGACCTTTATCAAGGTCAAAATAAGTTTTTAATCTGAACAAATATGGTGGCTACCTACAAAAATCATAACTGAAAAATAAATAATTATCATAAGATTTTCATAACAAACAAACAACCTAAAACAAAGAAAACCCAATTGATTTGTCAGCATAAGTATTATTATTATTATTTTCTTTTATAGTTGTAGCCTGATTTCATTATTGCGTAAAAAAATCTGAAATAAAACAAATATTTTCTTAATACTGGTTATAAACACAAATAAGGCAAACAACTTAGAGCAAGTACTATTGGATTTTTATTACTGCTATTAATAATATAATTATTTATATTCACAACAACAATAATACTGTTTTTTATAGTTGTAGTCTGACTTAGTTACAGCGTCAAAAATCAGGAATAAAACACGTATTTGAATAGGGATGCGCCAAAATTTCAGCTACTGAAAATTTTTCGTAAATCATAAAGAGCTGAAATGGTTTTGGAGGGAAGAAATCAGTGACCGAAACAGACAATTAATTAGTGCTTCTCCGATGGCAACTTTTGGCCGCGTTCAGCATCGTGCACACAATGCGGTTAAGCTACAATAGTTAAACGTCAGCTTTATGGACAGTAGCTCTGGACTGACAAAATTAACTTTCTCGCTTTTAATCGTTATTGAATCATGGTATGGTTTCTTAAATATAAAATCTTTTATTCTTTGCCGTTTTCTGTTAATTCACGAACAAAGCTTCAGTAATCATTTGTAGCACGCCTGCCATCAAATAATCGCAAACATTTTTTGTGATGTTATTTTTAATTAGAAGCAAATTCAACTTAAAAATTACTCTTGACCAAATAAACATGAATGAACATCAGAAGGAATGTTACATTACAACTTCCAAAATGAATCCCGTCTCATGTATTCGCTCAATCAGTGTTTCAACCAGGAAAACACATCAATAAAACAGCTTATAGGCTATACAATATCACTTAACATTACATTTACCTCTAGAAAGCTACTCAACGTCCATAAAACTCAGTTAGCTAGATAAATATATGCACTGTATTACGTAGTCGTTATATTTTTTACTTAACCTGTTAGTGCCGTCTTCATTATTTAATGTGTTTGAATAAATCTGTCATGAAAACAAGCTATTACAGTCATTTAAATGTTTATATATCACCAACAAACTAGTATAGAAACAACTGAGTTATTAAAAGGTTGCTATAAAATCTGCCTTGTGTGCATTTTAAATGTTTAGACAACTCTGTTTTAGATATTTAAGTGTTGCTTATTAAATAAGTTTGATTAATTATTTATTTTAATTTCAGTGCAACCCTATGCTATGAAGCAAAGACAAAAAAAATAAATGCAAAATAACTTAGCATAAGTATTACTGGATTATCAATAAAAATGATCATAATTTTGGAAGACTTGGGATATTAATTATGAAACACATCAAATGTCATTCTTTGGCCACATTTTAGTTTTGGGTCAGCCAGAAAGTGTCCAGATTTAAACATGTGACAGCAGTTAATGTATATAAACTATTCATCAACCTCTCATGTTTTTCTTCTCTACGGGTCTGTGTTAGAGACTAATAAGAGCGAACGAGTCTCCTCCACGGCATCTGTCCATCTCAAAGCCTTTAATGGCTCGAGTGTCATTCTGCTGAGGTTGCAGGAGAGAAAAGCCGAGCAAAGCTGTAATACTACTGAACGGCCTCTGGACATCACACACACAACATAAATCACACACACAAGGGGAAACTACAAAAAGACACTGAAATCAGCAAATGAACAATGATTCATTATCATAACATAAGAGGTGTGAACTCACCAGAAGAACGTGTTGGTTCCATCATCGAACACTTCACACTCAGTGCGGCCGCTCAACTGGAGATCATCTGTGCCTGACCTCTTCATCTCGCCTTTAGCCATCACGGCGGAGATAGATTAAACCTGAACTAAACCTAACCCAACTGTGGTTTTAAGTACAGCTAAACCCAACACACTTACTCTAACACATCTATAATTCCCAGTCTGAACTTGAAGCAATACCAGTGACTTCAACATGAACAAACACCTGAACTATCTGTAACCCAACAAACCTACCAATTAAAAGTGGAGGAAATCCATCAAACCAAACTCTAACTAGCCCCTAACCCAATTTACCCATACTGTGATTTACAACCAAACTAATCCTGAATAAAAAAACACAACTTAACCCAAAAGCAATACACTTCAGCTGAGATTTACTCCTGAACTAACTCCTGTATAAATCACTACAACTCAATAACTAATAAAAACTCACCAGTACCACCTAAACCGGCACATTTACCCGGAGCTTTAAACCTGAAATAAGACATAAAACAACTAAAATCACAGTAAGTCACAGGAGCTCGCGCGCGTCCCGCCGCTGGCCGGTAACGGAGCGCGAGCGCGTTAACCGGATCAACAGTCGCCCGTAGAAGCGAAGGATTTAAGAACCGGTAGGAAAATAACGTCTTCAAGCTTTATACATGGCGCATCATCCACCGAGGGCCAATAAAACGATGTTACGGACTGCAGCAGACGCACGCGCACCTCTCGTGCACTTCAGAAACATATAACCATCCTAAGGTCGCGCGGCATGGCGTCATTTCCGCTCATACCACAGGCGGCGTCACAAATTTGTGTTTTTGGTCATCAAACCATGTGCACAAATATGTAAGGCACTATTATTTGCTGTTTATGAATAATGAATTTAATGAAGCTGCAATGTTAGGCTTGTATATTATCTATATGTGATGTATAAGTATAGCTTGACGTTATATTAAATGTGATGAGAGCACAAATAATCTTTCAAATAAACACTAACTATATATAACACTTTAAACACTACACGGTGTGTTTTTGTACACATTGATTGACAGTTTACGTGTTTGGTGGAAAGGTTTGCATAAGGAAAGTCTGTCACATGATCACAGGAATCATTTTGATGTCTGTCTCATCCCACCGTCCACAGAATAAGAACATAAAATGAGGAACTTTAAAACTGCTAGACAACACTGGCATAATTGCCATACATAATGTAGGCAGTCTGTTTATGTAAAACACATTAGCATGGTAATGGTGTGTATAGATCTAAAAGCAGAAAACACAGAAAGCAGAGTCAGCACAAATACAGCACTTAGCCTGTCTAAACATGTCAGTGTTTCTCAGTAAAGCTCATTTCCCTTATTTAGAATTGTTTGGGGCTGAATTATATTATTACTGAGGGCTTGCTGAAACTCATAAAGCTGGTCAAACTAGCTTGTTGTAGAGAAAGATTGCACTGAATATTCACTTGTGTGTATTTGTTAAACACCAGTTCAGACCTATTTGACCAATAAGAAATGCAGGTTACAGAATATAAAAATGATGACTAAAGCCGGTAATTTACAAGGTCATTAACTTCTTATCTGATCTTATTGAGATTTAGCTTGAAGTTTATTTAACTTAATGCCATATTGTGGTCAAAAGGGGGCGCTGTTGTACTAGTCACACAATTCGCAAACGAGTAATTTCTGGGTTTTTCTCAGGGCTTGATTTTTAACATCCATTTCTTTTTGTTATGTGAAGGTCAGGTTAACCTGAGTTGGAAAAGTTTATACTTTTAAAGTATTTTATAATACGTTTATAATTATATAATAATACAGATAATAAAGTGATTGAGTTTTGCTCCTATTTTTGTATAGAGTTCATTGTTTTTTTCCTTTTCAAATTTTTGTGATTAAAATAAAAAACATTGAAAAAAAAATATGAATTATTATGTCTTAAAAATCGTGATATAAAGTAATTTCAAAATTAAATTATTGCTAGGGATATCGGTTCAGTTTTATTCATCCCTTAGCAAATTTGGTTTGTTGCTGCCACACATCACATTAACATACATATTTAGTAACTCATAACATTTTAAGACAAGAACATTAAAAGAGTCAGATTAATAATAATAATAATAATAATAATAATAAAATAAATAGTGTCAATGAAAAACGTGTTTGAGATTAAATGAAAGACAATAAGAACATTTTAAAAATCAAGGAAAATATCACTTAAACAGAATAGTTTAATTGTATGTCATTTCCATTCAAACGGTCAAATTATTTTTTGTCAAATTATGAAAAAAAGGATAGGCAGCATTAAACACATTCTTTAAAAATAAGCTATTTGCATTTAACTTTACACTTATTTTGATAGCTACCTGTACCGACTTGATAGTACTTAGACTTAATTTAATCAACAGTCGTTAATTCTCGTAAAACAAACTGATTGATGCAAATTAAATCGCTAATGTTCAGGGAATAGCGAAAGGCAACGGGGTTCAACCAATTACCAGAATGTATGCGGGTCTAACCAATCACAGCCGAGTAGAGGCTGGTCTAACAGCAACGTCAAACCGGGGTAGCGGATTTTGACCAATGGGAGCGCAGCATGTAGATTTACACCGTTGAGGCGCAGGACTTTAAATCTGACGAGATTAAATCACGACCATAAATCACGACTTTTCACATCCAATTTGATCAACGATGTCTGCCTGTCTACCATCCGCCATCGCCGGGGAAAGACTGGCCTCAAGGAAAGCGGTCCCTCTCCAGAGGAGCTCAGGGATTCTCCCTCTGCTGAAGCTCACGAGAACATCCAGAAATCTGTTCGGACCTGTGGATCATGACGAGCTGAAGCGAGAGTTGACATCCAAGCTCCATGAAATATCTCAACGAGATCAGCAGAGATGGAACTTCGATTTCAGGGAAGGACAGCCGCTGAATGGGGATTTGAAGTGGGAGGAAAGTCCAGCTGAGGACTGTCCGGAATTTTACAGAGAGAAGACTGCCGTGTCAAAGAGACCAGTGGACTTCCCCACGACAGCAAGAATCGTTGCTCCAAAATGTGGGAGTCGTACAATGAAAGTTTTGAACCAAACGAACAAGACAGCCATGAGTAAACGAAGAAAATTGTCTCGCAAAACAGTCGCGCGCACCCAGAGACTCACAGACATGCGCATTACAGGTAAACAATACGCGACCGTTACAATACACTTGAAACAAATTGTTCACGTTTTTAATCTTGTGAATTTGTTTTCTTGTAGACTTTTATGGGAAGCGAAGGAAAACGGACAGCGTCCATAAGGAAAGCAGAAACATGGAGTGAAAACGCGTCTTGTGAAGGAGAAAAACGCTTCACGGTGGCGGGAAAAGGCCGGAAGTAATTACGTTTCAGAGTCTGACTCGCGTTATTACGTGATAATGTGATTCTGAAATCTTATTTATGATGTATGTGCCTTTAGTGCAGTTTAATAATGAATTAAACTGCACTTTAAATTAAAGTCACAAGTAAGCCTATTTATTGTTGACTAATATGTGTCAGTATGTATAGATTTTATAATGGCTTAAGTTATTTATTTATTTACTTTTATATTTCAAGTAGGCTATACTTTTGTGGTTGAAAATGTAGCTTTTCTTGATCCTGAGCCATATGTTACTATTGTAAAGATGTTGTTTTAATAAATGTGTAAATATATGTATAAATGTATGTTTATTGAGTTTTTTCCAGCGTGTTAAAGTTGTAATGGTTCAAATACTGTTATCTAAAGCTTTTACAGAAGCAAACGATTCACTGTTGAATTCGGTCTACATGATCACAAGTCAAGTAACTTTACCGTAGGAACACATATCGAGGATAACGGTATTATTTAGGTCATTTTTATTACCATTTGAGCTTTGTAATTAAAAAAATGAATGAGAAATGGTAAGAAAATAACATAACTCAATTAAAATCTAAATAATTGTCCCAGTTTGATTTTTTTTTATATGACTTCTGTAATTTTACAAAATATGATTGAATACTATGTGTAAGTGAGACAAACACATACTTGCTTAGTTTATGTATGTGTGGGTTTTTCACCAAAATTACGCAACTTCCACAAAGATGACGTCATTGATGACCTAAAAACTAAAATGATGGAAAGTGAAATTAAGGTCACAGGTCATCAATTTAAACAATGTTTACAAGTTAACGTTTTGTGATTATGAACATAATTATTAAAAAAACTAAACATTTCTACAATAAAAAATTTACATTGTTTTAAAACATTAGAATATTACTAGGATTCATTAATAATACATTGCCTATTTTTCATGTTACAATTCGGCAATAAATGGCAACATCCTTTCAAACCAAACAAGTAGCACAAGCCTCGATTTAAGGTATTATTGATGTCTTCATCCCCTCAACATTTAGCCTAATACTCGGAGGATTAAGGGTTTGTTCGATTTGCCTTTGCCAGCACAACTCAAAGAAAGAAAGCGCAGTGGGGGAGGGGAAGAGAAGGAAAGGGGGTTGGATGTTTTCAAGACCACATAGGCAGAACAAAAGCGGGGCGAAACGAGCAGGAGAGATGAAAAGAAAGGATGAGAGTGTGCAGTCTCGCTTTGACCTGCAAATTAGGCCGAATTAAAGCTCTGTGACTCGCGCGCTCCTCCCACAACTCAGCTAATTCCTCTTAGCGCGCGCGGCTCCCCGCGAAAACACCTGCTGGAGCGCGCGCATAAGAATGGCGCGTGTCTGCGTACAAAAAAAGGCACTCGTCGGTGATCTGCTTAATATTCATGCGTGTTTAACATCTGTATGACAGAGAGCAAACAGCTGCGTTCAAACAGGCCATTGTTACTTGTAAAGTCCGAGAACAAAGTTTCTGATTGTATTTGCTTGACTTCAAATTACAAAGCTCTCCTCAAATTTACAAAGTAGTTAAACTACAAAAGACTTACCAGTGTAAACAAGGTAAAAGAACCAACGTACATGACTTGAATGGAGCAGGAAGGACCAATTACTTTTAACTGATGTGGTTTTCTATGCACAAACAATGATTTTAATATTTGAATGCACAGGATTGGGGGGACCAAATGTACCAGACTGAGATGAAACCATTGAAAAGTCCACATCAATCACACTCTGTTATGAATATGGGGCTGGGGGAAATGCACAGTCAAATGTCAATGAATTTTAAGAAAAATTTAATACAATTTACAAAATAAAATGAAATAAAAATACAGAGAATGGATGACAAGATTGGCAGAGAAGCAAATTTTGCATAAACGAATATTTGGTAGGGGTTACTTTGAGGGGAAAATGTTGGTGTGTAGCTATACTGATAAACCTACATTTGCCATAAATTAAAGACAAATATTTTGATTGTGTTTTCTTAGAATAACTTGTTGAATGTTTTTGCATAAAGAATGCAGTCAATATACATTACTTGTAAAATTGAAAGAATTATTTATTTGTTTTCATGAGTACTCTAACAAATAACAAAAAACTAAACAAATATAATTTTCCATTGAAACAATAATATACTGTAAAAACAATGCATTCTGGGTAATATTATTTGGTAGTATAGGCTACTTTTCTCAAAAACCACAATTATTACCCAGAATGCCTTGTTTTTACAATATATTAATTTTGTATATTACAATGCATTCTGGTATAATATTATTTGTCGTTTTCGAGAAAGTAGCCTGTAGGCATCTTTTCTTAAAACAACAAATATTATGGATTGTTTTTATGATATATTTCAATGGGAAACGGTATTTTACTCTAAATATGTTTCCTTTTTTTTTAGTTATCTTTTAGAGTGGTTGTCACAATTTTAGGAATTGCATTTCATTTTCAGGTTGCATATAAACTAATACTTTTAAAAATTTGGGAGTAATTAAAAGTATTTAATGATTAAAATATATTGTTACTACAATGAATTTAAAATTAGTTCAGCAGATTATGTCAAAATTTTGACATCATCTGATGAAGTTGAGAAAGTCAGACCTCTGACTTAGGACTGGCCAAAATCAACATTTAAAGTGGGATACGGACACTTGATGCCTTAACTTTTCATAGGTTAATTTATGTTGCATAATAGTTTAACATGAATTGTGCATAAAAATATTAAAAACTCATTGAACACTAAAATCTGTGATATTTGTGAAAAGTGCTTGTGTATATAAAGCATATCTAGATCTGTGGACATTGTGAAATTAAAGGGCAGATGTCGTCGCTCATGAGTGCTGAGGTCTACAGTCTTTCTCACCCACTCCACAGCTGCGTCTCCATGGACACCAGCTGGCCAACCACATCCAGCAGGGGGAGGGGTCAGCTGAGGGTGTGGATCACCAGCTGACACACTTGCTCAAGCAAGTCATACAGCGGATCTGTGATGTCAGAATGTTGACACAAATTGATCAAGCAGCATTTATGAATTAGTAACTGACCAGCTGACTGAATGACCCTTTCTGGGAAAACTCTCTGCTCTTGGGTGAGCTGTGGAGTACTAAAGGTGAACAGATGAATCAATTAAAGCTGTTCAATTATGCATATAGAATGCTTTTCTTTAGTAGTTACTGTTTAAATGTGAAAAATGTTAAAAAACAAACAAAAAAAAGTTGTTTTGCTATATCAAAGACAAAAAGACGGTTTGCTCATATTATGAATGAGAGAAAATGCAGTGAGTAAAATGGCATAAAATAAAATGGAATAAACAAATATATAGGGCAGTTCAAGTCAGATTTTCTTGCTGATTTGAAACATGTTATTTAATTGTGAGTTCGCCCATCAGTTTCTGAGATTTCAGGATTCCCCCATTCAAATAGATAGGCTGAGTGAACAGACTTTCCTTGAGAGGGATTTTGGCTAAATGTAATTTCATGTAATTTACTGCACAGCGTCATCTGCTGGTGCTTACAGAACACGAAGGTGCTCACTTACCACATGGAAGTACTCTGGTCCTTTGAAATGTAGCATATTGAAATTTAGAATAAGGTATGTAAAAAAATTGTCTCTGTTTTTGCAAGTGGAAATTTATTCGCACATTTGTACCCGCACACCAAAACAGATAACGCACATTTATTGACAGTTTATCTTTCTATCTATAGATATTTATTAGTAGGTCATTAGTATGTGTGTACATGAGTATAAAATCATTCAGTACCATGGAACCACATAACTTTTTTAAAGAGATACGCACCTAGTACAGACTAAGTAAATTTTACACCTTGATCTGTACTAACTGATAACAAATATATCAAGTCCGCTGTCTTACCCGTTATTAAAACTGGGTGGGAGCTGAAAGCCACCCAGAAACGACCAAGCTTCATTATAGAGCCTCAAACCAGGCGGAAGGGCAAGATTATGCCTCAGTCCTCTCAGATCAGCTACATATAGACGTCTGCTCCAGCGGGTAATTTCAGTTTGTGGGTGTTTATGTGTGTGATCCTCCCTAATGTGGTTGTGCTCAAACCACGGGAGCTAAAAACCCTCCTGCGTCCTCCCTGAAAGCAGATGAATCCTACTGAAACTCTAATGAAGAAAAAACAGACAGCAAGAAAACAGAAGCTGTAACTCAAAGAGCATCGGTTTCAGAGCCACACACTGGAGGTTATCACTGCTGTGCCCTCGAGCAAGACAACTAATCCGAAGTTTCAGGGGGATTGTCCCTGTAATAAGTGCACTGTAAATAGCCTCGAAAAATGACTGCTTATTAACTGCTGAATGACTACTCACAAGCATCAAAATATTAGTTTCTGGATTTGGACATATTAACATGCATATTGTTTCACAAAATGTCGAAATTGCCAAAACAAATTTTTAATTTTACACACGAAAAAATACAGTAGCCCTAGTTATTAAAATATAATTATAATTAAATATATTTTGTTTTGTTTTTTTACCACACTTCCTTCAAAAAAGGGAAAAAATATATATTTTGTGTATATAAATCTTTACTTAAATATTTTTTTCAAAACAGTTCAAGACCATATTTTTCCCCCATGCTCATTATTATTAAAAAAAAAACTTATTTCAAACAGCCTGAATTACAATGCAGTCCAATAAATACTACATTTGTTAAAGATCAAATATTATTTCTCTCTCTCTCTCTCTATGTGCGTGTGTGTGTTTGTGATTTATGAGGACAGAAATTTATGTAATGACATGGGTATGACATTGGTATTACAATGTAAACATGAAATATGTTTAAGTCCACATATTTCAAATAGCTTTAAAAACATACTAAATGTCTTATTAAAAATGTAAAAATGCAGAATGTTTTCTGTGATGGGAAGGTTTAGGAGTAGGGGTAGTGTATGGGGACAGAATGTACAGTTTGTACAGTATAAAAACCATTACGCCTATGGAATGTCCTCACTTTGATAGCAAACCAAACCTGCGTATGTGTGTGTGTGTGTGTCCTGGTATTCCCTACGTTACAGGGACCAACAAGTATAGTAATACCAGTAAATTTCGATCTTGTGGGGAATTTTTTTTTGTCCCCATGAGGAAACAAGATTATAAATCATACAGAATTATCTTTTTTGAAAATCTAAAATAGCAGAACATTTTCTGTGATGGGTAGGTTTAGGGGTAGGGGTAGTGTAGGGGGACAGAATGAACAGTTTGTTCAGTATAAAATCCATTACGCCTATGGAATGTCCCCATAAAACATGAAAACAACGTGTGTATGTGTGTGTATGTGTACCTAGATTCCCTATATGTTATGGGTAGGCTTTACCAAGTGTCCCCACAAGGATAGTAATACCAGTAATTTTTGATGAGAAAGATGAGAAATAGGCAGAAGGTCTACGTGAGGGTGTGTGTTAACTACTCTTTAATCGAGTTCCTGCACATCTGTGTCCACTCTGTATACTGACTGAAATAGAAGGGGAGTGAAGGTTGGCAAACAGCTCTGTCATTTAAATGATAAAAATACCAGTAGAGCTGGGAGGGGTCACCGCTGGAAGCACAGGCGGCACGGCCGAACATTACAGAGGCACATGAGAACTAAACCACAACACCCCTTCAGTCTCCCTGAAACACAAGCTCCCAGAAAGCATAAATGCATCTTAACCTGCTCTTTATAACCAATTAACTTCCCTGATGAAAAGAAAATTAGCTTAAACCAGGCTAACATGATCCCCATACCCAGGCCAAGCTGGCCTGAACTGAAAAGTGGCCAAAAGCCAGCAAAAAGACAAGCTTGACCAGCAAATTCGCTTATTGGGATAAAAAAAATTGAGGGGGAGGGGTCAACAGAGAAATGGCGGTTAGGAATTTTTTTTTTGTAATAAAATAAATATTTAGTCGTTTATGATTATCTTTTTACTTAAATTACACAGATTGTGCACGATTTATAGCTGTCACCAAACTCATCATTGTTTGACTACTAAACAAATATCACTAAATGTGCAGTTTTACCATCGCCTGACAAAATTTCGCGGGCGAAATCCAGTCACCGGTCACGTGAATTCTCGCTACTCTGTGGAGACTTCTGTGTGAGTTGTGGTTTATACATCGCTACATATTGACAATAGACTTTTTTGACGTCGAAATTTCGCTGAAATATCGCTGATGTGAACGCGAATACTCATATTTAGCGTTGCTATGGGCGAAATTGCTCATTGGTCACGGAAACTCGCGCGCTGCTTTGTTTGAAAGCTACTTCTGTGCGTTATATTTCGCTGCGCTACAATACACTTTTATTGTCGTCGAATTCTCGCTAATGTAATCCCATTGTTGACAGAAATATTTTCAAGGAGATGCAAGTGGAAAATACTGAGGACATTAAATATTTTATTAAATACAGAGAGCCAATTTACTTCATAAAATAGAATTGTTGGGTAGATATACAGTACCACTGACATTAATTATGAAAAAAAACTAAATAATAATAAATTCATCATCACAGCCAAAGAAAATAACATGCTGATAAAGTGGAGAGAGCGTGAAGTGTCCAGAAGGTTTGCAGGAGCTTTTGGTGGTGGGATTGCTTGAGTCGCTCTGTCTACCTGCTGAAGAGCTTCATGAAACTCTGAAATCCATCCTCACCGAAGAAATCAAACGTTCCCTCTGAGCTGCCCAGATGAACCAGAAGCAGGACCAGCAGACCCAACAGCAGCAGCGGAACCAAGAGATTCCAGCCTGATGCCAGAATGTTGTACCACTTCGCCTTGTCGGAGCATTCCTGTGCTGCACGCATGTCACCCAGTGTCTTCTGATCTCGAGCCTGAAAACACACACACACACACAGAGTGGAAATGAGTCTTGGATGGTCGTGCTTTAGCACGTGAACTATAAAAATCAAGGTTCTTCTATGGTTCCTTGCATTACATCCTTACCTTCTCTACACTCCAAAAAAATATAGGTTCTTTACTCTAAGAACACCTTTTTAAGAATGTGTATCTCACATATGTTGGGTTCTTATTGCTTAATGGTTCTTTGGAGAAGGTTCTTAATGTTACATTATAGGTTCTTCAGATAGGCGTTTTCGTTTTTAAGCACCAGTAGATCATCTTTTTCTGAACTATAGGTTCTTCTATGGGCATTGAGCTGTGAAACCATTTTTGATTCTAATTTGAACCTTGCTGGTCAATCAAGAACATTTCTGACTAAGTCAAAGCCACACAAAAAATATTTGGTGTTGGCGCTCACCTTGATGGAGTAGATCAGAGCCATGAATCCCAGGCAGCAGAAGTTGACGTATAGAGTGTTGCAGAGGGACCAGATCAGGTAGTCGTTTGGTGGCTTCTTGCCCGCATGGTTCATGTTGACCACCGTGGAGCCGCCAGCCTTACGGCCGGACTTACAGTTAGTGAGCGGAGTGCAGTCGTTCACGTAGCTGTATGTGGCGTTATCCATCCTCGGAGGTCAGGGGTCAAAAAAAATCCTGGAAAAAATCTGAAGAGGAATTACTGAGGGAAAGATCAGGACACTACTTATACAGCACTGCAGATGGGTGGAGTCAGAGAGAGAGAGAGCGGTCATTCATTATGTGGTTGTTGCTGGAGAGATCAGGGTAGGGTGCTGCTTCTATACATGTACCCATTTCAAGAAAATCTCTAGGTTTGTCCAAAAAAACAACAACGCACAATTATAACTATTTTAAAAATTCTAAATAAATAAAAATAACTTTTTAAAATACACTTCTTCTGACAAGGTCAAGTCACCTTTATTTATATAGCGCTTTTTACAATGCAAATTGTGTCAAAGGAGCTTTACAGTAATAATTGGCAAACAAATTTTTGGCTGCACAGCAGCTCTTAAATAAAATGGTGTCACTGTCCAGCTTAAATAAATTCAGTATTGATTCATTCCATTGTCAAAAATCAATAGTTGTTCATTTCTGTATATCAGCACTGAGGAAAACAGCAATGTAATCGTCAAGGTTAAAAAAAAAAAGTACTTGCAAAATTTCTGATTCACTTTTTTTTTTTTTTTTTTTAAAAAGATGGCATTTAAGGGCTTGTCACCTTTTTCATTAGAAAGGAGCATAGAGAGGTTTTGCAGGTATAGAAATGGGGATGAGATGTAACCCGTACTCAAACCCGCATCCTCATCGGAGCACCAAAGCTCCACTGTTTAGGAAGCTTGTGCTGCAGCTGAACACACACACACACAATATTATATATAGTCCTCTTTTAAAACATTCAAGTGTTTATTTTTGTCACCAGTGTCCTGTTACAAAGGATCTGGGGATCCTGTGTGAGAAAATGGCGCCTCCTACTGGAAAGAGCAAAGCATTTAAAAGGAGAAGCTCTCAAAAATGGAAAGTCATTGAAAATAATACTAGTGTTTTTTTTGGTTTGGGTTTGTGAAATTTCAACATTTCAAAATCAAAAATTAAGATAATATTACATATATACACAATATTTTGAGTCTTCCAAAGCCATGCAGACAATATTTCTGTGGGAGGAACCATCCGAAATGTGCACATTTATACATATATAAAATGTTACCTCCAAATCTCACACTTGCAAGAATAAAATTTAAAAGGTTCGACAAAGATTTTCAGTGAATTTCTTGGAAATTCAGGCTTTAGAAAAGCTAAACGAGAAAACAAAACCATCATTTCAAATGAACCCACAACTCAGTGATAGAGATCAAATATTCTGATTTATTTATTACAAAATGACGTTACATTCGTGTTAACAACTGAATTCCATTCAGTTAAGGCAAAATGGACGGAAAGAGATCATTCTCCTACTCGGCTTCAAACTGGATCAGTAGCCAAGATAAAGATCTAAAGCATCATACAGGATTTATATTAAAAACATTCAATTCTCAGGTTATTTTTTGCCTATTCTACATCTTCACACACAATCAAAATGCAGACATATACTGAAACAGGCCGATTTAGTTTGGATTAGCTCGAACTTGCGTAAGCATCAAAGGCCCCCATTTGGTTTAATGGCATAAATCATGATTAAGGAATCAGTGTTGCACTTGCAAATACCAATTGTGTTGTGAATCAGCAATGCTAGATATGAGGTCTGTATTTCTACAGCACACAAGGAATGAGTTAAGCATCATGACTCTATATCACACTCTATAAGAGAATGAATGTGTGTGTGTGTGTGTGTGTGTGTGTGGAGGGGCGGCACTTGTAAATCACATCTTCGAGGCTGCAGCCACAGCCGACGGTCCACTGCGACTATAAACATGAATAGTGTTCTGGAGAGACAAAGATAGAAAATAATGATAAACACCAGAGTCATTTAAATGTTGTTGAGATACTATTTATAGTTTGTTTCATTTTTATTTTCCTGTTATTAGTTTTCAATTTAATATTAGTTACATTTTGTTTGTCTTTTTAAAAAAAATGTGTTTATAGGTTATTAATTTTTCAGTTTTCGTTGACAATTTCAGATTTTAACTTCAGTTATATACCCTAATACATGCTAAAATAACATTTACATGATGTTTTTTTTACCTTTTTTCCTTCAGCGTTGTGTTTATCCAGGAGAGCCTGAACACGAGTCCCGTAATCGCGGTGAATGGCCATCAGGTTTTGCACCTGCAAAAATCACAAAAAAACAACATCTGAATGATCCGGAATCATGTTTTTTTTTCCAGGCATGTTCCTCGATAGCTGCAAATGAGAAGTTTGAATAGTTTGCATGAGATTAACATGACCGAAGACGAAAGATCATACCACGCGTTTCTGGATAAACAGTTGAGCTCCTTTCAGATGGCCAGCCATGTTCTGACACAGACGCTCTCGCTCGGCTTCGTTCAGCACCTCGGTGAAGAAAGTGCGCACCTGCGGAACGATCAGAGCGGGAAATATTATAACTCGCCACATGTGCGAGTATCCGTACGTAGAAGCACAGGATCGCTAACACACCTGGGTCACATTGTCATCGTCTGCGCTGTTGTATCGGCCCACGTCGGGAGACACTTGACACTTTGACTCCATGTAGCATGGCTGGGTATCAGGAGCACTGAAGCTGTTGGGGAAGTAGTTAGGAGCTCCCCCTACAGGACAGGGAAGGAACTGCTTAACATTTCAGAACAGATTTCATTGTGCCACAACAAGATGTTATAATAAAAAAAAAAATATATATATATATATATATATATATATATATATAAAAATCTCAATGTATATGGAAGCCCTTTTCTGACACATAAGAAAAAAAATGACTCTGGTAATTCATAATTATGACATACTAAGTCATAATTACAGAGGTGTAAAGAGTACCTGAAATCCATACCTGAGTAAAAGCAGTGTTTTTGACATGTTTGACACATTCAATGCCCTGTAGATGGCAATATTGCTTGTTTATAGCAGAAAACTGCTGTCATAATTTTGACTTTATGTCGTTAAAATGTCAAAATTAAGACAAAAAAAAAATCAGAATTATAAGTCATAATTTCGTCTCATAATTTGTACTTTTTAATGTGATAATTATGACTTACCAGAGCATGATTTTGTCTTATGTGACGGAAATGGGCTTCCTTAATGTAAACATTTGGGTCACACATCCTGATCCGGCATTCCAGACAGATCTTGCGTTAATAATCGGAGACTAATACCATCTCTTACCCAAAACCAAAGGCAGTATTGTGACATGACATGTGGTTCTGCGGTGTTTGGAGAGTGTGTCACTCACCCTGGTTGTCGTACATGCACATGGGGCCGTCTCTCTGGTAGTTCGCCACACGGGTGCGGTAGGGGCAGTTGACGGGCAGCTGGAGGTAATTGGCTCCGAGCCGATGCCGATGCGTGTCTGGGTAGGAGAAAAGACGCCCCTGTGGTGAAAGAATTGAGCAATTAAAGCATTTAGTCATTCTAGTAATTTGTGTAACTAGTGATTAGTCATTGACGCTTTAATTCAAAGTGATTTACAGGATGCTTATTACAAGGAGCCAAAGCTTAAGTGCCTTGCTCAAGGACAAAATTGTGAACAAGGACCTTTCTGTGCATCTTAAGCCAGCGCAAAAGAACTGTGTGAAATGGGTCTAGGTATCTTGCTTAATAGGATTTGACACAAAAACGTACCTGCAGCATCTTGTCCGGGCTGGCCTCAATTCCGGGCGGCATGTTACTGGGATCGAATGCTAGCTGCTCAACCTCAGCGAAATAGTTCACAGGGTTTCGGTTCAACACGAGGCGTCCCACAGGAATCAGAGGGAATTCTTTATGGGACCAGACCTGAGAGATAGAGCCAGTCTTCAGGACAAACACACTTACTCGTTCTTTACTACAACCATTTATAATCGAAACTATGAACTATCCTTACACATTTCTATCAGAACCAGCATTAACTTCGAGCAATTTGAGCTACAGGAGCTCGTCTGTTGGATTGGACCGCACGGGTCAACCATCAATGAGTCTCGGCCGCCCATGACCCTGTCGCCGGTTCACCACTGCTCCTTCCTTGGAGCGCTTTTGAAAGACACTGACCACTGCAGACCGGGAACACTCCACAGTTTTGGAGATGCTCTGACCCGGTCTTCTATAATCACAATTTGGCTCTTGTCAAACTCACTCAAATTCTTACGCTTGCCCATTTTTCCTGCTTCTGATACATCAACTTTGGGATATATTGGGCAGCAAGTGGACATTTTGTCCTCACTCACCTGTCAGTGGTCATAATGTTTGCCTAATCGGAGTATAAATGCTTAAAATGTATATACACCACATTAAACTGACCATTTTTTTTTACTACAACAGAAGTACCAGATCGACATCTCAGTCTAAATAGGAGAGCCTTTGAATATTAAAGGTTATGACCCAGTGGTGCAGTGTAAGGGTACCTTAGTCAAATCAAACGGATTCCACTTCCAATTCTCTGCCTGCTCAAAGGTCATGACCTGGATGTAAAAGCTCCAGGACGGGAAGTTTCCGTTGGAGATGGCGTTGTAGAGATCTCTGATGGAGTAATCCGGGTCGGTGGATGCCAGATGATCCGCCTCTTCAACGGTCAAATTCTTAATGCCCTGATCGGTCTGAAAGACAAGAGCAAGTGAAAGGGTTTGTGACATCATAACATTAAGTGATAAATTCCATCTCTGAAATTTTACATAATTTTAAAATTTATTAAAACTTTGTATTAGCTATACTAACACAACTTCTAATGATAATAATAATGTTAATCATATTAAATGTATTAAAACAGGTCATTGAATAATAAGGATTATCAAATATATCAAACAACCCAGATGTATGATTTATTAGAACTTGGCATTGGCAATTATTAAGTGATATGAAACAACCCAAATATTTTTCAACCATGTTTCATTCTGAGACTAATGGGGCTTTATAAGTTACATTCACTCTCAAAGTCTAATAAACATGTTGAATGCATTTCCTTCCCTATTAATGATATGAAATGAATATTGTGATCAATATTGATATCAAATTATATGGAAAAAAATGTTTTGACCATTATTGCCAAGCCCCAATTAAAAATCACATGTGTGCATCACATGTCTGCGATTTCACTTCAAGCTGGAGATTTTACAAACACTCACAAACAAACAGTACCTTGTAGTGGAACTTGCAGTACACCGGCTGTCCCTGAGCGTTGACCAGTTTGAAAGTGTGCGATCCGTATCCGTTCATATGACGGTAGCCATCCGGGATTCCCCGATCGCTGAACAGGAAAGACACCTGCACATACACGTAAATCAAAGTGAGCAAGGCTTTCCGCATTAACGTGAGAACGCAAAAGCGAACGACTTCTGCAGCCGCACCTGGTGCAACGCTTCAGGACGCAAACCCCAGAAATCCCAAACCATATCCGGATCCTTCAGGTGAGTCTGCGGATTTCGTTTCTGAGAGTGGATGAAGGACGGGAACTACAAACACATTTGACACACATTTCCTGTTAATACTGGTACAAGGCACTTAAAATGTTTGTTCACCCAAAAATGAAAATGATCCCATGATTTACTCACCCTCAAGCCATCCCAGGTGTTTATGATGGACTTCTTTAAGATGAACACAATCGGAGATAGATTTAAAAAATAACCTGGCTCTTCCGAGCTGGTAGTGAATGGGGCGCTGTATTTTGAAGCCCAAAAAAGCACATACATCCATCATAGAAATAATCCATACAGCTCCAGTGCGTTAATAAAGGCCTTCTGAAGTGAAGCGATTGGTTTTTGTAAGAAAAATATCCATATTTAAAACTTCAATCAACTATATTAACTTGCACTGGAATAGGAAAAGTAACCTCTGACTCAACGGATGATGTAATGACAAACGAGGAAGCTCAGAGGATAGAGCAAAACAAAACAACGGTCACGAAGTAGAAGTCTAAATCAAGAAATTTTAAAGAGAAATATTGCATTTAATTTATGAAGTTTTGTATTTTTCTTACAAAAACCCATCGCTTCACTTCAGAATGCCTTTATTAATCCTCTGGAGCTGTATGGATTATTTTTATGATGACTGGATGCACTTTTTTGGGCTTCAAAACACAGCACCCCATTCACTACCATTATAAAGCTTTGGAAACCAAAATATTTGTATATTATATATAAGATTGTATTCATCTAAAAGAAGATCATATACACCTAGGGTGGCTTGAGGGTGAGTAAATCATGGGATAATTTTCATTTTTGGGTTATTTTAATGGACTCATGGACTCTATGTGGATTGTGTCTCTCACCAGAAGTGCATCCCTGATAAAGAAGATCGGGGGTGTTGTTTCCAGTAAGATCCCAGTTTCCCTCATCGGTGTAGAACTTCACCGCAAATCCTCGAGGATCTCGGACGGTATCTGCCGACCCAGACTCACCAGCTGCAAACATACAAATAAACATTTATCAAGGTGCAAAGGTGGTACTTTTCACTTGGAGCAGGCCAGCGAGCGAGAGTTTGCCCCGTGTTTCTATCACACAGTTTCTGCATGTGCTCTTTACCCTCTTATAAAACCATTTGGCTCCGTTTCAGAGACCTGAGAGTCATGACTTCTGTTACGACACTGATTCCTGGCATTTCTAATCCCAAAATAACAATCGATACATACGGAGTCCAGACTCCACTAGACCCAGTATAATATCCATACAGAAACGTACCCACAGTAGAAAAGCGAACAGCGATGGGTGTCGTCTTTCCCACATGCTCGAACACTTTGGCTTTACAATAGCGTGTGATGTCATGAGTCACTTCGAAGTAGCCAAACGCTCCTGCGAAGAGACAGAAAACATTTAAGTTTACACCATCTTTCCAATCACATACAAGCTCTAAAGCGTCCTGATATTGTCTATCCAAACAGAGCACAGCTCATATGAGCCAATCAAATTGGTTTACTACTGTTCAAAAGTATATATTCCCTCTCACCTGCTCCTTTAGCGTGTACGACTCTCTCTGGTATCCGCTCTCGGTCAAAGTGGGCCATTTCGTCAGTAAACACCACGTCCTGGACCAGCAGTGGCCCACGCGGACCCGCCGTCATGGAGTTTAACTTGTCCCCAACCGGGACTCCGGCTCCAGTGGTCAGGACATCTGGCCGCTGAGGGAAAAAAAACAAAAAAATGAAATGGAATAATGTGGAAAGTTAAAATAACATCTACACAAACCAAATCATTTCGTTTATTAAACTCAAATAACGTGTTTTATGATTGGTCAACCCTTTGAAACCATGTCTCAATATTAGTCATTTAAATTTACTCATGGATACTTTATATTTAACATCACAATATGATTTAGTATTTTATATTGAAATTGAATTTAAACAAATCTGAACAGGAGTCTAAGGTGTATAGAACTATAACCGTCAAAATAAATATTATTTTATAAGCATTTAGACTGAAAACGGTGATTAAATAACCATAACGTTTATTTATCTACTTATCTGGTTAAAGTTCAACTATCGCAGACGTAATTGAGGTTATCGTTAAATAAATAAAGGGAAAGGGTCCTTTATCGCTTCCTCGACATAACAGCTATTATCTAATGCGATTCGCTGAGCGAGCTGTCAGTCACGTTATTGACCAATCGCGTTACAGAGGAGTGGGATGGGGGCGTTTAAGTATGTCGTTGACCCACTTCAGCTACGAAAATATTTCACCTGAAATTATAGAATAAACCGTATCCATTTTCTGCTTAATTTTGTGCATTTTCACTCTCAAACCCTTAGAAATTTCCAAACAATGCAAAAAAATAAGACCGTAGGGGATGTTATTTTCAAGCAGGAACTGACTAGTGTTTTACGCAATTAACGTTATATATAAAAATACTAGACGTATCTACTGCATTCATGCGTGACGTTTGATAAACAGTGAAGCGTTTTGCACATTAAAATCCGAAGATATTATCAAACCCGTTCGTGTATGTGCGTTAGAGCCTCGCGACCTTTCGCACAGTTCCTCACAGCGTCAAAAGAAACGCCGAAAACCCATTTAGACACACAAATCCGAAGTCATTTTTAACATAATATAGTATTCAATAAATGAATTCTGCAGCAGACCTGAGATCCGCGACTCTCCTTCCACAGTTTCATCTGATCCGTCGCCTTTTCTCTGTTCGCCATTATTCACTTGTCCAATAACACACACAACGCGAAACAAAAATGTTGTAGATCCAAACCACTGAGCTCAGGGTCTGTGTAAAGGGTTGTTTTTTATTTAAGCTGGTAATGGTCAGCTCTTTGTACTTGTGTGATCTTCATTTGTCTCCACCCAACTCATATCTGAAATGGGCGGGGCTAAATGGCCTAAAAGTTGTAGGCCAAACTCAATTATTTTATTTTTTTTAACTCTAATCTCATTAGGAGATTATATGTAAGTGTATTTATGTTTTCTCTCCACTCGTCTGAAAGCTATAGACGTCAAAATAGTCAAATAAAATACCCACATCTCATACGAAACAAACCACACAACGCATTTTTTATTTAAACAATTCATTTTCAATTCTACATTACATGTGCATGCATCATAAAGTTATGTTTTATCATTCTTTAAAGTTCACAAACATCAGATGTACACTGCAAATGGGAATATTGCTTCTATTAGGGTGAATTTGGCACAGAATGAAGTTTAATGGTGACCAGCTTAAAATATTGTTAGTAGTAAAAATGAATCTTCGCAGCACTTCATCAACTCAAACGACTTCACCACTGCAAAAAGCTCAAGTCTGTTATTCATTCTACAAAACATTTCAGGCGTGTACGATGTAGGATGCGATTCGCAGATTTTGGTATGAGGTTTTTACATTCTGTCATCAAAAGTTTTAATTATTGCGGCAGTTCGAACACTTATGAGAAAACTGAATGGAAATATATATTAGTTTTTACATTTTCAGTTTGATGTGAATGTGTATTTTATGCAGTGTTGGGGTGATGCATTACAAAGTACAAAACTACAAAGTACATTTTCCTGTGATGAAATAACGCGAGGGATTACTATTTATATTCATATAATCCCGTAATAGTTACTGTTTTGTAGTTACTTGCGCTACATATATGATTTTAATGTACTAAGGCTAATTTCACAACTATATTTAAGGTCCAACAACAAATATAATATTGATCAAAAAAGCACTTTCTTTCATTTTGACATGCTTACCCAGTATGAGGATGGCAGAAAAGTTTTTTTTTTTTTTTTTTTTGTGAAATGTAATACGCATTAGTGTT
The DNA here is from genome assembly GCA_037194245.1 of Opsariichthys bidens. NCBI lineage: Eukaryota > Metazoa > Chordata > Actinopteri > Cypriniformes > Xenocyprididae > Opsariichthys > Opsariichthys bidens. The sequence goes on along the minus strand of CM074290.1, from coordinate 18,579,538 downwards.
ATAAACTTACGCCCTCACAAAAAACATACTTCAACTGCACGGAACAGCACAAGCAACTCTGCCATATGAAACTAATCTGTTAAAGTTTGGATTTTAGAAGCTAATGACTGATTAGTTAATGCGTAATGTTATTACTGTTAAGAGTAACTAGAAAAGAAATGACATTGCAATACAAAAGATAAGAGCTAATTATTAAAAGACTTTTGTTAGCAACTTCCCCAACACTGATTTTGATTTAAGTACTTGCACGCTACTCTACTCTAGTGGTAGAATATATTAGCCAAAATAAATCATTACAGTTTGGTGTTTTAATTAAATTTGGTTAACACAAATATGTTAAAATAAGACGGAC